>VXBQ01007092.1:71660-82653 GCA_013400175.1 Phainopepla nitens | reverse complement strand
TCCCTGCAGCATCACATGGGCTGCGGCAGAGTGGCTGGAGAGCCGCTCAGCAGAAAACGGCCTGGATGCGCTTGCCCACTGGCAGCTGGACATGAGCCAGTATTCACCCAGGTGGGCAAAAAGGCCGCTGGCATCCTGCCTGGGATCAGCAGTGGTGTGCTCAGCAGGTCGAAGGCAGTGATTTGTTCCCCTGTACCCAGCTCTGGTGAGGCAGTGCCATGAACCAAGCCTTCAGTTTTGGGACCCTCAGCACAAGACATTGAAGGGCTGGAGCAAGTCCAGAGAGGGGCCACAGAGCTGGGGAAGGATCTGGAGCACAAGACTTGTAAGGTATGGCTGAGGGAGCTGTAGGTGTTTAGCCTGGAGCAAAAGAGGCTCAGAGGGGCCTTATCACTCCCTAAAACCGCCTTAGGGGAGATTATAGTGAGGTGGAGGCTGGTCTCTTCCTCCAGGGAAGAGGTAACAGGACAAGAGCAAATGCCCTCAGGTTGTGCTGGTGGAGGTTCATTTTGGCTATGAAGAAGAAGTTTTCACTGAATGATTTGTCAAGCTTTGGGACAGGCTGTGCATGGAAACCCTGGAATCTCCATGCCTGGAGGCACAGTATATGAAAGCTGTTTGGATGTGGCATTTAGGGACATGGTTTACTGGTGCACTTGGTAGAGTTAGATTCATGGTTGGACTTGACGATCTTTGTGGTTATTTCCAACCATAATCATTCCATGATTCTATGATTCAGAAGCATGTTTCTCCAGGAAGTTACTTGGGCTTTTGTGCCCATTGTCCTTTGAAGGTGGGCAGGATCCTGGACATTCTGAAAAAACAAGAGCTTTGTTTTCCATGCTCTGAACCTGTAGCCAGTTCTGATCAAGCATCCATGCAGCTGATTCGGATGAGGGAGTTGATCTTCGAGAAGATATGGGCTGTTCTTCTACTGCATGAGGCAGTGATGTGACTGAGCTCAGAAAACACAGGGCATGGGGTAGTGGGGAACAGGATGTTAGGTGAACAGAGGTCTGCAATTAATTGGTGGGCTGTTTAAGGGTCTGTGATTAGGCGCACTGGTCTCCAGGACATGGATTTGGGCTTCTAGTGCCAGGCAATGTTGAATTTAAGCTCTGGACGAAAAGTCACGGTTTAAGGCACAGCTGTCCTTCCTGTATGTAACATATACATAACTGTATTTAGTATGTGTTTATGGATTTATATATTCTTTTGTTCTTCTTGACAGTTTGTAAAAACAGGGTTATGCCCTCACAGAACTGTTGTTTTGTTATGTTTTATTGTTATGTGGTATTCCTGCTAATTGCAACTAGAGCTTTTTCTGATGGTTGTTTCTTCATCCAATAGATTATTTTCACATCTGCTGTAGGAGCTGGCACATTTCATTGCAACTCTGCTTTGCCTTCGTGTCCTTCTCTGTGAATATTATTGCCTGGGCTCAGTTTTTCAGCCTTTAATGATGTCTTGCCCTTATATTCCCAATTTCCACAAATCTTGCAAAGATCTTATATTCTTCAGATATATGAGACTATTTTTCATAATAATTTTGCTTAGCCCTGACTATTGGCTATGACACAAACAAATTTAATCCCTAATTACTCCACTTGATAGTTCTTTAAATTCAGAGGGCTTTGTCTTATTCATTAGGGTGTTGTGGTACCTGAATCTTGTAAGGAAAATATTTCTTATCCAAGTGAATTCTTTCAAAAAGGGAGCAAGTCTCAAATTTTGAACCCATGGAAGCCAACTCTAAGTCTCCAACAGCTCAGGGCTTGCTGTATGCAGCAGTGTGAAAGATCTCATTATTAATTATTTTCCTTCAGTTTCACTTTATTTGGAATAATGGGAAGGGTTACAACCATTTCTGACAATCTTTCCTGCCATTTGGGAAGTTGCAGGCAAATATATTTTCTCCATTTTAAGTTGTCTTTGCATTATTAATTTGGCACAAAACCAGAATGGTCCCTCTGTCTATCATGGAGTAAGACTGTTCAAGGTAGAGGGAGTTATCAGCTCAGTGGATTACTCATATCAAGCTGTTATTTTTCCCAATGTTAGGGCCTCCAGCTGCGTGGGCCAACTACCTCCTCTGTGCTGTGTTGCTTTCTGCCTTGTTGGAGGTAGAGCTAGTAGGGTAGACAGCCACTTGGAGTTAGGAATCTCTATTGTGATGACAACTGATGCTCTCCACATTGATATGAGAGAAGGAGAAAGAGAGAGAGAGAGAGAGAGAGAGAGATGGGGATATTTTAGTNAGAAAAGGAAGAGGAAAGGAGGGGGGGGGGGGGGGCAACAGTGCCTTCCACATATCACAGCATCAGTAAAAAAAAGCAGACGGAAGTGGGACTTGCAGGGGATGCCTGCTCTTGCCCCTTGCTTCTATCTGCAAGTCCGCAGATGTAAATGAATGAAAAGGTCATAATTTTTCTTTTTTCGAAGTGAGGCTATTGTCTGTGTCGGTGAGGGAAGCAGCTGTATGTTATCACCATGAGGCACTGTGGTCAGGGTGAACTCAGATGCGTGGAATCTTGGGGTAGTACACAGTGCAATCTCTTTTGATGCCACTTGAAAATGAGAGTGCTGTGTCCTTCCCCTTCTGGAACAGCTCTGCTCTGTCATCTGGCTCCGTTCTGGTGAGGGTCCAGTGCTTCCATCAATAGTAGTGTTTTCCACCTTTTTCTCTGGCTTTTTCAACTGTTAAATCCTTGTCTGCTGTGGGGGCAAGTGAAGTACTGATAGCTGTCTGCAGCTCTTTTCCCTTCACCTTGTGTTTTGTTGGAAGGAACCAAATGAACAATTTCCCTAAGACCTGACAGTCTTAGGGAAATCTCCAAAGAGATTTCATTTCTGTAATAGGGATTGTTTGTATTGGAACACCAAAAATGCAATTTAGATGTTAAACATGTTAAATATACATGTTAAATGTATATGTGCACATACAATATGTGTGTATACGTATTTCATATATGGCTGTAGTAGAGCTTTATCTTTCACTCTACATGCTTTTTGAGAGAAAATAGTTGATAACTTTATGAAACTTTCTGATATAATTAGCCCATCAGAATGGCTCACTAATCTATATTTCTATTGCTTGTTCAGAACTGTTCCAGTTCTTGCATCCATTTCCTACAGTCATCTCCAGGCTTTAGCTTTAGCATGAGATATTTAGCCTTAATGACAGCATATCGGTCCAGCTGAACTCTTCTTTATCTTCTAGAAGAGAGACAAACTTGTGGTCAGTAATTGGAAACTCATGCAAACTTGCATCAGAAGGCCGAGCAGTGTGAAAGCATGCAACTTTTTTTTTTTTAAACTCCGGAAGATGGGTATAGCAATGCTTTTAATCTCTGCCAGGTTTTTTGAATGTATAGTGTATATTCCATGGAATCTATGTGAAACCAGACTTAACAGGTCTGGCAAGGCAGAATTTCTTGTGAAGAGTTCTTCATCCTGAGAAGCTGCAAAAGATCCAGTAGGAATTGCTCACGGTGGTGCAGCAAGTGTTGAAAATCAGGGAACTTACTCAAATATCTGAATGTGAATATAGATGCCTTGTTTTGAAATCTTTGGCCATGATAAAGTAAACTTAAGAATTTTTACAAGCAGTGCTCTGTATCATGCTGTGAACTTTGAAATAAAGATGTTTGACTATGGTGATTTGAGTTGCTTAGCAAAACCATATATGTACAAAATCATGTTCCAATTACCTGGAACTACTTTCCCCTGCCCCGGCCTGCCAAATAAATAATCTTTCAGCTTCAGATAGCACAGAAGAAGTTTTAATATATTTTTATAATTAGTTTGGCCAAGCAGAATTTGAAGTTGTAATAGATCACAAGTCTAGCTATGAGATTTGTATCAAACCTTTGAAGCAACAGTAGGTGGAAGGTGTCTTCCACTTAGAGTCATTGTAAAGGATATTTTTTGAGAACATTTTTATGGCAGCCACATGGAAGTTGTGGATAAAAGGCAGAAGAGTAACTCTGGCCATTTGCCTTCTTTTTCCTGCCATGTAGTACAGTCCAATAACTTTTAAATAATTTGCAGCTGTAGATAAAAGGCTGATTTTTCCTGAAAATTAAACCAATTTTGTATCTTTTTTCCCAAGAAAAGAAAGGAGTCATTAGGACCTCTGTAACTGTCATGCTCTACAATAGACAAAGCTCTTTTATGGATCAGATACTGCCTGTATATAGAGCAGGTGTGCTCACAAAATGTGCTTGAAAGAGAACAGGATACTTAACGGATTTATGCCTAGCTACGTTTGGATATTCTTTCTTTGTGTTGCCGCCAAAGTGCTATTTTAGGCTGCCAGGTTTCTCCAGTACCACTTGAACTGAATACTTTGTGCTTAAACCCCTCTGAGAGGGGACAAACAGGAGAATAGAGCTCCCTGCCTATTTCAAGTGCAGACAAAAACAAGGTAACAGGTTATTTACCCAAACCATGGGTCATACCCACTGCCTGGGCTTGCCCTTTATGCAGGGTCCTCTCAGGGAGAGACACAGCTGCATCCCAGGCTGGTGCTGCTCGCAGTCAGCTCTCTGGGTGAAGCAGAGCTGCTGTTCTTGCCCTGTGCTTATGTTATCACACAGCTGAGGAGCCCAGGGTGGGGAGGAGGACTGCTCTGTGCAGCACCTGTGCAGGTGTCAGCTAAAAAAATCAGACATGGACATAACAAGCCAATGTGATAAGGGAGTGTAGGAAACAGAGAAGCAGAAGGAAGTAATTTGACAGCACCACACCACTCCTTCAACAACCTTACTAGATGAGTTTTCTGTAGGCATTGAGCCTTGCATATAACTTTAAAGGACTTCTTTAAAAGGCAGAGTAATGAGATCCCTCAGACGTCCTTCCCAGTCATGGAGAGCAGCCTATGAGGGAGGCTGGCATCATGACTGACTCCCTCAGCCTATGAGGGAGGCTGGCATCATGACTGTTCATAGAGAACAGGCAGGGGCATGAAACTGGAAACAGATACAAGATCTAGAGGTGAGAATGGCAGTCATGTTTGTGCAGTCATGTCCACAACATATGTTCCTCTCCTCTGATTGTTGGTCACTACTGAGAGTCTGTGATGGCAGTGAGGCAAATGTGCCTCAGACCAGCAGGCACATTTGTCTGCTGTGGCAGTCTAGATTTTAGAATTTATGAGGTTATGGTTTCATTAACAAGTTTGGGGTTAAACTCTCTCCCTAGCCACTCTGGGTTTTCCTACTGTAGTTTATAATTTCATACAGCAGTAAAAAGAGGAGAAGTTCTGCTGATGGACAAGATCAGATGCTTGCAGTATGGGCTATAATATAAAAAGCAGGTCATAAATTAAAGAGGTCACAATCAACTTGAAAATCCTATTTTCTTTCTGACATAATTTTCTATATTACTGCTGATAAAGACAAGATTATTTCAGTTTCAGCACCTGCTATACTGTTTAGTTAACACTTATGTGTTAGGTGTAACTTCTAGATTAATTTACCTTTTATTTTTTCCTCAGGATATTGTGTTGGCTTTTATACAGGCCTTTCACAACATTGCAGGAGTTAAGGGCACTCAGAATCTTGTGAAAGTCTTTAAAACTAATTTCAGTTGTTTAAAAAGTAAATTTTGAGTTTGCTATCTCCTTTTAGAGTCTGTGTATCACACAAATTCAAACACTGACCTCATTTTTTTCTCTTTTCATCTGAAGGTAAGCCAGGATTAGCAGTGCTGAAGAGGAATGAAATACAATTGATGTGAACTTAAAGGTAAGAAGGAGTCCTTTTAGGCATACTCTCTCTCAGATTTTTGGCAACACAGAGAGCCTTCACTTTCTAGCAATTTAATTTCTTGCGATTGAAGGAATCTGCTTGAGGCTCAGAAACAGAACTCTTGCTCATAGAATCATTTTTCATCTTCTTGGCCTTCTTTGATGTCTGAGAGGCAGGACATAGGGACGAGGATGAAGGGATGGAGGAGACAGGTGGGACTGGGAGCTGGGCAGGGGCAGCCATGGGGGAACTGGTGGTGGAGAGCTGTTTGGCATCAAGTGTCAATTGTGAAAGGAGAAGGCCTGGCACCCCATCCTGACTGCTGACCCTGAAGGTGACACCAGCTTCTACCAGCTTCTAGTCACTCCATTAGCTCAAGCACAAAGCTCCAATACTGCAAGCTTCATCTATGCTGTAATTCTATATCCTACATATGAATGGGCTACACTTCGAGGTGCCCATACAGCCTCAGTTACACCCCTGAGGTTTCTGTCTTCAGTAGATTTAATTATATGATTATATACCATTTTGTCCACAGGATTTTGGCTCAGACTGTGCACAAGATGGAATTGCCCTGGGGATGAATAAGAGGTGTGCAGCAAAGCAACCATTTGTCTGCAGGAGTCAGATTTCATTTCTTTCTGGAGTCTGAATAAAGCTGATTGGTATCTAACAACACTTTGTGTGGGGAAAAATGCATTTGGGTTTTGATGTGGCTTTTAAAAATTTTCTTCTTGAATGGGTATTAGAATTATGGGGCTTTTTTTTTGCTTCCTTGGTGCCTGATGCATAAACTGATTATGACAAGACCCTTTCAGTCCTGTGCCATTAGGTGAAGCCTCTCTTCCTCTGCCTGACTCAGAAGGAGGTGGAGAAGGCTAGAGGAGAGGCAGATGATAGCATGCACAGACAGGGAGGAAAATGGTCTCACTTGAAAATGGTGAGCTATTGAAGATGGACTGTTTATGCTTCTGCAGTTTTTCTACTTCCTAAATAGTATTTAATTTTCCTGAAGGGACATTTTCTGTCACAAAATACCTCCCATGGAAAGCTTCCACTCAGGGGTCCTGATTGACACAGGAGATTCCAGGGGATAAAAAAAAGGAAATCTGATGGAGAAGACAGGTCTGTNGTAAAACTGAGTTTATCAATATTTATTCATGTCAAAGTTTTTGTGGATATAAATTAATTCATGAACTTGATAATTTAAAATTATACCACAGAAAAAGTCATAATGGCATAATGACAAGTTGAACTTTGAGAGCAGATTGAGAAAGCTGTGCAGGCATCAATGAGAAAACAGCATAANGCAAAGCAACCATTTGTCTGCAGGAGTCAGATTTCATTTCTTTCTGGAGTCTGAATAAAGCTGATTGGTATCTAACAACACTTTGTGTGGGGAAAAATGCATTTGGGTTTTGATGTGGCTTTTAAAAATTTTCTTCTTGAATGGGTATTAGAATTATGGGGCTTTTTTTTTGCTTCCTTGGTGCCTGATGCATAAACTGATTATGACAAGACCCTTTCAGTCCTGTGCCATTAGGTGAAGCCTCTCTTCCTCTGCCTGACTCAGAAGGAGGTGGAGAAGGCTAGAGGAGAGGCAGATGATAGCATGCACAGACAGGGAGGAAAATGGTCTCACTTGAAAATGGTGAGCTATTGAAGATGGACTGTTTATGCTTCTGCAGTTTTTCTACTTCCTAAATAGTATTTAATTTTCCTGAAGGGACATTTTCTGTCACAAAATACCTCCCATGGAAAGCTTCCACTCAGGGGTCCTGATTGACACAGGAGATTCCAGGGGATAAAAAAAAGGAAATCTGATGGAGAAGACAGGTCTGTCCATGTTTCTGCCATAAAGCTGTGATGGTTTTGGTTAAGTTGTTGTGTATTAACTTTTCACAATCACCAAATCTCCCTCGATTTTCAGACAGCTGCATTGAGGCCATTTGTAAAGGTGAAATATGTTTATAGATGTAGGAAACCTCACCAAGAATACCTAAATTCAGTATAGAACACTAGAGATCTAGAAATCTGGATGACAAGTTTTTCAAATTCGGTTTTCACAATTACGTTACACATTAACATTATTAGTTTGGTAAAACTGAGTTTATCAATATTTATTCATGTCAAAGTTTTTGTGGATATAAATTAATTCATGAACTTGATAATTTAAAATTATACCACAGAAAAAGTCATAATGGCATAATGACAAGTTGAACTTTGAGAGCAGATTGAGAAAGCTGTGCAGGCATCAATGAGAAAACAGCATAACTGCTCATACTTTAAACCAGTGCTATGGGTGGATTGGGGCAAGGAGGGAAAAGTGTTTGAACAAATCTGTTGTGCAGAAAGGGACTGCATGGAGGATCTTTTCAGGGCTTGGCAACTTTAATAATGCCTTTTAATGTGGGACACAGAAAAACAATAGCTGGTAAATAGAGTTCCCCTAATACAACAAAAGACATTCTAGTGTTTATTTTAGTGTTTACAGTTTTGAAGGTCCTGCAAGCTTGTAGGACCACTGAACTGCTTGTATTACAACATGTATTGTATCCATCTCTTATGGTCTAAACAACCTACTGTGGCTGAGTCTGTGACCCTTTTGAATAACCTAAATAACTCAATTGCAAAAAGACTATTTGGCTGAAGGAGAAAAACTCAACTTCTTGGGTATTTGCATTTTAAACTACCCAGGAAGAATTAGGTGCTAAACACTTTCAAATATCCAACTCATAATTTAATTACGTTATAATAGAAACATTCACTTCTGATTTCTTTGACCTGGCTGTGGAGAAGACTCACTTTATCCTGTCACCTAAAAGCTTGTGCATTTTGTAAGGCATGGATTTTCTTTGAAGTATTAACTGAAGTAGAAGTTTCAATTGCTAGTTGCATAATCTTTTAAAAAAACATGCCTCAGATTCATATATACAAAAATTAATTTCCCAGAGAAGGATTTGGATACACTACAATTTGTCAAAGAATTTAAAATGTCCTGTTCTTTTGTTATTTGGTCAGAGAGAATGAGCTGCTTGCAACTAGTCAAAAGCTAAGAAAGCATTTTGCAGATATTTGACAGATCATTCAAGCAGAGAAGGATTCTCAAAAGACTGCTATCTGCCCAAAAAATCCATTGTAGTGTATGCTTAGAGAGGTGAAATTAATAAACTACTGTATTGATCAAAATATTGGCCAAAACATTACCTTAAAAATTGTAAAGATTCAAAGCCTACCCTAGAATTCCTATTTACTTGTAGGACATTTCTCTTTATGCTTTTTAGCTATCTGTATATTTTCCTGTGCATTTTTACAAAAATAAGGTATTTATTGATGAATATAATATCAATATTTTCATATTATATTCATCAATTTATATCAGTATAAATATGAATATTTTCAGGCTGTAGGATAAATTTTATAATTTTATCCTGCTATTAAGTTTTTTGGGTTTTATTTTGGTGTCAGGTGCATGTTGAACAAATGCAGGTAGGAAGCCTGTAGAAATACATGAGCATGTCTATGGTTTCAGAGGAAAGGGAGAAGTCTGAGTTGAGTACTTTGAAGAATGCTTTTCTAACATGAAAGTGGGAAGATCTGATAGTGGTATGACCCTTTCAGCTGGCGTTTGTAATCCAGCATCTCTGCAGAAGTAGGTACAAAATTCAAGAAACACATATGACTACACCCGTACCAGATACCAGTGCAGATGACAACTATTATAACATCGCTAGTGGTCTATAAAGCACTCAACAAAATTGTGCTCCTTCTGTGCATCAAAACCCAAGCAGATCTGTGGCACGAAAGGTTATCAACAATCTACTTCCTGAAGCCCTGTGGTGGGCCACATGTGGTGGTTCATTGTAGCAGCAATGGAGCAAATCAATGCACCTGAGGCAGCAGCATGGTAAGAAATTATCTTTAAAGATCACTTGTGACCCAAAGACTGGCAATGGAAGCAATGAGACTCTGATCACAGGTTCACCCTCTAACCTCAACCTGTACCTACGAGCTACAAGTTCATTAAAGCACCCTCTTTAACCAGTGCTCACCACCTGTGTTACAGCTGTCCATTTCTACCTCTGGGCCTTTGGTTTGGCAGCTGCTCTTTTTTTCTTGGAGACACTTCATCACTGAAAGGGATTGGTGGTTTTTCTTATGCCCCCATTAAGGACAGCAGTGACCATGCAACTTACAGCAAACCACCTGTGAACTCCCCAGAGCCTCACCTGTTTAAACCCCTCAGTTTGCTTAATTTCACATGTTATGAACAAAAGGCAGGGCAGATTGCTCAGGGATGAGACAGAGCATTCAGCAATTATTTCTTTCAGGACGTGGATGGCTGGGGTGTGTTGTACAGTGCTTTGCTACAGGTGCAATTTCACCTAAATGCTGCCTAATTAGACACTTTCTGCCCCCCATCTGCCGTGTCAACTAATTTTGCCAGGAGGAAAGGTGGCAGCTAGCTAGCAGAGCTCACCCTGCGCATCCGTGTTGGCCTCATGAGTTCCTGTTTGGCTCAGTGTACCATCTGTGCATGTGTCTCAACAGGTAAATGCTCTATTTTTTTTTATTTCCAAGATTATGCTCAGGCAATTGCTTGAAAATGCTGACTTAAAGGAGAAGCAAAAGTCATTTTTACCCTTACCTTTTCATTGATTACAGCCCTGGCTAATAATCTGCTCTGAATTAAAGTAATTTGTGGGCACAAGTAGGTCCTAGGAGTCTGATGTTAAATTTAGAAATGTGGCCATCAATAACGGTAGTAACAGAAGTATATGCCTGCAGTTTGCTGCTATGCCTGGAGTAGAAGATAATTATCACTCCTCTTCTTTCAGCCCTGATTACTGCAACTCTTGTGCTGGCAGCTGGAGCAATGTTTTGCCTTGATATTCTTAACAATAGCTTTCACAGAGCAGATCAAGGATATTAAGCTTGGTTACCTGTTGAAAAGAGATGAAACCTTGTATGCAGCTACTATGTAAATTCTGATGAATCATTGCAGCCCACGGAGCTTCACTAATTTCATTAGTTTGTATCAGAAGTGGGCTATAGGGGATTTTTTTTTTAGTTTTTATTTTGTTGGTTTTTGTTTTGTTTTGTTTTTTTCCTGCACAAAGCCATAAAAACCAAGTTTGATACATCCATTTAAGAGAAATCTGAGGTAGATCTCAGTCATGTGAGTTTAGATGGTTGTCTCTTTGGAACAAATAGCCAACATCAATGATCCCAATGCATGGCTG
>VXBQ01007092.1:31720-55269 GCA_013400175.1 Phainopepla nitens | reverse complement strand
AGAGGAGAGGAGAGGAGAGGGACTCAGCTTTCTATAGCAAGTCTCACATTCCTGGGAAAGACAGGCTTTACCTGTGATGTCTGTGAGTTTTGAAGGCATAAGCACAAAAAATGAAGTTGCAGCAGCAACTGTATTGCTATCATCAGTCTTCAATAGACAAAGGATCAAGTAATCACAGCTAAGAAATGAACTAGTAGCTTCAAGGAATCTCATTCTACTCATTATCATTTAGGCACCAGTCTGTTTCTAGTTCTACCAGTTTTTCCAACAAAACAGATTAATGTTATTGCAAGTACAGGATGTAATTCCACAGTGAGAAGAGTTTATATGGGAAGCAGTTGAATTTTCACTCATGTTATTACTTATGTGAACTGCTATTTCATAAAAGCAATTATACTTTTGAAATATTTATTAGCCAATAATTGAGTCCTTCAACCCACATTCAGATCCTATAACAACTGCTCCAAGATGTTGAACAGATAAAACATTGCAATTTTAGGGCTGTCAGACATAAGGAAAAAGTCTACTGAATTTTACTGGACAATTACAGCTCAGATTATATCCCATAAAAAACCTTTTACCCCAGAAACAGTTACCAAGAATTGGAGTGAATTTATAACAGTCCTTAAAGCTAACTGGATAATCTGGTTGTGGTCTTGCCGTTTTGTTGTTGCTGTTATTTTTGCCGTTGTTTCAGTTTGATTTGTTTTTTCTTTCCTACTTTGACAGCTGTACACAAGTGAAATAACTTTTAACACAAACATGGCCAGTTGGTCTGTGAGGGGAACTGTCCACAGTGAGGTAAGTTTTGCATCTTGCATTCACGTGAGTGCTATGCAATGCTACTGAAGACAACTAATGCCTCCCAAGGAGAACCTAGAATAATACCTCACTGGTAGGTGTTCATGTGTTTTTTTTCTGCCTTCCCTGAATGTGATCTAGCAGCCACTGTCAGTGGCACAGAGCGTCAGAGAAGGTGAAGAGATACTTTTGAGTTACGTGGTCTGTTGGTTGCTATGGAACTGATGACAAACGTGATTGCATTGATAGCAGTGGAAAATTTATAGAGGAATGTAACAAGATAAGGACAGAGCAGTCTGGGTTTGGAAACCAGGGGTAACCAGAGGTAACTGAAAAATTCATACATGTGTTTACACTTCATGGGCCCCAATTTTATTCACAAAAGAAAAGCTTGAAAGATGATGGTCTCCTCCAACCCCAAAGATATAGCTTAGTCATCCTCAGTTATATATATTGCATATGAATACTCCAGAATATTTAACAAATATTCATTCTATTAGTGATATTCTCTTGTATTAATTTGATAATCAGTTCTGTAATCATTCATCATACAGAACAACACCATGTTCTGGGAGTGAATCTATTTGAAACATGATAAAGTCACATCAGCAAACACTGTGGAGATAGAAGGATATGGTCTGGAGAAATACAACCATAATCTAGTCCCTGAAATGCTTTAATAAGTGATTTTTTCTATTTTCCCATATTCTTGGGAAAATATTCTTGTACTCAGTGAGTAGACAGTCTGACCTGTATTTCCTTTAGGAATAGTTTTGAATTCAAACACAATTTCAAAATAAGAATGCCCAAGTTTTGCTTTGGATTTTTTTTCTCCATGTGTATTCAGGAGCAAGCATAAACCTTTTACCAAATCTCACAATATCCATCTATGATGCCTCCTTCACACCTGTGCTCTTCCTTGCAGCAAGACTTATTCAATGTCCTAGAAAGTGCCAAGCCATCCCAACAGAATGAGAAGAGAAAAAGAGGAGGCTAATTTAAAACATGCATCAAAGTGTACTGCTCAAGCTCAAAAATTTCTAATACTGAAACAAATGCGGACTTTACCAGGACAATATTCAATAATGATGTTGGGACTCAGAACCTGGCAAAGATTTTGTATTACTTGCAATAAGACTTTTTAATTATGGTTTGGAAGATGATGACTTTTGCTGGCATTCTTTTTGGTTTATTTATATTTAACCTTTGGACATTAGTTCATCAATAATTTATTTAAAATAATTCTTTAATGGGAGTAAGGCAGTCTGTTCAGAAGTAGACCTCTTAATTGAATGCCAGAATTAGGTTTGCAAGCCTCTCCGCTGACCTAGGTCCATTTCTAAGACAACATCCATGATTCAAAATCCTTTTCAATGGCCACAAAGACCAGTGACATGAAAGTCACTTACAGAGATACCACTGAGCTTTTGATGGGTGATTGTGGAATGGTTTTATTTAAATGAAACACAGACAGCAGTTTCCAAGCCTGTAACAGGGTGCTTTGCCTGACATCTTTTGGTAAAGCAGTGCTGATGCAAGCAGGCAGCCATTTTTCCTGGGTGCAGTGGTTTTTCCTGGCTAAGGAAATTGGGTTGTCAAGGCTGCATTCCCACTGGAGCCTAAGACCACTTAAGTCTTTATGACCACAGAGAGATGCTACCAGAGTCACAAACCTTTCCTGCTGTCATTTTTTTATGTGTGAGTGGGCCTGGTAGGGTCAGTCCTTTTTACCAACACAAAGCTATTTATGTGCACTTCAGCCTGCCAGCTCTGAAATCAAGATAATAGCTATGTCATCATCCACACAGACGCTGTATGTGTAATTGCACTGCAGATTATAAAGTGCTGTACTAATGGATACCACAGAGTACTAAAGATGACACAATAATATCTGCTCTAACCAGCTTATCTGTTTTTCCAAATACTGTTACGATGTGACACTGCTCCTTTTGAAATCAACATGAGGTTTTGCACAGGTACGGAAGAGTTGAGACCTGTTCACATGGAACAAATGCTTACTAAAGTCATTGTTTCAGTGGCTTCATGCCACAAGAAAAATTAGAAGAAAAATACTGCAGTCTTTTTTGATCACATTACACGTCTTTTTACTAGTGAAGATGTAATACAGTGATTAGAAAGGACGATACTCTACAAAAGGTCATGATTCTTCCACTGCAATGAAATGAATTTGTCCAGCTTAGCTTTCCTCATAGGTCTTCAGGACATTCACCATGCATGCTTTGATAAATGCATTCAAGAGGAACACCTTACAGCCTTGTATTGCTTTATATTTTTCCACTTAGTCCATAACTTCATCTGATATGTATCAGTGACCTGATGCTACCTCCACACGCTTGTGTGACATCCCAGCTAGTGGGTTACTGTAGCAGCGCATCTCATCCCCCACTAGAGCTTATCCGTTGTTTGTTAGCCAGTCAGATAAGTCAAACAGGACAAGCTATCTTGTATTTCATGGGGTATAATCTTGTACAATCACTGAGTTATTTTGGTGCCATGGTCACTGGTCTGGCATCTCCCAACTGCCAATAAAAATCTAAACTGTTGAGGTGAGATCTGGCAAGATAGGCTGAATTTCTGACTGACAGCCACTCCCTTTACAACTATAAGAGCCACACAAAACCTTCACAAAGCAGAAGTCTTGCATACATTTTCCTGGAAATGTGTGGAGTTTCTCCTGTTGGTAGGAACCCACTTTGTGGTTACTCCCCAGGGGTTAGGTGAAGATATTTATTCATTATCACCATTTTGGTGGTAAGTTACATTTGACTGCTGATCAATACTGTTTATTTTGCTAGCTTTAATATAGGTACCTTGACATAGTGCACTGCTTCATGCTGTAATGTACTAGTAGTTATTTTAGTTATATACCGTGGAATAAATAATTCTGATTAAGATTTTTCATCCGTTATCTTTTGTCTGTTTAATAAATCATTAATTTTTATATAAATATCTCTGATTTGCCATCATTAGAACTTGCTAGACAAAGTGATTCCTTAAATTTAAACTGTTGCCAAAATCTGAGGCTAAGGAAGGACTGACCTTCATTTAGACCCCTTTCTGTGAAGGAGTTTAAATACAGCAGAATTCTTTCTTCCCATCAGAGTCAGAAGTCAGAAGAAGCAGGGCTTCTTTAATAAACTTTGTCTGTAGTTCCCACTCTCTCAGCAACAGCTACTCCTCTGAGTTGCCTAGTACTTGAGGTCAAGGAAAGACAAACATCAAGTATTGTTCTATATTTTTAATTTCTGAATGTGAAATGATCTGGTAAAGGAGGAATTCTGTCTGGTGACATCAAATATGGAGACATCTGTTGTGTCCCTTGTTACAGGGGAAGAAAGGAGATTCCTGAACTGAGCTGGGCCTGCAGGATGCCAGGGTGGACTAGTCTAAGGTGAGAGTATAAACTGGAGCTTGTTGCAGGTGAGTCAGACAAGACATCATGGTTCTGCCCCAGCACAGCCACTGACTGCATAGCTGAAATCATTCATCGACACCCAGGTCAATGCATCAAGAAACAGGATCTCTTCTTGTTTTGATTTCCTAACCTGCCTCTGTGACCCACTGAACTTGAAGCAAGACTCTGTTCCCATCTTATATTTCCCTTCCAGTGCTAGCCCCTTACTCCTGCTTCTGGGTACATTGGGCTTTGTATGCAGGGTGCACAGCTGTTTGTCCCCCTGGCAGGACCTGGAGCTCTTGGATGAACCCAGCTGCCAGTAGGAGCTTCTCAAGCAGAGGAAAGCATTATCACATTTGCAGAGGTGAGGGAAGGCAGTGACTGGTCCAGGTCCAGGTCCAGGTCCAGGTGCAGTTATGTCACACAGGGCTTGTCTCAACTCTTCCCTTCTTGAGCCTAACAGCATGCTCAGCTTCTTGCAAATAAAAAGTCTTCTGGAAGAACTTCACTCACATTTGGAGAGTTCTTTGGTTCAATTTTACACCACATAAAGCCAACTTAATTGGACAGACGATTAAACTGGTCTCTCATGGCTTTAACATGGGTATTATATTTGGTCTACTACTACAGGCTAATGACTTGGCATCAGAAGAGAAACTGTAGTCTTGCATCTTCTCTGCTTTCTTTGCTCTGCATCTTGTTACTTGTGCAATAATTCTATATAGAAACTCTAAAGTGTAGATCTGGATTTTATATATTTGAATGTTACAAAAAATAATTTTAGTGTTGTCATGGTTTAGGAATGGTATTCTCCAATTTAGAAATCATGCTGACAATTCCTGGCTCCAATTAGAGGTACAAAATGCGAAGTTGGAGATAAGAACAACTTACTGGAAATAGCAATGAAATAAGAAAATAAACAGTAACAGCAACAAAATTACAACAAAAGGTGAGAGGAGAACAAGAAGAAGAAGGAGGAGGAGGAGGAGAAATTATTTATAGTGAGAAGGCCCTGACAATAAAAATACTAGACTGTTTCATCCATCATGTTTTCTCTACCAGAAGGAATCCTTCCTCCTCAGAAGCCGAGTCCCTTTCCCTTGCCCCTGGCAATGATATAAGGTGGTATCAAACAACCTCAGGGTTCTCCCACTCCCTCCTGGCTACTGCAGGAATTAACCCTGTCCTGGCTGGAACCAAGACAAGCATTTTAGATTTAAGAGGACTTGGCCATGATGGCAGGCAAAATAAAAGACGCAGGCATCCTGTTTTTAAAATGTGTTATGTATGATACTCAGATAGCCCTGATTTTTCAAGCATCTTTTAAATATTCCTCAGACCTATTATGAAATAAGAATTGCTGGGATGGCATTGCTCAAAGTCCTGTTAGTGTGCCTGGGCCTGGAAGTGACCTCTGTACCCCACAGGGTCACTGCCTGGATCTCTCTTACAGAGCTGAGGTACACTAGTCTCCACATTAAACTATTGGCTAAGGTAAATGGATTTTTAAAAAGTTATTTCTCTGTGAGGCTCAGGTGTTTGTCTTCATTTAGGATTCATACTCATGAACTTGATTCTGGAACAAGGTGCTTTAAGCTTTTCATTTAAATTAGAGATAAGGGCTCTTCTCCTATAAAATAGGGTCAACACAGAATGAAAAGGCGGACTGTTATGACTTACAGCACTTGCACGATGTAGGGGAGGACCTAGCTGGATTACTTCTTATTTACAGGTCTTCAAACATACCTCTTCCTTCCTTGGTCACCAAAAGAAAAGCTATACTCAGAGATTGGAACCTGCATCTATGATTTTTCAGTTCAGTTCTGTGGCCACTAGACTACCAGAAAACAAGAAAAAAAAAAAAAAGGTACTCAGTTGGACCACAGAGCAATTTATCTAATATTTTACTTTGAAGTATATGTAATTCTTCCTCATATACATTCTCCAGTCTTTAATATTTTTTGATCAGGAACTTTATCTGCTCAACATGATCTCTATGTATTTAGCACTCCTTACTGGATTTCTATTTCATAAGCTTGTCTAGTCTTGTTTGAATGCATGTAGTCTTTTTGCTGACAACATCAGCTTCTTTTAGATACCTCACCATCTTTCAAAAATTTGTTCTGTTACACTACTTACTGCATGAAAAAAAAAAACACCTATCTTCTGTTTATTTTGAACAGAGGATCCTGCTAAATTATTCTGTTGCTCCCCTATATCTTGTTTTGAGTTGTTGTGACAGCAAACAATTGATTTCTGCTCACCCTTTCCTTACACTCACAGTTATATAGACCTCTATAATTTCATCGCTCATTTGCCTCTTCCAGACCCAGCAATGCTGGATTACTTGGCCATGGCTTTACAATGTAGCCATTCCATGCCTTACCAACTTCCCCTCTAATAACCTTTCCAAAAATGTTTGTTTTAGGAATGCTTTCATTTTCGGTAATGCAGATGATTAAATGATATCATATCTTCTATTCCTGCTCTGAGATAGATTTATTTCAAAACCAAATTAACAGCATGTTCCCTTGCCTACAGAAAACATAGTTTAGGCACTGCTGAATTGGGAGCAGGGCTGGAAGATTATACAGAAAGAGAAGAGTGTTACATCTGTGTAACTGATGAAAGTGACAACTCACCTGTCCTCTGTCATTCAAATTAAAACAGAGTTATCCACGAATGGAGTATTCATAAGTAGCTCATAAGCTTTATCAATGTCTAAAGGATATTACCCTAAAATATTTATTGGCAAAAGTGCTATGAATCAAACACAAGCTCTTGTTGTCTGAAGCTGAGCTCAGCAGTGTTCCATGAAAGCATATGAGCACCACAGAAGATCAACAGATCTAGAAATCTTTAGGACTGGTGAATTTGAAGACTATCAACTTCCACTAAATTACTGTATTGCTTTTTTCCTCTGTGCATTGCTGTAGGTGAAATGTCTTGTTCCATGAAAAATTCACGTTGCTATTGGTCCCTGTGAAACTAGCTTACCTAGCCTAGGTAAACAAGGTTTGATTCTTATCTGAATGGCTCACAGATAAACCCTAAAATCATGGTTTTCATTGAGGAACTCTAATTTACTCTCCCTTTTTTTTCCTGACTACTTGTGTCCTGAAATTCTGCTTTAAGAACTGAAATGCAAGCATAATTGGTGCCTCTCACTGCATCAGTCATACTTTAATACAACTGGATAAAAGATCCCTTTTACAAAACTTATCATACAGTGATGTGGGTTGGAAGGGACCTTAAAGATCATTCAGTCACAACCCTCCTGCCATGGGCAGGGATACCTTCCCCTATACCAGGTTCCTCAGAGCCCCATCTAGCCTGGCCTTGAAACATATTTGCTTTGGCAAAAAAAAACCTAAAAGCCAAAAAAAACAGCAAAAAGAGGAAATAAACTCATCACATTTTATCTCTTTACTTTTTAATTAAGACTTACCAAAACTACATCATTTCCTTTTTCAAGAAAAAAAAGGAAGAGTGAAACTGGTGACAGAAACACATTTCCAGATCAACTTATGAGAATAAAAAAGCATACCTTTCTGAAGTGACACGGATTCTTTCATCGTTGGAGGAGTTGAATCTGTCATCCTTTTCTCTAAAATACTCTTCTATGCACTGCTCTTCAAAGTCATGGACCTTTTTCAATTCATCCTCAGTTATGAAAAGTTCTGTGGAAAAAAAATGAGAAATATGAATTTGGCAAATATTAACATGTGAGACTAACTATATTCTTATTTGTGAAACTCATGGACTGAACTTTCAAAAGCAAGTATGGGGCATTCTGATATGAAAGCAGATAGATGCTTTTAATTACTGACTTATTTGCTTTAGTTATATATAATTCTGGAGACAAAAGCACTTAAGCAGACAAGTGTTGAGCAAACGTGAATATATTTTGATTACATGAGATCTAAACACAGCAGCTGGTCAGGTCCTGGACAGATGGTGAAAGTCAAAGCCCACCTGTAATCTGACAGATATATAATGAGATTAGCAGACTACAAGGAGAGAGTCTGAGAGTACAGGAGTCTGTCCGGTGTGGCAAGAACTGACATCTGCAGGCAGCAGTGTGACAGCAGTGGGAGGAGAGCTGTTTGGTGGCATCTCCAGTGCCACATGTGACTCCTGCTCCCTCCTCACAGAGAAGTGGGATGTGGCATGGGCTAATGCTGGGAAGAGATACACATCCCTTAGCTCCCTGCCTCCAGCATGTACACTGGGCAAGGTGGAGATATTCTGCCTGGAAGAATCAGATAGAGAAGAGGAAAGCATCATCAAAATAATCTGACAGGTTTTCCACCATGGTTATGGGACTTCATTTAAAGTGTCTTGAGGAACTATTCCTCCAGTCTGAGTCAGAGTCAAGGAGAGACTGTGTACACAAAATTGCCTTCTGCCATCTTAAGTTTATCTAGGCAAAAAGTGCGCTCATGGGAAGTATGTGCTGTTTGCTCTTTATTTTCAAAAATAAAGCTGGAAGTGTGATGGAGTGAGAAGAACTCCATAAGAGACCTCTAATAATAGCAAAACAAACCTCTCTGCTTTGAAGGAACAAACAGGGCGACAACCTCAAAAAAGTTCCAGAAAAACACAGCCTCCTTAACATTGAAAAGAGAATGAAGGTTTGGGCAAATCAGGTAAAACTAACTTATTCAGGTAAGGTTTTTTGCAGGTAAAAGCTGTTACTTTGCTAAGAAGGCTATCACGGTGCTGAACTTTGACTTGACGCATGTCAAACACTAGACATTATGAAAGGCATTGGAAAGTCCCCTCTGTACATTTTCTGAGTCTTACTCAATCCATAGTCTCTCTCGTCCGGGTCACTTTCATGCTTCCTCCATCTGCAGCAGAGGTGTTGAAATATCATCGTCATGTGGCTGAAAATGATCAGAGGCGGTGGGAGAACAGGTCTTTCGTGGAATGTCATGATGAGCTGGTACCTTTGAAACTTCCAAACTTGGTTTGATATAGATTTGACTTCGAAAAAAGTGTTGCTAGAAGGCAAGAAGAGGAAAATAACATCAGACTGAAAATGGTTTTGGATGCTTTGCCAAAGATGATATGACAGCACCATAACTAGATACATTTCGGTAACACTGGCAAATGTTTCCTTGTCACAAAAACAGGAAGCAGAACAAAAGAGTAAGTTTGTGCCTGGGCAAAGCACAGTGATAATCAGCCTTTCGGAAGTACCTTACGACTGTAAATGTCTGCACTGTACAACCCCTGAGTCTTACAACAACCCATTGAGATGGGGAAGTATTTTTACTCTTGTTTTCCCTACTGGGAATGAATGACGCCATAACTGAACCTTATTTGGCTTCTTTGCCCTGGTTCCCATTAGGTGTCTGTCCTTGGAAACAAGCACAATGTGAAAAACTTGGCATTTCCCTTGCTTCCTGGAGACAAGCCTCTTTCCCTCTCCCCCCTACATCCTCGGAAAATGTCTCTCAGCCAAAGCTCAGCAGTCTTCGTAGGCTGTGAACAATGTGCATCCTCCCCAAGTCTTTACTTTGCAATGTGTCACTCACTTGAAAACTGCAATGAGGAGATTCACCAAGAGGATGTTTGCTACCAAGAGGTAGCAGGCCATGATGGCAGGAACGATCCATGCTCCTGTCTTGCACGGAGGTAGCTGGATTATTTTGCCATCTTCCCTGGTTTCATTTTGACCACAAGGTGCTGGGAACAAAATTTAAAAACAAAAAAATGCAAAATGGGAATGAATCTTTTTTTTCAGTAGTTTTTGCAGAAATATTTAAATATCTGCCTGCCAAGGCAACATCTTCTAAATAACAATGGCATTGACATTCTGCCCTCAGAAGTTTATGCTTGGTATCACAGATTTTACAGGCTGCACTTCTTATTATTGTGTGTTACGTGCCATGGGTATCAAGATATTTCTCTTAGGACACATGCCTGGGGTGAGTAAGCTGCCTGTCTGCATACATAATACAAAATAACATGGTAGTCTGGCGGTAATTAGTGGCTGTGAAAATGAAATTATTGATTGTTTAATCCTACAAAAAAGCTTGCATATTATTTCTTTAACAGTGAAAACCCTGTCTTTTTTTATTGATTGAAAGGGATGTGATAAATAACGAAAAGGAAGTCCATGAAAGTAAATTAAAGAGTAGACATTTATTGCTGTGCACTGCACTGTCTCAAGCCCCTCTAGGACATACACATAATCACTTTCTGCTATTAAGGACTCTTGACTACATGCCTAGAAACAGTGGGGGAGATTATCAAGTCTTTACTGTACCAGGTACAGGGACACGTATGCAGCAGAGATGCCACCTGTTTCTTCCACAAATACATTGGAATGAAAATGTTCTCGGTATTAATCTTGTAGAACCGAAGCAAGGGAAGACAAAACATGGCAAAAGTCTTCCCCTGCTTGTGTTTTAATATGCCTTCATGTGCTGTGATGGGTAATCTGCACTTCCAAGCGTGGGTTCGGCTTATGCCTCTCTAGCTTCAGTCCTGCTGGTTCTACGTATCTCCATAATCAGCTCTTCAAGAAAATAATGGAACCAGCAGCTTACATATACAAACCATCTTAGTAAATTTTGCTACAACTAGCTCCCCCTCATCTCCATCAAAAGAAGTTTAAGTGAGGATATTCCAAAGTGCTCAGCACTGGCTCAGTTCCTAGTAACATCAATGGAGGTTTTCTACTGACTTCATGGAAGTTTGCAGATGCCATATGTAAATTTTCATTGTATGGCAACAAATCTGTATTTCCAGTACCAACCATTGCATCTTCTCAAAAACATTCTTCTGAACTTGGTTCACTGAGCTTGACATTCACTAGTGGAAGCCTGTACTGGCAATCATATTACATTATATGTGATTTTGGTACTTTGTTTTGGGCACTACACCTAGATCCTAGCCTATTACACACAGAAATATTGTACCCTTATGGGATACATGACTACATGACGTCTCCAAAAATATTCAATTCACTGGAAAAGAAATTACAAAGTCAAATACAAGCAATACTGCTTTTTACCAACAGCTCCATTGTGTTTGGACACATGATGTTACCAGTTCTTCCTATTTAAAAAACCACATTTATTACTGGAGCAGGCTGAGACTATGCAATATTTCATTTCTCAGTAAGCATCACTTTGCAGATAATTTTAAGGCAGTGCTATTTCCACACTGCTCCAAGCAGCTGCTTCATTTAGACATTCAAAATACCATCAGTGAGGGGCTGTGAGTGCAGGGCTCTCTGCTCTTAGCCTTCACCCAGCAGCAACTGCACCATTCAATACCTCTTGCTATCAGCACTCAATGTGAAACTTACATCTCTGTTTGAGTGGAAACATTAACTTGCTCATATAGTGAGTCAGATGTAAAAGGTCCAATACAACAAAGTACCAAAACCCATAATGATTTCACGAGTGATGGAAAAATCACAGTATCAGCTGATGAAACATGTTGTCCTTTTTTGTGCTGAAAACAGAACAAATGATATCTTTTCAAGTAATGATAAAAATTATGAAAAGAATTTTTCAAACCTTAGATAAATGAGATCAAAAACTCAGCTCCAACTCTGGTACCAACTCTATTATTCCTTTTTTTTTTTTTCCTCCCCTAAAAAAACTTAGAATTTAATCTGGAAAAAAAAATCAGTTAAGAAGACAAAAAATATTTCTCCATCTCTACTTGCTTACAACTGGGTAATGTCTGTTGGTTTATGCCACTCAGTGATGACCAAATTAGATTTCCTACGCAGACATGTTCCCACAGGGTATTCTATACACCCTTTGTGGTTCAGCTTGTCCTGCAGCTTTGCAGAAGTTTTTCTCTTTTGCATATTCTGTTGTGGGTTCAGTTTTTAAATAACACAGGAGTATTCATTTCTTGCCTTACTTATGGAGAGGTAATCCACCACTTAATTGTCACATCTTCAGCTGCATAAGAAAATGTATGACATGTGTCTGAAAAATGAAGAAGCCTCTGTTCCATGGTACATCATTGAACATCTTCTTTCCTCTTTAAGCTATGATATTTATTTTCAAAGATTTTCCCTCACTATTAATTAAAAGTGTGTGCTCTGCCTCACCCCTGAGGAATCTGTGCTGCCCTTCATGTGTAACATAATTCGAATATTTTAATTATTTTTGGAGTAATGAAGTAATTTGAAGTAATATGTGCAGTAACATATTGTAATATATTTCAAAGCACAATATTAACATGTATGCAAACTTGACTCATCTGTTTTACATTATAGCCTTGCTCTAACACAAGCCACAGAATACTTAATTCTAGTGAAATGCTTTACTGAAGCAAATTCTGTTGGCATAACAGTATGCCAATCTCAGGTCAACTGAAAAAGCCAACAACTCTGATTCCTACAGGCCATTGGATAAAGTTCAGACATTATGTCCTGAACTTAGGCTTTAGAAAACAGTAAATGGTTGGAGTTTTAACTTCAATTATATGAATTATCTTCACTCAGCTTTCAAACATTGCATCCTGACACCTGTAGATGTGCATGCCTTTTGCAACCCTTGTTTCCTTTTTCACAATCTCTTTCCATGCTTATTTTTCCTTCCTGACTCCACTTACAGTTTCCTGCTGGGCTTTTCCTGCTACACACCTAACCCTTCCTCTTTCCTGTCCAGAAAATAGTTGCAAAAAAAAAAAAAAAACCCAACAGTAATTCAAGCCTCCGGGTTTCAGGCCAAATGGGGAGGCAGAGCTCAGGAAGAATTAGTTTCCCTGATGTAATTACGGTCATGAAATGGGTACTGCTCACTTTTACTGTGTGTTAGGTGGAGGGCTCGGCAAAACATGTCTGTGAGTTTCTGCATCATGACTCTTCCCCCAGCTGTACCCTTCCAAAGCAGGTGTGGGAAATATTGAAGAGACAACGTGCATAACTGAAAAGCTCTGCCACTGAATAGCTTTTTGCCTCTGATGAAAACTTCACCTCTAAAACTGGATACCTCTTTTAAAATACAAACTGATCTGTTTGCAATCACAAGAAACTGAGGAATGCTTTCCTATGTACACAGTTCTAAATAAAGTGGAAACAAATAAGTGCAACCAAATAAAAAAACTTTTTTTTTTTTTTTAATTCAAGTCTGGATATTTTTAATGCACCTTCATTATCCTACTTATGAGTATGTAGACATCTTCCAATTTAGACCCACAATGAACCCAAGGGATGTGAAAGCGTTTTATAATTTCTGGATCAAATGTCTCAGCAATCTTACCAGCTTACCAGGCTGGTAAATATTGAACACATCCCCACCACAAACAATACTAAGTGGCCTTTCTGAAGTTGTTCTTTTCTTCACTGATGGAGAAAATACTAAACCCTATGAATCCCGAATTTCACAGAATTACTCTTGTTCATCAGTAGAAACATCCAGGGAGTTGAACAGTGTCTCATTACTTCAAGAAAGTTTCTTTAACTACAACATCCTGACTTCCCATGTTGCTTCTTGCCTTGGGCCACATTAAACGTAACTTTGAAGAGTCTCTTCAATCTGCTAGTATTTTAATGATAATTTATAGTAAATCCCTGTATTTTTCTTGTTCACTCTAGCACTTTCTTTCTCCTCCTACTCTCCTTCTTCCCCCATTAAAAACAGCCAACCAAATAGAATCCAAATGACAATATCAGGAGTGATAGATATGGGAATACTGCTGCAATCCAGCCCAGAGAGACTTCCAAAACTGTTTGTAGTCTGTGCAAAAATCTTATTCACTACCTTTGTCTAACAATGTTACAAGTATTGCCACAGGTATGATTTATTCTGAGTTGTACAGAGCTGCTCTGTTTGTTCTAATTCCAGAATAGTCCATGCAAATGACAGCCTTGTAGGAAGCTCCTATCGGGTACTGAAAAACATACAACCTGTAAGGTCACAAAGAGTTTAGTATATAATCTTCTTTTGTACTAAGAAATTTTCAAGAATTATAAAACTTAAAAAAATCTGACAGATTAAGAAATTTAAAAAAACTTTGAAAAGTTTTTTGTAGTAATTATAGTTTGTCCTCTGAAGTTCACTGAATAGTTAAAACCTGAGTAAAATGGCCTCTCATCTTCTGAGATGATTGCATTCTGGTTACTTGATAGTCCTCCAATACAAGTGAAAGAGAAGACGGTCCCATCTTTTTTCTCTTAAACTAGGTAGGTTTTTTCCAAAACAGAAATAGACACAAGAAACAAACACAACTCAGACTGATCTTCAGATTCCAGATGGCACGTGAAGTACTGTCAGCTGGTAAGAAAATCCAGATGGAAATCAAACCTGTGATTAATGGAAATCAAAGGATTTGATGGAAATCAAACCAGGAAAATCTGAAAAACTTCCCAAAAGCCAGGTTGACTAACAGCAGGTTCAGCTGCTTAGCCTTCTTAATATAGGAAAATGTGAGCGCTGTTGTTCATTTTCTACAGATGACTGCCATTTCCCACGCTGGAATTTATTTCCTCTATCTAGACGTTGTTTACCAACAAACTCACCTTTCCTCTTCAGTATTTCTTATATCCTTCTGTATCCATAATATTCTGCAGGGGCAGATAGTTTTGTAAGGTGAAAACAAAGTTCTTCACAGGTGAGAATGGTGTTATGAATTTTCCTGGCTAAAACGGCCAGCACAAGTGCCAGTGTGTGGTGAACTGAGGGAGAGGCATTCTGGACAGGCATTCACTAAAGCAGTTACTTGGCTGGCTACTGCCCCATGGCTCTCACTGGGCAGCACAAGGCTCAGATGGATTAGGAAAGACAGCCTCAAAGCGAGACAGTTGCATGTGCCATCACCAGCTCCCTGATTCAGATTCTCCTTCCTCCCCCAGCTATCAGTGGATAATAATATATTTTTACTTAACTACATAATTGATATCAGTCTAATTTTTTTCAATTTATCAAGCTCTTATTATTATTCCTTTCCTGTAATATATTAATTTTTCATTTCCCAACCTTTAAATAATTCATAAATTTGATTAGCTTACTGCCTTCTTTTCAGTTCTCCAGTCTAAGCCTTTATCTGAATCCCAATAGTTGCTAACTGGGTTTTTCTAGGCCCAGGTCAAAACTCAATAGTTCAAAGTGGTTTCAGTCATTTTGATGTTACCATATTGATGTTTCACTTGGACTGTTATTTTGACTGGTTGCACTTTTCATGGCGTAGCTTGACTATTCCTTGGTCTTTACATACTTCCAAAGACTGGAAGTACTGTAAAGTACTGGTTTCATGTAATTGTAAAACTTCCTGAGCAGAAAACACGGTATGTGTACCTTCTGTCCGTGCCAGATCAGGTATATACAATTAGCTGAACAGCTGGATATAGTTGTGGGGACAAAATGGTCTAATTAATTGTAATTGCACCTCCTTTGTTTATAGACCATATTCTACTCTTTTCCTGCTCAAAGACCATTATGAAGACCATTATGATTGCACTGTGATAGTAAAGTCTGTCTTTTCCAGCTCCCCATTCCCCAAGTCCGTATGGAGCTGGCCTGTGGACTCAATGGGTGGCTAGGATTGAAAGAGCACCAGGATCCCAGCATGACTCCATTGCTAGCAGTGGTCACTCTTCCACACGTTATTGTCTGTGGTTCCTCCCCCAGCATGTTTTTGGCTTATTTAGTGGTTCTCATTTCTCACACTCTCTTCTTCATCCAAGAATTACTGAAGCTGGCCATTCTAGTTCTGCATCTTCTTATATGAAGTACGTGCTTAATATGACAAGGTTTTTTAGTGGTTGTATTATGATGACCCATCAGTCCAAGAGGAACTACTTAGAGAGTGGGTTTGCTGGTTTTGTTGATTTTACCTGAAAATTTGAACACAGAGCTAAAAGATTTACTCTCCTTCCCCCCCACTTTACAACAGATTCTCAGTCAGAAATTGGTAGGTATGTAGTAGTTACAGACATTACTGATAATAAATACCACCCCTGAATAATGTATTCATAATCCCAGAAGTGAGGATATAATCTGTCCTCACTTTTGAGTTGATAATGAGATCACATAACAACAAGCCACTAACACATACTCCAGCTAACATGTTTTTCCTAAAAAAATGATGTGAATACAGAAATTATGGGTAAGAGACGTAAATATTCACTGTTTTAGAGCAAGGCATTTAGCAGTGTGTTGAAGTAAAAATCAGAGTAGATCGACTGGATGAAAAGGCTGCCAGCAGATGAGATGGATCCAGACATTGTATCTGGTCAGTCTTAATGGCATGCTTCACAAATAAAATAGAAACAACTAATCAAATAGATGAAAATAATTTTTCTTAAAAAAAAAAAATTTAGACGTGTTAGAGTAGCCTACTTTTTTGTACATTTCTCAGATATCAGGATGATTTCCAGGAGAGTGGCTCAAATCAACCTGCTTTTCCATGATCAGCACTTTTGCTGAAACACAAGCTTTCTAATAAGGTAGCAATATTAAACAACAAAAGATAAACAAAATCACAAAGCAACCTTTTTTTTGTTAAAATAATACTGATTAAAAAAGAATGTGCTTTAAGCCATAAAGTTAAATTGCAGTTTAGATGTAGCGTAACATTTTAGAACAGGCTTATCTTATTTGAGAAAGTACAAATGCTGTAGCACTTTAACATGAGTACAGTGGCTGATTTAGCTTAGAACAACGTGAAAAATACAAATAACGGCAAATGTTTAAATAATGTGAAAAAATGCGAGTATACTAGTAAAACCTTCTGGGTGTGCATCAGGTAATTTCAATTGCGTAACATCATCACCAACCATTGCTTGTGCTCCCAGTCTATTCCACAGATAACATTTTTGAGACAACTGAGCACCAGACAGACATGTACATATTTTGTGCTGGAAGAGTGGCAGATTCTAATACCCTGCATCATCTGCCTCTCAGAAAGGAGGAAGTAGGTGCTGCTTTTCATTTCGATATCATCACTTTTGCTGCAACTCCAAGTTTCCTTGACACAGGCAGAAAAACAGTATGTCTGTATTTAAAGCTGGAGTTTAAGCCGCCAGGAATTTTGCTTTCCCCAAGCTTCAGAAATAATTACTCTGCATCTTTTTTGCACGATTTAAATGTTGTGCATCTAGATAACACAAATCCTTATGCAAGGGTGTGCAGCAGCCTGTTCTCATTTTTAAACACCCTTCAGTTTCTTATGTTTACGGGTTCTAAACTGTAATCAGCCCTTCATTTTCAAAAAAAACAAGAATACTTTATTTAGTCAATTGTCACGTTTGTTGCACTATAGTAGTTACTTAGTACAATATCAATAAATGGCCACTTGTAGAGGGACAGGCATATTCTGCTTGTAGAAGGAAGTTACAGTTTAATGCTACAAACCTTTATCCCTCTAAAATATGCTTTCAGAGCAAGACAAAGTTTTGTATCCCCAACTATTATGCCTTTGGAACTAATGAGTTTTTAAAAACAAAAGAAAAGGGAAAAGGATAAAAATGAGGGAATTGGGTAAAAAGTGAGACATAGTGAGTAATTTTGTGATTACAGCTATTTGCTTACTTCCTTGCATGCCATGCTGTCTCTGAAAACCAAGTAGGGAAGCAAAGATAAAAAGGAGGTTTAATATGTATCCGCAATAATGATTCTGTGCTAGCCAGGAAGAAGAAATTAACACAAAACTGCTGAAATATCTGCCATGGGATATGTATACATCTATCCATCTGAAACTATATTCAGTTGAGGGCATTATTTGTGATATAGATACATTCACTACTTTTAATCAGCTCAGGAAAAAGAAACATTTTTTTTTTCATTCAACCTTTGTCAATACTGAACACATAGTAAATAAATTTTGAAAATACTGCACTTTCCTAAGACAGTATATAGAATAAAATGAGCTTTAATGGAAGCCATCTGCCACTGGAAAAGGTACTGTCTTCCAAATGCTGCCAAGACTTACAGGTAGTTAAGTAGGAAAGATGAACATCAGTTATATGACAGTAGTTGCAAAAGATGACATTGTTTGTGATTCTTAGTTTAGTCATCTACTGCATCATTTCTCATGACCAGCTCTCTCATTTGGTGGTCATGCAATGAGTGGCACCACAAGACTTAATCTAAACAGAAAACCAGAATTTTCCTAATCACCTACCCGATGAATCCTAGGGAAATAATATATTTAATACTGGCTTTTTTCTTGTTTGCATTGGTGTGAGCACAGTCTTGCCTTCTAAAATAAATGCAGCAATATTCTAAAAATGGATCTAATTATTAGACCCAAAGAATTGTATCACAGGGTTTAGTTTAATTGTGGCACTGAAAAGGTGAAAACAGAGAAAAGAAAACTCATTGGATTAGGTCCCCATGAAGTATAGGAGTTGAAAGGTCTAACTCTCAATTAGCAGACATGATGCTCAATATGAAGTTACATAAAAAGTATTTAGGTCTAAAAATAAACCAAAGGATGAGAAAAAAAGAAGTGAGTTTTGTGTCCCAGGTATACTCCCAAATTCATGTTGGATACCTAGAAGGTAATTCTTGCCACCAAGCTGGTAAAAAGGACACATTTCTCTACATGCATGGTAATTTAGCATTACAGATTTCCAGTTAAATGATTGCAAAGAGATGCCAGGAGCATGTTCTGAAACTGATACCCAAATATTAGCTGAAAAAATACTTTTGCAACCATTCTCTGTGTTGAAGAAGTTCCTCTATCCAGAGCCATTTATTGAGCAAACACACATGATCTAATAGGACATCATCTGATCAAAGCTGGATACCTGACTTTGGAGTATGAGAATCATAAACTTGCTTACGGTCTATCTGGTCTGCAAACACTTCCCCATAGATCATCCAGTAAGGCATGTAAAAAATGTTTTTCGCCAGCTTCCACGAAGGCTCCTCATTGGGGAAGAGAATTGCCTGTCTTGCCACACCAAAGCTCATCAGAACCACCAACATGATGATGACAAAGTACATCATGTCTATCATCTGAATGTAATGACAGGAAAAAGGAGAGAAAGAGAGAGAGAAAGGACAAGAATTAGAGGAACTTATTTGTCCATATTCCTATTATTATGTGCTGCAAAAAAAAGTCTGTGAATCTTAGAAACAAAATTTTCAAAAATGAATTTTGAAAAGTCCTTCTCATTTACACATAAAAGAATTATTTTTCAAAGAAGCGAAGTGGTATTATTGTGTCCTTGCTTTTACCCAGTGTCACTTTTAAGAACAATTCAAATGTTATGAATAGGCTTGAAAATACAAAGTACCATCTGGTCACACCAGTTGCCTTAACCAGAATGTATAGGTTCACTGGAATCAGCAGCCTGGTCTGGGCAAGGGTCGTGAGATGATGTATTGTTTATAGGCACCAGGTGGCAACCGTACATAAACAACAGGACAGACATGGATAATTTTATTCACTGGTAGTCATTATCTTGGAGCAAAGGGAGCTGCAACTAACATACGGAGGAACGGGTGGCAGAACAGCCTGTTACTGCAACATAAGGAACACCATGGTGGTAACCAGTGAGAAAGGAAAGCTGTGATACTGGCTGGGCTGAAAATCCACTTGGTGAAGGAGTCTGGCAAATGCCGCATTAAAAAACCCAATCAGATAACAGACAGTGAACTCTGTTTTGCTCCACTGCTGAGGGCCTCATTAGCATATGCCCGGGATTAACTAGTGCTTGCAAACAGTATCCACCCATTCAAAATGCTTCTGAAAAACATGGGACAGCAAACCCATGTTTTGGGTTGCTGAATAGACGTGAAGATTAGAAGAAGCACTGTTCTAGAAAAGGCCCTCAAGGGAGCAGAAAAAAGGGCATCAGGCAGGTACAGCAGAGATAACCAAAAGTGAATATGAAAAAAATTGGCAGTCATGTAAAGTCCCTGGTAAGATCTCTTTAGAATTTATACACTTGCCAGGTCTTTAGAATTGTTATAACTAATTTGTTTTTCACAGTTCTGGACATAGCTTTTTTCTCTAGCCAAAACTCAAGTTAAGAATCCNTAGCAAAGAGAAAAAGGTATGCTCATGTTTAGAGAGAGAGAGGCTCAAGGAGAAAGGCACCAGCTGAGCAGGGGTCAGATGAGAGAGAATCAGGAAAAGAAGGAACCGAGGACAAGTAAAAAAGAAGCAGGAAAAAATAAAAGTCTTGAGGTTCATAAAGAAAGCAGGAAAGAAATAAAAAAGCCTTGGGGACATGAGAGATGAAAAGAAATGCTTTAAATAATTAAAACCTAGTGAAGTCAATCATCAATATTCCTATTTAATTCAGGGCATTAATCTCTCAAAAAAAATATTTCTTCAAGAAGAGGAATTCCAGACAAGAAAGTACAGAATTCAAGACAGAAAGCATCCTGAAATGGGATAGCTGAATAATAATATTCTCACTGCTTTTAGGGAACAAACCTGTTGTGAAACTAGATTCCTCCTTTCTTGTCTGATCAAACTGTGTTTCAGGTGGCAATATATAACTTGATATGATGTAATGTAATAACTATTTTAGAATGTCATGCAAACAAATAAACAAAATGAGTATTTTGAGGCACTTTAAGACAATGTCTTAAATGTTTCAAGCGTTTTTGATCAGAAATCACGCAGGTGTGACCTCATATTGCAAGAAATAAAATTTTTAGTGCTGTTCTCTACTCAAGATGCACATTAGTTTTCTCCTCCTTCTCCTTTCTTCTCATCTTTAGAAGTTGGGTATCTGCTAAACCCTCAGTAACTTGTCTGAATACAATTAAATATATGGACAAGTTTCCACTGACTTTAATGAGCATTGTATCAGGTCCTCCGGCCCGTAGTGTCAAATTACAATTGCTGTTTTAGCAAGGCAATGGCTGTCGCAATCATTCTCAAGAACCCATCAGTCACCTTAAAAACGTGATAAAGCACAATTTTTTTGGGTACAATTTCACGAAGAACTTGGCTTTATTTCAACTTCTGTATTTGCAGAAAGGCTAAGAAAATGTAGATTTTTCCACACATTAAAGGAACTGATATACCTCTGACTCTCTTGACATTCCACAGTCATTTCATTTCATTCCTGAAATTTCTAAACGAAATTAAATCTATCACTGTGCAGAAATCAGTAAAGCACAAGCATATTCTGTTACTGAAATCAGTAGATAAGAATAAGCTTAGCCACTCAGTTTTCTCCTTGTATCTTCATCTTTGCTTTAAACTATTGCTTTTAAACCAGTCAAGCCCATTTCTGCTCCTTGCTTAATTTCACTTGCATATTTGCTCAGATTGGCCAGAGGTAAAACTTATTACAGCCATTTTGTTGTCTGCAGTGGATGCAGGTGAAGAGAAAGCTCCCCAATGCTGGAAAGATAGAAAAAGCCATCCTTTTCCTCCTGAGTCTAAAACTTACAACAGAAGCTCAAGAAAAAAGTCTCAGGCATTAAATGCAGTCTGTTGAGGACCTCAGTAGTTCTGATGTACTTACTCTGTAGAAATATGTATATCCAACTTCATGTCCTTCATAGTGCTGAACTGAACTTTCAACACCATTTGGAAGACAGAACGCAAGGAGGTAGAGAGACGTGATTTAACAAAAATACACAAGAGACCCCATGGAGTCAGCAGGTGCAATTCCCAGGGAGTGCATGAGTTGGACATGAGTTGCACAAGAGAGTAAGTCAGTCAGAAAAGAGATGTGAGAGGCTGATCTGTGTAACTCAAACTGGTTGTGCATTGCATGTGTGGGCAAAGGGGATGTGTCAGAGTGGCAGAAAGTGCAAAGAAAGTTGGACAAATGATGAAAACCAAGCAACAGAAAGGCATAAAATAGAAGAATTTTCTTCCTTTAAGAGCTTCCCAGGGCTTCAGAGCAATTTGGCAGCTAAATTCAACACCCTTTAATGCAGGTACTGAGCCCACAGAAGCTAATTATTTTCCTGCATTTGTTTTCCACAGAAAGTGGAATGAAGCTTGATTTGTTGTACACATGTGAAAGTGACAAAGGAATGAAAATGCTATTAATTTCAATCACTTCCTTTCTGTGTGACCTAGAAGAAAAAGAAACCACTCTTTATACTGCTGGTTGAGTATAAAGTATTTGGCTACTATCAGCCACCTGTAACACTGACTACTACAAGTTTGTTACACATGGCCCCTTCTATTATTGAACTGTAGCTTACACTGTCTGTGTTAGCACCACAGTTCTGAAACTTTTAGTGCATGTGGTTGTGAAAAATAAAGCAGAGTAGAAGGGAAGTTGTTTTTTCAGAAGTTTTATACACTGTGTATTGTGTAAGCCCCAGTGACCACCAGATCCACTGGGAAAAATAGAGTCCGAATGTGGCAGGAAACAAACCTGCTAAGACAGTGTTTTCCCTTTGATCTCTATTCCTTTCTCTGGTCCTGCTGTCTTTTTAGAATAACCTCCAACAAGAACTGTTAAGTATTTTCACTCTGGAGCTCTGCAAAACCACATATCAGCCTCCTATAGGCTTTCTTGAAGGAAGGGCACTTCAAAATCCGTTTCCAGGACATAACTACTCAACTATCACTTTCATGTTTTCCCTGAGTCTCTCCCCCTCGCTTTTTTTCCCACTAAGCTGTTCTTTCTTCGTCAAAGCCACCAGTGTGGGCTTGCAGTAGAAAGCTGGTAAATTGAGGGGATAAGACAATGGTTTCCTCTTGGGTAGAGAGTGTAACTAGATGTATGTTTTGCATTCCAGTTTTATACCTGCTCACTGAGCCTGTTGTGACTAATGTAATATCAAGGAGATATTGTAGTCCATGCACTCATACATGTCCCCTTTTCTTATGAAGATGAGGATGGATGAAGCTTTTCTTTAAGGACCATTGTAAGATAAATACCACAGACAGCCTGTTTGGACTTGCTGATTATTGTCACATAGCAAACAGACAGCAGTAGCATTTATTCTAGAGGAGTTAATATTCAGTTTACTTTTTTTTTTACTTAAAGCCAGCTTCAAGAGGCTTTAATCTGTTTAGAAAAACCCAAATCTTAAACCCCAAAATGCATGAAACAGACATGATTTATACAAGAAAAGCTGGATACTGCATGTGAAACATGAGCACACGTATTAGCTACGTGTGCAGGTATCCAAATATCAGGGATATGTGCATCTGTAAATCCAGCCATGTTCTTTAGCTGAAACAAGCAAAATGCTGCCTAATTGCAACATTTCAATTGAAACATGAAACTTAAAAATGGAAAAGTCAAAAGTCAAGCATGTAGAAGCAAATGTCTCTTGATTCCTCGTGCATGCAGTTACTATTACACAGGCTGTAAATATTCCTGCTACACTCTGTACAATTGCTGTGGCCAGGGCACAGAGGTTGCACTTACGCAAATGTACTTCTCATCTCATAAGGACACACCTGAACT
>VXBQ01007092.1:15841-31111 GCA_013400175.1 Phainopepla nitens | reverse complement strand
GAAATATGTGTATGTATTTCTGTTTTTCAGTGTATGAAAAACAGAATAATAAAAATAAAACTATATTTACATAAATAAAAATTAAATAAAAATTATATAAATAAATAATATTTAATTTATAAATTAAAAATATAATATATATATCATAATAATACAAAACCCCCAGATTTTAGGCATTATTAGAAGTCTTCCTACCCATTGTTGTACTGACTCTTGTACTCAGAGTCTTGGAACAGAGGGTAAAATACAGAAAGATTTTTTAAATCAGTAAATTCACATTTAAAGTAGCTACAGATTTAAAGAAAGTTACATTAAAATGTGTATCAAATGACCAAGACATAATTAAAAACCATAAAGCTCTGCATCAGAAATTTAATACAAAGAGAAACTGGATCCTACTTGGGCCTGTTTTTGGAAGTTAAGCTTCACAACCAACAATAAAAGTCACAAAAATAAATAAGCTTACTTTCTGAATTTATTGTCATTCTCCTTGCAAGATCATTTGTGAAACTTGATTGCTTTCCCAAACTACTCTTAAAACTATTATTCAAGTGATCTTCATGAATAAGTTCTACTTTTTAGTGAGTTAACAAGTTGTTGGTTTTAATTTTCTATATTTAGCCCAAGAATATTTGAGAAAAATCATACAGTTGCTCAAAAAAGATGAATGCCATTTTTGTAATTTATTTTTAGAACGAATTTTAGGCTCATCTGTGAACAATTCCAACATCTGCTTAGAAATCAATTGTGACAAATGTTCTTGGTAAACTTTTGTAGTAAGGACAGTTTGGGGTGAGTGATTAGACAAAAACCAGCTGACACAACTCTTGTCTGCAGCCTCCCACCTGCTCAGCCAGCAGTGCATTACCTCCATCAGTGTTGCACATCCTCCTGTGGCTATTGCCACTGCTTTCCTTTCTCTTCTCCTTAATGACCTGTATTCATGGGCCACTTAAGTAGTATCTTCTCTGTTCTTTTTATTTATAACGTAGCATCTACCATACAGTGTCAGAAACCTGTCTTTGAAACCTAAGTGTTGCAAGTCCATTTTTAGTCTAGTCCTTCAGATCACTGGCTTTAGAATGTACAAACACAACTGGTAACAGATTCACCCCAGGGGTACAAATGTGTTGTTTCAGCTGAGGTCAATGGGACTCGCATTCACTTACATTAGGGCTCTGGTGTCACTGTGGAATAAATGCACATTTGGCTAAGTGAAAGAGGACAGCTTTAGGTGGGAGAAACCATGAGGGGCAGGGATAACAGAGCCACTTCACTCACTTTGTAGACTGAGTACTACCTTAAATGCTCTGTCTCTGCTCTGTGTGTCTGCTTTTGCATCCTTGGGGAGATGCATACTATTGCTTGACAAATTAACAAAAATTTTTAAGAGTCACATTTTAAGGAATGTAGCTGACCTTTAAGACTTGTCAAAAGATCATCCCATACTTGTAAAAGCCATTAAATGAGCATCACACTGAAATTTGAACACAGAAATTTTGTGGGAGAAGAAGGAAAGGAAGGAAGGAAGGAAGGAAGGAAGGAAGGAAGGAAGGAAGGAAGGAAGGAAAGAGAGAAAGAGAGAGAGAGAGAGAGAGAAAAAAGAAAGAAAGAAAGAAAGAAAGAAAGAAAGAAAGAAAGAAAGAAAGAAAGAAAGAAAGAAAGAAAGAAAGAAAAGAAAAGAAAAAAAAGAAACTGCTAATTTTAAAATTAGGGAAGATAGATTTTTTTCCCCTGCATTTTTTTAATCCATCTGCTTTTCTGGAAAAAAAAGGCAATATTATGACAAGCTCATTCATAAAAATGTACCCTAAGAAAAATAACAAAAACAGATGCTGAAATGAAAAAAAAGAACCCTGAAAACCCATTCTTATTCCTTTTATATTCTTTCTTAGTTGGGGAAACTTTACCTCTCTCATTTTCTCTATTCCCAGCGTGAAAATGTATGAGATGACAATCCACTCCTGAATAGATGGCCAGCGATCCATCTTCACCAACACAATGTAGTTGAACAGCATCAAGTAGCCTATGTACGCCAGCTGTAAAGAAAAAAAAAAAAAGAATATCGTCACTGTCTATACAATTTAGCTAGTTTCTTGGATATGATTTGATATTCCTGATTCTACTGTAACTAGGCTTTCACAGACAAAAGAACAATAAGTCTGTCTTGGGATCTCTGAGAAAGCTCACATTAAGTCACATGCTGTATGAATCTGGAAAATACATGCTCATACGAGCTATATCTATCTCCTCAAAAAAACTTTAATAATGTAGTTCCCTTGGATCATCTCACATTGATGACAATTCTAACCCCACTGTGTCAACCACCCAGTTAAGTAAGCTCTGTGAAGATTTCTCCCTCATCTGCTTCTAAAAGCATTTAGGTCTCTAACAGCCCTCCTTTGTGTTTTTCCCCTTGTTCACCCAACCTGGGCAGAGTCTGGCATTCTGAGTCCAGATTTTAGTTATTATTTGAGGTCTTCTTACCCAGCGTAGTACTGACCTAACCTATAGCATGTTTCCTCCCCAAAACACTGCTACCCCTACTCACACTGCTGTGGCAAGGAGCTGGGCATAGCGATGCATTCATTTGCCTTACATTTTTATTTTTTGCAAATTTTTAAGTGTGAATGTTTTTCTTTTCCTCTCCAAATATATTCACCTTCCAGGTTTGATTTTTCATCCAGAGAAAAGTGTGAAATAAGTTTTTAGTTTCTTTTTCTTTGTTTTTCTGCATGCTGAATGTATTTAAATGGTCTGTCAAAAAAAGACAGGTCAGGCAAATTTTATCATCAAATTCATAAAGTTCAGAGAAACACGAGTGTCATTCTGGAGCATGGGCTGTAGCAAGGATTCTACTCTGGCTCGTGGAGGCCAGAATCCAACCGCCTGTCTGCCTTTCAAACAGCAGCCCGATAAGAAAATGCATCTTAAAGCTAAAAATAAGCCAGAGAAAAGATGACTCAGTTCTGTGCATGAATATTTAGTCATTGTGACAGAAAGCTGTAATACATACATCTATATTTGAATTCAGCTTTTATCTCTCAACTATCTGTTACGCACCATTGCATACCTGGGATCACATGTAAGCTGAAACAACCACAGAGGGCCTTGAGACTTTTGGGTAGGATTATTTCAATGTTCTGCACATCACAGAATAGAGTTTATAGTACTATTGTATTTGTTAGAGAATGTCACTTCCACTCTGTAAAAGCCACAGGATTCTGGCTTTTGTTCCAGTTGCTGGCTAAGAACACTCAAGAGAATTTTTTTCTACGGCCATAACTATCAGTATAGAGGAACCAGACAGTTGAAGCACTACTTCTTGTCTGCATTAAGCAGAGGAGGAAATGATCTCATTTGTCCTTCAGTTTGTGAGGGATGATGAATTGCAATGTGCAGGTCTGGAGGCTGCTCTTCCCTTGCTATTCCTAAAGGAAATGGAGAGCAGTGTTGACATAGACCAACACTTACAGTGACACTGGAGTCAGCAGAAACTCTGTTTGAGCTAGCAGAACTGAATACACACCTCTCTAGTGGAAATAGCACCTTCTTATACAGAGCAAAAAGCCAGGTGACACTGTTACTTAATACTTCTCTTAGACCTTATCGATTACTAATTATCAGGAAATCTACTTTGATCTGCTTCAGCAGCCTTTGGTGAGCACCTGCGGTCACTATGGCAAAAGAATAAGGACACTGAGGTTACAAAAGTGACAGAAAGTGCAAGAATCTAACTGTAACTATGGGGTTTTGCTTCTTCCTAGTTTTCTTTTGAAATGCTGGCTTTTTTCTGGTTTTTGTTTTGGAAGGTTTCTTTATGCCAATTTAAACTTACTCAAAATTGCAAAATGTTTTTGCTTGACAAAAGAGAAAAGAATCTTGATTTATGTGTAAAATTATACTGAAGTGTCTCCACTTTAACCCAAGAAACAAGCTCTTCAGATAGTGAATGACACCCTCCTTCTCCCTCCCCACACTTCTAACTTGCTCTCACCTTCCAGGAGGCTACACTGATCCAACACAGTAGTCAAACTTCAGCTGAGCTGTTTGTGCTGTTACTCAAGATTGTTTAAAAGTGTTACTAGAGAAGTAACTGAACCCTATTTTTTCTTGCTTTTACCTGGCTTGACAAAGAGCTAGGAGCTGCCATTGTCACTGCTGAGGGCAGTACCTGAAGTAACTAAGGAGTGCCTGCTAAGAAGTTTTAAGGGCATCCAGCCCTCCTATGGATGGAGTGCCATTCTACAGAAAATACTGGAATACTCATTGTGGTAGAGGACAAACCTGGAAATTGTATCAACTGGTTAATACTTCAAGACGGAGATGACTCTCCTCTTTTCTGATTGACTGCAATAATTAAATGATCATAAACCGAAGTGATCCCTTAATGCAAAACTTAGGGCAAAGCTCTTTTGATATTTAGAAGATGACTTTTACTCGGGGCTCAATTCCTCTGCAGCTTTCCTCTTCAGAAGAGGTAGAAATGTGGCCTCTTACTTCCTGCTAATATCTTAGTTAATGCTAGTAGAAGTGATGCCTAAAGATTTTGCATTTTCTGTATTTTTCATCTCTCTGTAGCTTTTTAGACTAGTATTAAATAGTTATATAGTTCCCAGTATTTTTGCTACCCTTTCTCTTAGATTTTAGAGTAGTAAGTTAACCTTTTAACACATTCCTGAAATACTGTTTAGTCTTGTTCTTAAGAAGAAGAAGAAGAAGAAGAAGAAGAAGAAGAAGAAGAAGAAGAAGCCTGACAAGGAGCAGGCTCCTGTTTTCCAATCAGAATCTGAGGAGACACGATATGAAATGGGGCAAAGAAGCTGTAGACCAACTCAAGTGGGGCAGTACCTGGGGAAAACAACCTAACCAACTACTCTTCTAACTGGATAATATTTGTTAGTTATGCTAAATGGTTAAATTTATAAAAATTATAGAAATCCGATGCCATGTGAGCGCATCACCACCAGAATAGCTGGAAGCTTCCAATAAATGTCTGCTTTTTATTTTACTATTTTAACATGGTTGCAGGAGTTTTCTTCTCTTTTTATATTAGGACAGTGGGAGTAGTCAACAGTAGGAGAAGATCATCCTTTTCTGCTCAAGTGGTCTGTGGGATGAAACATTTGCATCATGGTTTCCAATGCAACAGCCAAGAAACAGAACAAAGTAGTTGACTTTTGAAATTGCTGCATGTCAAGAGAGAAAGGCTTAAGTTAGTGGGGAGCAGTTTGTTGGTTTGTATTATTTTTTTTCCTTTTTCTTTGTTTGGTTTTTTTTCGTTTCGCTTGTTTTGGGGTTTTTTTTTTGAGAAAAAGTTGTCTAGTGTCTGCGGAGACAAATGTTACTCACTCAAATATCTCATTTAACTCACTCTTGTGTATTTGAAGAATGAAGGTGAATATAGCTATACAGTAATAGATAGGTAAATGCAGAATAGTCAAAAATTTTTAAGTGGTATACAATAGCCATAGGACCTTTTACATGTATTTTGGACTGTGGAATGTAAAATTTGAACAATTTCTTTGGAAATCCATGAATAATATTTGTGCCTGTGTATTTCCAAAACTGTGATAGGGTGAGCCATTTTAACCCTTCTCTGAAACTTATTTTGCTTTTAGCATCCAGGAGTTCTCAATACACAAAACAGGTCAAACATGGCAGCCAGAATCCACCTTAACTTGCTCTCCAGGCTCAGCGTATCCAAGATCCACTTTTAATAAATGACCTTGAGTGAGACCTGCCTCAGGACATAAAACTGTAGGAACAAGTCTAAATGGAAATGCAATATTGATTTTTCTCTCCCATTTAAAAATTGAACTAACAGGGAAAGCCAGGATGCTTTTTTCCATTTGCAGTGTAAAGACATTTCTGTTTGTGCATAACAAACACTGCAATTGATAATGAGACTAGGCTGCTGCTGAGTAGTTTCTGGACTTGTGGGCTTGACTAGTGTTCAGTGGCCACGGAGTTGAGCAAAAAGTTACTCCAAGATGTTAAACGTTCTGCTAGTCTACAGTGTCCACCACAGTTAAGACTTAATTGATGTGAGTTCTTCCCAACGTCTGCAAGGCAATTTTTTTTTATAGGAAGTCACTTGCAGAAGGATCCATTCTTTGTGATTTCCTATGCTTTCAGCATAATGATGGAAAATATGACTGGGAAAAACCACCTGAAACCATCTAGCCAATTCCATTGGGCTGAGGCAGATTAATTTCAGTGCACCACAATGGATGTGTGTCTTGATAAGATTTGAAATCACTAATAATGGAAAATATAGCATGCGGAAGTACTGTTCATGACAGTACTTCTTGGAGTAGTTAGAAACTGTTTCCTAACTTCTTACCTAGAACGGTCTGGGTTTTATTTTTCGTTCTATTAAGCAAGGATTTGGAGGTACTTAGGCATATTTGAAAATTGTTACATTCCTTCTCTCTCCCCTAAGTCAAACTCTACAAATCTCTTGAAATATTCTTCTTTTTTGGGCTCTTTCAAACCAGTCCAAACTCATCACATGATGAAGAAGGTGAACTGGGATGGAATAGTTCAGCCAAACAAGACTGAAAGGATTGCTTTCTGTGATCTTTTTAATCTTATTCTTTTTATGTTCTAGTGCAATTTGCAAAATAACAAACAATAACTAAATAATAACTAAAATAATAACTAATCTATTCCATCATCCAAGTTTTGAATAAAAATATCAGATAGCACCTGAAATAGAAGAGAACTTAATGGCATCTTTTCTAATCCCTGCTTCCAGCTTGATAATGAATAATTAATATCTACTCCTGAAGACTAATGTCAAAAGCCACATCGTAAATTTAATATAGCAGTTATTAATTTAGCTGTGAGAAAACCCTGTGAAGTTTTTGGTACTGTCTTAGTGTAGTTGAAATACATGACATAATTTTTTTTCTGCTCCTTCTGGAAGATCCATTTCTTTCTAACACAGGGGCAATATACTGATTAATGTGTCCCTGAAAAATGTACATTGGCTGTCAATCATGTCTTTGATATCTTGTGGTTACTTACATGCACATTTTCTCCGAGAGACACTCCACAGACTGGTCAAAACAGAAAAAACTGTTCCAAGGAAAGAAGTGCTCCATCTCTTTTTTTTCATCAGTTATTAGATAATTCATATTCTGACTCAGACCAGCCTTCCACTGGGCTTACTGTTGGAAGCAATCCTATTTTGAATTCTCCTATAGGGAATTCCTTGGGAGCACTACAGCAAACTTCCCCATACCATTTCATTTAATGAAAAACATACACAATCATTCAAATTTTAGTCATTAACTTCCTGAACAAAATGGTCATCTTTAAAAGTCATGGAAGGTTTGCAACACAAGCAGACTTCCACCAAAAAATTTTTTGAAACTATTTATGTGGAAGGCCTCCAAATACATATAAATGTAGACATCAATAAAACAAAAAAGACGACCTAAGTCCAATTTCAGTATTTGTACAAACATTATTAATATAAACAGGAAAGATTTCTTACGGTGTAAAACCAAAACTTCACGATGGGAGCATTGTAGAACTCGTAAATCTTTCTTCCAATGGGGATCATTCTGTGCTTGCTCTGAACTTCCTCATCCTCTTTCTTTCTTGAGGACTCTCCATTCCCCCGTCCCAGCATTGCCTACAAGAAACAATATATTTGTGTTTCTTTCTTTGTCAAAGAAAAATTACAATATTTTTTGAAATGTCAATAGGAAACTGTTCTTGATGTCTAGATAAAATTAGGTGACCACAGTTAGGCATAAAATGCTTTCCTTTCAAATTATCTTTTTTGCAGGAAGGCTTCTGTTTAATACTTTGAAATGGAAACCTGTAGCTTCAGCCTCAACCTTCAGCTTGAGAACGGAATTCCTGACTAGTGAACGAAAAATAAGATGTGGAGAATATTTCTCCTTTTTGCTGTATGGGCAGAAACTTTTACCTGACAACAGCTTTTTGTGGTGTACTTCTATACAATAAACAGATGCAGACAGAAAACAGGTAAATTTTGTTTTTTAAACAAACAGAAGTTCATAAGGCTGAGATTGAGAGGGAACAACAGAGGAAAAGATGAGTTGGTAGTGACTGAACGAGAAGCAAAGAACACAGTGGCACTTTAAAGTTAATCACTGGACCTGTCCCAGGCCCCATCTGTCCCTTCCCACAGTGAAGGAATATTAGAAGACTTACTAGTAAAGCTCACTGCAGCGGAAAGGCCTTGAATTTAAATATCCATGCACATGGTTGTAGCTTCTTCCATAGTAAAGCTCCAGACTGCTCATGCATTGCCTTAGCTAAGCTTGATCTCACGGTTACTATTGCAATTCAGACCCACTGAGAAGCTACACTAAGCTCAAGAAACACATACATAATAAGTCCTTAGCTGTGAGTGCAATCCTAACACTCAAAAGGAGGTAATATTTTGTTTGTTTACCCTTAATTTTCCATTATCAGCTGCAGAGAAGTGGAAGGACTAAAGTACAATCACCAAAGTTAGTGCTTACAAGGAGTTCCTTTGTATTTGAAGCGTAATGTGACTTATCAGATGTTCATTCTGAAGCAATTATTTAGTGAACAGTAGACTAAGACTGGATTTTAGCTCACTGTGCCCTTTGCAAGTTCTTACTATTTAGTTTTTGGATGCACCTCTGGAATGCAGCACCCTGAACATGAAATATTTGCAAGAATTGAGACAAATCTAAGTATGCAGGGACTGCATAATAATGCATTTGTTTCAATGCTTCTATAATGCTTTTCTACAAGTAGATGAAGGCATCCTTGTGCTTTTTCATTAACTGAAGCAAACTTTCACCATCTGTGAAGATAGCATTGTCCTCACCTGCAACTTAAGTCGTGGAAAACTAAGGGAAGAATTAGATGCTAGACATATGGTCTTTTTATAAAAAGGTCCTTCTTGTCTCTGTATCTGTGCTCTCCAATTCAACAGGATGTACAGCACATACTTAAATAGTTGGCTTCAGGTGAGCTATGTGATGAGGTTTTAGAGCCCTGCAGGAACTGGTGATGCACTTCTCACATATTTAAAAGTAAGTATTGCAATTTAACCTTTTCTTCCCTTTTCCAGCCTGATATGGAGCTATTCATAGGTCTTTTTTCCTGTGAAATAGTAATTGGTAATGATAAACTTTTCAGTCAATGTAGATATTTCTAACATTATTAGGACTGTGCTTGGTCCCATATGGCTCCTTCTCTTTAATTTCATTGATGCAGTTCATTTTCCCTCTAGTATTATTACTTTTCTTGTGGACTCTTATACTCTCGAATTTGACAACACACAGATGCTGCCATGCACATTTTCAATAAAATACAACAGAAATTAAGGACAGAAGCATACTGCACTGAAACTATCCTGGGATAGCTGGGACTGTCTCAGAAACTAAAGCCTGTTTTGACCAAGTTAATCTATTTCCTTTAGCTTTAATGGCTGAAGATTTTTAATTTAATTTCCATAAATACAGATAAAACATTACCTATTAAAAATTTAAATGTACCTCCTGTTGGCTCTCCCGGACACATAAAACACCTTCAAAGTCCATCAAGACTTTTATAAAAAAGGAAAAAGACAAAGTGGCTGTTAAGCAGAGGAGAAGGGTTTTTATGGTTATGAGGCTCACTGAATATAACTACAGCAGCAGAAGTTACACAACCTCCACGGAAGATAACATTACCTGAACTCCATAAAATCAAAGTGATCCTTTGATCCATATAATTGATTGGGTTTTTTGTGGGAGGGGGAAATAATTTGAATATGATCTCAATGCTTTGGGAACACTATAGCCCAGAAGGTAGTAATTTGTTTGCTCCTCTCTACTTAGTGACGCTGCTCAGGGAAAACTGCCATCTGGAGCTTCAGAGTTTTCTGTAGCTTTTCCCACGGCTTTGTCTCTGCTGTCCTCTGGTGCTCACGAATTTTGCAGTAGAGTGAAAATGAATGCCGCCTGCTTTTACAAATGAACAGTGCCATGCTTTAGTGAAAGGGATTATTTTACAGAGTTCAAATCCTTCACAATTTTACAAATTTACAAGTTCTGAGACAGACCTAATTCTCAATGAAATCAGTGAGTTGTGGATGTTCTTATGATAATGCTCTTTCAATATCTGGATTTATGCTTTAGCTTATGAATTCTGACTTCCTGATTGCTATTGCTTTCTTCTTGATAATGATGCCGTAATTTTATCTTGTTATAATTATTTTTTAATTAATTCTATCATGTAATACTACCTGCTCCCCTCCGCCACACTACAGATGGGGAATTTCTCTGAGATGGCTAGGGATTAGGTTTGACCTGATGTTCCCGACTGTTAATTACACCTCAGTATTAACAAACTGAAAAGCTTCCCCATTAGAAACATTCAAAAATAACCTAAGTAACTGTGTTAACAGAATAATTGCAGTGCCAAATATGAACAAATGTTTTCCTTGGAGTGGGATGCAGCAGGGTGGGAACAACTCAACACACTGCTCTGTGTGGGCGGCATCTCTTTCTCTAATACATGATTTTGTCCATGATTCACCATGAGTCATGCAAGGTAAGCTGACAGCTCAACCTCATTGTGAAGTACAGTACCACTGCATCATCTTAGCCTGAGGGGATTGATGTTTGCATAGTTTTTACATGGAGATTTTATTAATCTGGTTTTTGTTGCTATTGTTGGGCCAGATTTTGTTTTATGTAATTGAGGACTGTTTGCTGATAATGAACTATCAGGAGAGAGTTTTGGGTTGTACATTTTTGCGTTAATATATGTTAATAATCCTATATTTATGTGTTTTATAATTAAATAACACGAATTTCAGTCTTTCTGGAATGAATACAGGCTCTTCCAATTTCATCTTGAGTGAAATCTACATGCTATATAGAGACTTACCCCAGTTCACAGAGAAACTGGTATGGAAATGATACATAGCTGTGTAGAGACACCTCCCTCAGCACACCCCGCTGGATCCTACACTGTGCGTGGAAGTGTTGCCCCCATCGTAGTTGTTCTAGGATTACTGTTCTCTGCCCTGAAACACTGGTAGAGAAACATTTTACTGTCTTTGATTTACAGATGTGTAAAATTAGATTTTGCACATGCCCGGTGGTCACAGTGAGCACAGAGGAACAGGACTAACGTGCCAGGAGCTCAGCCATCCTGTCTGCTGAGCAGGGCAAAGAACGCAGACCGTGCCAGGGCATACCTGTCATGGCACTGGTATGCAGGGTTTCCAAACTCCTTGGAGGAAGAGAGAACTTCTCCTTATGTAGCGGGTCAGGACTTCTCCCTAGAGACCACCAGCAGCGTCCCTCCATTCTGTTTTCCAGACGAGATAAAGGGGTGCCTTCTTGCTGGCATGTGAGATGTTGTGAGAGTTGCCTTACACTGGGGAGCGTGAGTTGGGCCAGGGGCACTAGGACATGGATCTTCAGACTTTTCTGTGTTAAGAACTGTATTTTTAGTGATATGATTAATATTTGGTTATTTGGCCATTGAGAAAAGGCTAAGCACATGTACTGCAGACGAATGAATGTGATCCCAAAGGCCAACAGAACTAGCTTCGCTGCTGCTGAAAAGTTCTCACACTACTCAATGATGCTCATGGAAGTCCAAGCTTCCTATTCATTGTGGAAAAACAGAGCAAAATGAACAAAACAACAACAGAAACATATTTTAAAGAACTTAGATGAGTTATTTTATGCTCTAAAATAAAACCATTTACTGCGGAGCTCTAATACCCAAACAATAAGGCACTGAAGGGTTAAGGATGCTCCTAGTTATGGCTTCCAGAATCAGGGTTATTCTGGGTGGAAGGCAGAATTCTGGGGTTTTTGAAAGACCCTGAATTTCAGCAATTAAAGCCTTGCTTAGACACTGTACAAACAGAAAATATCTCTGGCCTTTAGACTTTAATGACCTTCTACTCCTCTGTGTTTAATATTCAGGATTAATGACCGTCAGCTCTATACATAAATTGTGGTAAATTTCTTGGTGCTGAGGAGCACTGATGAGAGAAGCATTTAAATGTGTTTTTTTCAGTAGCTGCTATAGGTCTGTTTCTTAGCATCTAGGTGTTAAAGAAATGTGGGCCTATCACTCCTATGTATCTGTTACAAAGTTAAAAGCAGGTGTGAATAACAAGTAGGTTACAGTGAATAAACACATCTTCATAGTATATCCATATGTTCAGTTACCCACCAGATCCTCTAAGAGGAGCATAAAACAAACACATACTTGCATGCAGGTGCACCCATATGGAGACTTAACTTCACTGTTGCTGTAATCTGCTGATCATATTATTCTGTGCAAACGAGGTGTAAAATAGGGAAAAGATCACTGTGGCCCTGTACCTCATGCACTCTGCATAAGTGCAGTACAGGAGAAACTGACTCCTTGGCCTGTCTTTAGTCACCTGAGCTTTGCAGTGCAAGACACATAGGAAATCAATGAACAGACTTTGCCTAGACGAGACTTTTATCTTCATTTTAGCAGAGAGAATATAGGTGTAACATAATGAATACAGAGACTTGAGAAGTATTCATTGGGAATTATTAAAAGGAGAATCAGGAAGATTATTTCAATTACATATTATCTGCCAGAAGAGGAGCTTTGAGATAGAAATGATTTTTTTTTAACATGCCTTTTGTTTGTTAATCTTTATGTTCAACAAACGTCAGGTTAGTTGAGTGACTGGTCTATTGATTCAAAGTTCAGCAACAGATTAAACATTTATGATATCCCAGCACAATAAATTATTAATCTTATTGAAGTATTTATAAGGTATCCTTAATATATTAAAGGATACCATGGCTAAGGGGAAAGTTCACGAAGGCACCTCCCAAAACATCTTTCAGGCATCCTCTGATCGGTGGAAAAGAAACCTGACCTTTATGCCAGACCATTTGACTGAGGCTGGAACAACATGAAACTTCAGTCTAGTATTTTCTTATATTTAAAGTATGTCAGGTGACTAAATGTAACTGCCTGTGGCATCTAACCATAGACATGCAAAGATCTCTTTGCTACCAATTCGCCTCTCCTCACCATTGAGGGGTACCTGAGTGAAACAGCCGTGTTAGAAGTTCTACAGTATGGTATAGATTATATGCAGAAATACTAAGTGAACAGTGCTGCACTAACAATATTGTTTCTAAACTTGCTGGACTCCACAAGAAGAAATATTATTTTATAGAAAAGGTTTCCAGTGCCTATAACTTCCCTAGAGTGATACACTGAATTTGAAGGAATTAAGGGAAGAGTCAGTGACAGAACAGAGCAATAGGACTGTCAGCACATGGAAGGGAGAAGAGGGGGAACATCTAAGGTTCACCTGGAATAGCAGATCCACTGCACACATCACTTACTTGAAGCAGGAGTCAGAAGGAAAAAAGGAAATAGTATTGTAGACAAGAAACCAGGAGCTGGGATAACTACAGTGAGATGGAAAACACATCTTCCCCAAATTTCTCCCCATTGCCAGGTAGAAGGCAGCTTGCAAAGTGCTTATTTGATTTGAATAGGCACTTCATAAGGGGATCAGAAGCCAAGGGTTAGTAAATTGCAATCAACAGCTAATGAGCAGAGAATGCCCCATTGCTGCTATTCTGGCTTCTGGTCCTTCCCAACAGCCAGGTTCTTGCCTGCAAACGGGTCCTGTAGGTGGGTCTTGTGGGCTGCTCCTTCGGCTTGCCTGCATATTGGGTCCTGTAGGCAGGTCCTTCTGCCTGCCTGCAGTCGGGGTCCTGCGGGCAGCTCCTGCTGTTTGCCTGTGGGAAACAGTCTGGGTTTTTTTGTTTTTGTTTTTGTTTTTGAACTTAACCAGACAAATCCCTTTTATGTCTATGCCTCTATCCTGACCAACTGGGGCTGAGTTTTAAGCCTTTCAAAGACAGCACAATCAAACCCAAACAAATCCAAACCAGACTAGACTAAGGCAGATGTTATACTCTGTGTAACTGCCCCAACTAAAAAGTGTGAGAACAAGAGACAGGAGGTGGATGACTTCTGTAGTTTTCAGAGCTTTAGTTGTCTGATTCTTTGTGGTGTAAATTATTCTTCAAAGGCTATGTTGCTAATACTGACAAGTCTCTCCTTACACAATTCTGCTGAATCATAGAAGTGGAGCTGTCTAGCTGCTTGCTAATGTCTTCAGTGGATTAAAAAACTGGACGTGTTTGCGTGAAAGGCAATGACTACAAATACAAAAAGAATTTTAGAGTAAGTTTTCATAATTTCTCTGGCCTGTTTGCACACTTGCTTACTCTCTAGTGAAATCAATTAAAAGAAAAAGAAAAAAAATCTCTGGCTTCCATGAATCTTTGGGCATTTCTAACCACAGATGAGCCCTTTTCCACCAGAGAGGTCATCTGTCATGACTGAGTGTTCCTAAAGTCTAATCACTTAGTCCAGACAACATGGCATCAAATTGAGTCAATATCAAATTGAGTCAATATCCTCAAAATATGAGGATATTACAGCACAGCATCACCATGCACTGCTGCAACATGCTAACAAAATGATGGCAACTTGTATGGCTTGAGTCCCATGGAGGAGAGGGGAGTGTGAAGAGTGGTATCCTATGATGTGCTATATTTAGCCATCAGATGGTCTGCAGTGCCTACAGAGGCAGGAATAACAAATTGACAGCACTGAGGCTGATGATTTATTGTGAGCACTTACAGTGAGTTCCATGTCCTCCTCATCTTTTTCTTTCACTGGCTTCTCTGGTTCCTCTGGGTCCTTTTCTTGAAGATGGATCTCGTTGGCCTGGGTCATGTAGGGCATATCATCTTTGTTCTTGAACTCCAAGCTGAGGATTGAAGGAGGAAGTAGAATTCCCAGAATTACCTAAAGCAATAATAATGATAACAATAATCATCACAGAAAATAGATTATGGTCATAGTGTTTACTTAGCATCAAATGGAACAACTCCCTCAGGAGATTTAGGAAAAGAAAGATACATGTGCATGTGAGTTTCTATGACAATAAAGTATTTGTCATTGGGGGTGGTGTTACCACAGTACTGAATCAAAGAATGTAACTTCTACTAGTGTTGCTGTGAATGCTCTTGAATGTTTTATCTGCTTGCACATCACCAGATGCGTAGCGCTACATACCAGAATATATTTACAAAACATTACATAAGGTCAAGAGTAGGTGGGACCAAGAGGGTGTACAGACCTGCCAATATCTGCATTTTACGTAACACAAAATATCAAAATAAATGACACACAGAGAGTATTTATTTCTACAGAGAGAGTTAATCA
>VXBQ01007092.1:454-15699 GCA_013400175.1 Phainopepla nitens | reverse complement strand
AGTCGTAGTAAAAGAAGGGTAACTGTGTGGGTCTGAGGAGATAAGGCAAAGCCAGCAAAAGGAAATTCTGATGTGCATAGACATGCAGTCCCCTTAGATTTTGTTTCAATAACCAGGTAGCTGTGTAATGGTCATGTTAATGCCAGTTCTTTCTTTTCTGCCTTCCCTTTCTTAGATGCAGGAGTGTAGAAACCACTAAAATTACCTTGTTGGGACATATAAGTAATGAACAATTCTTGGATTAAAACATTAGTACAACTGAATAGATGTCACAGTAATACAAAGCAAAGTCATTATCCACAAGCACAATTACTTTTCCTGATTATGCTGCAATTTGATGGAGAATGATTTTCTTATAAATCTCTCCCTGAAGGAGAGTGAAACCAGATAGTTAACTTCTTGGCAGGTTAGGGAGGGGCTCGTGCTCATCATATCAGCAAACAGCCTGTGTGCTGTTGAAACCATCCAAAGTAGACAAGGAGGAGCACTTAGTGTAGGTGAATGCTGTACCCAGCCTTGGAAAAGCTTCCTGTACTGCTCCTGCACTCCTGAAACAATGGGTCCTGGGAGAGGGGGTTACAAGCAAACCTGGCTTCACAGAAAGGCTGTTTTTAAGAGCAGGCAGGATTAACAGCTGCCCCTACAGCTCTTACTTTGGTGCCATACATCCCCAGCAGGAATCTAAATAATTATATTCAATCTTCCTACCATTTGTCAGTTTCAAAGGGAAAAAACTGTTATTGGGAAATAAACCATGACTCATGCTTGCAAATTTATTTCTTTGTCATGCTGCCTCATGTAGCTTGTAGCCTGCTTTAGCTTTAAACAAGTTCTGCTAATTAGCTTCAGTGAAATAAAATGCAGACTATAGAAACTGGGTAAAGAATCGTTGTGAAGCCCTAGTGTTAGAAGAAGCTGAAAGGAAGCGGAGCCTGTTACCTTTAGTTATGCATGATGAAATAAAGGTCTATTGTAGGGTTCAAGAAATATGCACTGAAAAGTGAAATGCATGTAGAAGGATATCAGTTGCTGCACTGCCCTCCATGTACCTAGATTATCTGCAAAGCCAAAAAGTGAACAAGGCGGCTGTCCCTTTGAAGGGTAATAGGCCTGTGAGTTCAGGAAATAGGTAGCAGGAATGTCTTCAAATGTGAGAATGTTTTCTGTCTGTAGGAGAACAACATGTATGCACAGGTCCTGCATAGGAATGCTATCAGCCACTTGTTCTCATTCATCACTGTCACTGGATTAAAAGCCAGTCTGGAAGCAATGCATGTACTCCTAAGCATTCTTGCCATTACTGAACATCTTTTCACATGGCAACACAGCTGAGTAATTACCAATTTTCACATGGGCAATTAGTGCAGAAGAGAGAATCCCTTCACTGAAAATATTTCTCGGTGATCTGGGAGGAAGAGGCAATTCCTGGGTATGTTCTGACCCCTGACTGCTTTGGTGAAACATGCCATGAACTCAAATTCAGCTCAGAATTCACTTTGCACCATTAGCAGTTCTGTCAATTGTGGAAGTAAAGCTTTAACAGTTTTGAAAACTGAATTATCCTTTAGACCCTCTAAAGGAGTCCCTTCAGATGCCATCAGGAAGATTAGCAACGGTTTGCAAGGAAATTTGTGCTGCTTACTTTGCCTGTTCTGGGGAAGGTTGTCAGATCATCACCTTTCACTAATGGTTAATCCACTTACACTTCCTTTTCCTTTATTTATCTTTAAAACTCTTGACTAACTAACTCCTCAAGTATACAGCCAGGGTGACACACTAACCTCCTAGCTCAATTATTATTCTGATAAATGATGCCAGAGGGGTCTTTAAGAAAGGGAATGAAATATCTAAGCTGTGTGCTTTGAACTTAGGCTTATGATAAGCCCCAGCTGAAAAACTGAACACAGGAAGAATATACCCTGCTTAAAGTCACTGCAAATAAACATCTGAAATATGGTTACTTTAGACAGTTATTACTGATTTGTTGTGAACCATGTCACCATCTATTAGACTTCCCTGAGTGTTAGTTTTATTTTAAAACAGAAATGACCTTTAGGCCAGAATTTTTTCGCATCCGGAGACGACCCATCCACATGTCAGTGAGCAGCATCTGGCTGCAAGTGTGAGCGATGAAGTCCCTGTGCTTGGCCGCCACTGCAAGCTGCAGGCACGTGGCGTTGCTCCAGTTCTTCAGCTCGTAGGTCAGCAGTTTCATTGCCAGCTGCTCGTCCTGCTTGTACGACTGGTCCAACAGCTCGACTGCCAGCTGGCCGAAGTCCCTGCAACAGAGGGACATCCGTTCACTCCTGTCAGCACACGCAGCCTTGTGCTCAGAACACCCCTCTGCAACTGCTGGCCTCTGCAAGAGGCACAGCACCTTCCATCATGCAAATCGTGATGTTGACTCTGCATGTGGAAACCCACATTTTCAAATGTGAGTAGCTAATGTTAGGCATACAAATAAGTGCCCCAAATTAGCAGTGATGAGCACCCACACCTACCAGCTGTCTGCTCCCACCTTCCTGCCCACCTCCCTGACATTTTCTAACTGAATCCTCTGGTTATCTGCATCTTAAGGGATTGCTTCTCTGCTGTTTGCCCATGGCTTCATTGCCAAGCCTCCTGGAAGGAGTGTCCAGTATCCTTTCTAAAATCCTAAATTTCTAAAATTTTAACAACAGAAAAGACTCTTATGGAATCTAGTATCTTGCCTTGCTCATCTAACCTCTTGGTTAATTAACACTTCTGCCTGAAAACTATGCTTACAAGGGACTTCAATAACTGTTCTGCTGGGTATCTACTGAGTATCTTGAAAAAGCAGAAAGAAATGTTGCAGTCTTACTCTTGAGACCTCAGGGAGAATACATAAACAATACAGGTATTTCACTGTCTTCTTGACATCTTCTCATTTCAGAAGTTATATTGCTTACAACCTTCCTACCCTGGCAGACAGATTGTTTAAAAGCCATTTAGGCAGATTTAGAAATCTCTTTTCCCTCTTTTTTTTTTTTCTTTTCTTTTCCCCCTCAGAAAAGTGTACATGAAAGGGAATTCACCTGGAATTGTGGTTCAGCTCTTGGGATATGTCATCCACCATGTCATTCTCTGATGCTTCATGGGCCATGGCTTTGCAGAGTTTGCAGGCCACCAGTGCTTTAGCCATAGCCTCTTCCCCATGTTGCCAAAAGAAGAGGGCCATCTTCTGACGTTTCATCAGCACAGCCCACACCATCAGCTCATGGAATGGGAAGGGAAAGTGATTGATCTCAGGGTCATCCATATCAATATCAACTTCTTCTTCTTTTTTCTTTGTTGGTTTTCTCCCTCGACGCAAAGGGACATCATCCTGTGGAAATTGTAGAGAAATTTTTTTCATCAGTGAAGGAACCAAATCAATTCACACAATTCATTGAAATCAGTACCTAAGATGTCAACCATATTTTCTGCAGGCCAGCCCATTCATCATATTTTGGACAAAACATTAAACATAGATAAACAATTAAAAAAGCTATTGGTGCATGCACTGTAATTGAGAAGACAGTAAACAGGGAAACAGAGCCTTGGACTGTCACTCTGACTTTCTCCCTAATAACAGAGAGTACAATCACACAATATCCAGAACCATTTTGGAAAAGCCACCACATAAAAATGCTAATAAAGCTAAGAGCTCTCTGCAAACGTAACATCTGCTGTAATGCATCTGCCTCTTTCCACCTCCAGAAAGTACATATCCAGTGAATTTTCTGATCTGCTGAAGACTCCTCCTATGCTTATTTTTGTGTTTTCTCTCTTTATCTCCTTACAAAGGTAGCAATCTCCCTTCTTTACTCCTATTCTGCATATTTGTTCTTTCCTTCTCCACTCCTTTGTTGTTTCTGTTGCCTTTCTTTCCCATTTTAGCTTTTTGTTTTTATCAAATGAGCTGATCTATTCTATCCTGTGTCTGTGGATGGAACAAAGAAAGTGGTTGTATAGTATAAAACAAACAAACATGAAAATACTACTACCCCCTTGAAGCATCTGGGTAGCCAAAAATGCCAACAAAACTGAGATAACTTTGGCCTGTATAAAGATTTCTGCATCATTCTCTGCAAGTGTTTCATTTCTCTGAATATGTTTTGAAGTTAGATGCTATCTGACTGAAATTCTGCTTGCCCTGCCAGACTGGAAATTTTGTTTAATTCTTATTAAATAAAAAACAAAAAAGATCCACAGTTGGGGCAGAGCCCCTTTTTTCCTTAGCTATCTCCTGGAATTTCATTAAGAAATGTTTCTTAATCTGCCCCTTGTGTAATCAAGTTATCTGGATGAAAAATACTATTCATGCTTTCATTACAGTGAATTTAAACATTATCTGGATATAGTTTATATTTGTCAAAGAAGGAAAAGACATTAAGATTTGTCACAGGTTGCCTACCTCCATTCCCAACAGCTTCAAGGCTTTTGGCTGTACAAAAAAAAAATTAGAAAAATGTTATTTCTAACTGAATAGTGATGAAAAACTACAGCTATTTGTGTATACATATACACATATGTACTCATGCATGTTGAGTGACGCAGTATATACAATAAAATACAGATAATATATACGCAATGTAATATAATGTAGTAGTATATATATACACATACACACCAATTAAATAATTACATATATGTACTTATTTCAAACTTGAGTTTGACATCATTTCACCAAAACCACAACAGAAGACATATATTTGGATTCAGGTACAAATTACAACTGATTAGGGCACTTCCTGGCAAGAAAGTTAGAGGGACCTCAGAAAAGGCATGAATTGATGTCTCTTTGTACATCAGTGTTTTTGCCACTGCCCTGGAACACTTCTATTGACTGTTGAGGAGCTGCTCTGTGTGTTGGTTCAGTACTGGTGAAATCACTTCTCAAATGCTTTTCTCAATGGAGTGACTATGGAAGTCTCTCCCACCAGATACAATAACTGTCTTTCCTTTCAAATGTGAAGAATCATAAGGAAAAGCATAAGGAAATAAATAAACTCATTTTAGGTAGTTTTCTGCAAGCATTTCAAGAGCTGTTGCTACTGAAAGACACTTATTAATACTTTCAGTGCTGTGTATTGCTAAAATCTGAAATGTGAGGCAAAAATAGACAAAGAAGGAGCTACAAATCTTATTGGGAGGACCTGAACAGATTCCTGTTCATCCTGTATTGGGTCAATGGCAATACGGATGACAATAAACAGTTTTGTGTTTTAGAACGACCTCACTTTGTATTCACAGTTGGCATACCTTATCAAACATGGGACCCACAAAAATACTTAACAGTGGTGTTGCTATGAATCCAATGACTGCTGGAACCACATCCAAAAAATTAAAGAAGTTTTGGGTTATGGGTTTCCTTGCTCTGAAACCTTCAGATCACAATCAGGAGATGAGCCATGAGACAGGAAATGCATCTGACAATCTAGAAATTTTCAAATCTAACTCAGGAGTTATTATTATAGTACTATTGGTGCAGGTCAAAAGACTTGCCTTTTAAAAGCTGTGAATACTCATAATTACAGCATTTAGAGTCAGAGGAGACTGTTTTATATGCTGGTTTCAGCAGGGCAGCAGAATGCAGTAATTTTTTCATTAACTTAATAAAACCATAGCTTGTATCAGTGTATGGCTTGTGATGCATTATGGTGAGATAACTGCAATGCACATAATAGAAAAGAATCTGTAGAACGAACGGTGTGTGCATGGGACCCCACCAGTCTGGAACCATGTAAGAAGCTATGGTAATCACTGCCAGAGGGTACAGTCATGATGGCAAACAACTTGTTTCTTACCCTCTTGGGCCCGAACAAGTTGTGGTACAGCGTTCTGAACCGTTTTCGGGTGTAATTGCAGCGATAAGCTCCTCCCATCAGGTACTCTATCACCAATCCAATATCAATCAGACTTATCCGATAATCAGGAGGTAAGTTTCCCTGCAGTGAAAATAGGGATGGTGGGAGAAGAAGTGCTTACTACTGGCATTGTTAAATGCACTTTAAAATTATATTAGAATAAAAAAAAATTAAGTAGGTAAAAGCAGGAATGTATTATTATGCTGGTTAATTAATTCACCTTAAAATAGATCCAACCGAAACCTGGATATTCTCGCTTGGAAAGAAGACATAAGTTAAATAAGAAGGTGAAGAACTTGTCGGAAGTAACAGAAGATAACGTCAGTACACAATACTCATGTTCTTCAGCTGAGGAGACAAGGAACATGACTGCAGAAACAAAAGCATGAGGATCGATACACTTGGAAAGTCAGGCACAGTTAATAGAATCTAGTTCTGCGAGATAGCACTTTTCCTGCACCAGATCTCACCCACAACTCATCCTTGCATCTCACATCTCTGCTGGCATCTTTCTGGACTGCCTCATCAGAACTGCCAAGGCATGGTGAAGCGACATCACACCAAACCTTTTGTTCTCATGGGACCAGCTCCTTCCCACCCTGCAGGGCTTCCTTCCCATGCTCCAAGAAAGGAAGGGCCGGAGGTAAGACTGGTGTTACAACTCTGGAGGACTTACACAGTACATGAGCTATCAGTATTACTGGGGCAAGGAGAGTCTATCAGCATTCACCTTGGAGTTACGTTCAATGAATAACTTGCTTAAGTTTCACATGAAGAATTAGGAAAGCATCTGTAGGTAAGAAAGCTGCAATTATGGGGTTTGTTTATGAAGAAAGCTACAGGCCTAGCAATTTTTCTACATATTCCCTACCTGACTTCCTTACATATTTTACTAAAAAGCCCCTTTAAACACATTATCTAGTTATGTAATTTCCAGCAGAGCCATGGAGATTGTCTCACAAGAAATGAACTGAATTTGTGGAAAGGGTCATTAGCAGGATCTTGGAAAAGATGCCTCATACTTCTCCTTCCATTTCTTTTCCTTTCTTACCCTCTATTAGATATTTTTATATATCTATATGTAAATAGACATGTATATGTATATGCATATGTATATATATGTATATGTGTATGATGTCTTCAGCATGTACCTTTTAAATTGAAAGGAAAAAGAATGACAAGTATGTCCACATCTTACAGTCCTTTTTACGAGAATTCCCTTGTAGTACACATCTTCCTTCTCTTCACTTGCAAATCTGAAAATGGCATCACTAAGGTTATGAGTTCTCCCCTACTTCTGGGTTGCAAAACTATGAAGAAAAATTTCAGTACCAGATTGTCTCTCACTGCATAAGAATTTGCTCTGAGTTAATGGGGCATTTCTATTCTCCAGTGGTAGTAAACCCAATGGGACATCTTGTGTGCTGAACAATTTCAGGCTGGGCTGCACTCACAGATGTGCCAGTCAAGTCTCTTGGGGGGTCTCTGGCAATGGAGGAACAAAACCCCAGTGTGGGTACACCTGCTGTTCTACTCCCTCCAGAGGAGCTACACAAGGTAAACTGATGCTTTTGGAGGAGGTAAGGACTAATGGGAAGGGAACAAACCCAAATGAAAGTTTGCTTCCTTCTTTAACTCACTGCTTCTGAGTTGACTGAATGACAGTTCGTGTTTCAGTAAACATTCCCTACCAGAAAAAAAGGCGTGATTCAGCAAATTGTGAATAGGTCACCTGGCTCTAGAGACCTCACTAAGAAACCCTTCAGATTTACAGAACCCTCTCTGTTCTGTATGTCACTGTGCAAAAGATATGATTACAAAATAAAGGTAGAGAGACAAATTATCCTTCCGTGTACTGTGAATGGTAGCCTTGAAAAAAAGGAGTATTTAATAAAAATTATCTCATATAGTCAATATTGCAGAAGGACCAGATATTGTAACTCTTAGCTTCAAAATTTTTCAGTGAAATAATCTAAGGTTCTATAATGATATACAGTAGACATTACAGGGAGCTGGTAGCTTTTTTTATGTGTTCATTAGAAGAGGGTTAGTAATTCACACAGAGCAATTTTTTGACTATCATGTCTTGTTGGAAAGATCTGCATATCTGGAGATATCTGAAGATGTCCTTATTAGATTAGAGCAGACAAACACTAATGGAGAGCAGATAGCAGCTGGTTCTACAGAAGCAAAAAAATGGATGCAAAGATCCTCCTTCCTTTTCTACTTCAGCCACGAAGGGCTTAATTCCTGCCCTGCTACCATGGTACAAGCAGCATGCTGAAAAGGCTGAAGAAGGAGAGAAGGAGGTTGTTCTCTCATAGTGTACCATGCTCAGTAACCGTCTGGCATTCAGAGGGACAAAAAAACATGCAAATTTAGTGGAAAAAATTATGCTGCCAATCATTTTTAGGCAATGTCCTCTAGCATATCCTTTTGCAGCCTTCCTAATCTTGTCTAATTTGATGGGTGGGGGAATTACTATGGTTTGCAGGAATGTGTGTTAGCTTAGATAATTTGGATGTGGTAACATTTATGCTGAACAGTTTAAAGAAAAATTAAATGAACAGTTTAAATCTAAAAATTAAATGAAAAATAAGCCTAAAAAATTAAGTTAAAAAAAAAAATTCTGCTAGGTTTGTTTGGTTGATTTTTCCCCTGAAATGTTCTTCTCTCTCCAGGATGTGTAAAATGATAGTTCTACTAGAACAAGGATAAAAGCATTAGCAGAAATGAGAGTTGCAGTACCAAGGCAGAATTGTGGTTTAACGGACTCCTTCTATCTTAAGGTCTTCATTCAAACTGAATGCTTTAATATTATTGAGTGGCAAAAAAACATTTGAGCGGTTAAAAAAGAACAAGAAGTATCAGGATGCTACACATTACAAAATGTGAGTTTCATGATATAGTTCTGATTTCATAAATTTTCATAAAAGGTTTAGATTAAAAAATTCCAGTAAAATAACTTTGATAGAAGACGCATCTAAACCTCCCATATAATATGGAAACACTTCACTGAAGAAAACTCCCAAATCCACAACAAAAATACCCATTTCATAAACACTACTTTTCCAAAGCGAGAAGCCCTAGTAAAGAAAGCGGGACCATCCTTGCGAGAGGAGTTACACAAGTGCCAAAGCGTTTGCTTTGTCAGCAGACAGCCTGAACCACCTTGGCAGTGCTAAGAATGCTTGTAAATGAAGCACAGGGCTGCAGGTTGGACAGAACTGCCCTAAGAACAACAAGAATTTGGATGAACTAATTCTAGTGCAGTCCAGGTGGTCAAGAATGACAGAGGAGAAAGTTTGATTTTGAGGTAAGATAGTTGTCCTGGTAAATAATCAACAAATCTTTTAATGTTGGGACAAACTCTTCACTGTTAATGCACTATTCATCTCCTGAAGAAATTTCAGGTTTAAACTGTAGCTAGTCAGCAGTAGTACTTTTTTCATGTCAAGTGCATTTTTGTGTCACCATGTATCAAGCCTCTGAGTTTCCATGCTGAGGAAAAAATAATACTGTCAAAATTCTATGCATTGCTAATTAATTCTTTGGAAATGCAGATGTACAGTAGCAGTCCAAAAAAACCCTGACTTTGGAAACAGAAATAATCCCGAAGTGGAACTGAGATCTGTTAATTATATACAATGTTTTGGATAAACAACAACAAAAAAATCCATCTGTTAATTTCTACTGGTCTTCATCAGCTACTTGAGGCAGGGAATGATTTTTACTTTTTTTTTTTTTTAAATTTGTAGAGGGCAATCTCCACTTGCAGACAGGGTGTCCAGCACAGCCACTGTCTGATTCCTTCTGCTTAGCCTGGGTAAATTGCTGGGTATGGTCCATGCAAGGAAGCCAAACTTAAACGTGAAATTCTGGACCCTTGACAGGAGATCTCAAAATGGCCATGAGGCAAAAAATGCAGGTAGGTTGGCCCCCCATGCAGCTATGGAATTGAGAGGACTGAAAGGTGATCTGAGGCAGAGTCACTATGATATAATTTGTCTTGTTAATACATGCAAAATTTATGCATATTTTGATTAACGTAAATTCTTTAAGATTGTGTCTCCTGGCCTTTAAAATATGCTGTCTAGGCTGTCAGTCTTCACAACAGTATTTGGAAATCCAAAGGGAAAATATATTGTTGTATTATATGCTTGTGTGAACGTGTGTGTGTGCACACGTGTCTATAGACTGCCACAAATGGAATCTGACAATGTGACTTCTGTTCTAATAATTCACTTTACTAAGAAGACAAGATTGTATTTCAAACAAAACAAAACAACAAAACAGAACAAAACAGAACAAAACAACATCCTCCTACTGATTTATACAGCTATATAGTAAAATAGTATTAAATTACTGCTTCTAGGATTTTTAAACATCCATTTTCTATCTGCGAATCCACAATGATCAAGATGCAAATAATTTTTTTTAGCATACACCCTTTTAAATAGTGCAGGTTTTAAAACTGAGATGTACATGTAAATGCACGGTGTAATTAATTTTGATTAGGTACTGTCTCAAGGTGGTGTATTACATACTTTTGTATTTATATTCTGTGATGCTGCAATTAAATCTTAGGGATTAGGTATCTGGCATCAAAATATACATGAAATAAAAAAACTAGTATCAGTAGTGTGGTCTGTCTTTCATGCATGATGGGCCATCTCACTGTCAAATGGTGATGTGTCCATTAAGAATTTTTTTACAAGAAGGTGTTTTCATTTAAACTGTTGTCAGATCTGCTGACTGATTTATGGTTTGGTAAGAGATCTGCTCAGTTGGCAGGGCTATGGTGAACTGTCACTTCTCCTTGTGAACCCTGGCTGTTCCTCATCACCAGCAAAATGAGAAATATAGCCCCAGAGGTCCAGTTTTTTTTTTTCAGGAAGGTGCTAAAGAGCTGCACCAGGCTGTCTGTTTTCAAAGCTCTCACCTATGCTTGTAAGACTGATTCTGTATAGTTGGAATTACTGAAAATTTTATATATTGACAGAGGAAAGAAAGATGAATTTATGGATACCATCACCTAATAGTTAGAAGTCACTGTGAAACAAATAATGTCATCAAATGTAGTGTAAGTTCATTTAATGTCTATGCATATACATCCATGAGTATAGATCATCTTTGACTACTTTGATACCTTTTCTTTCAAGAGTTTCTTCAGAAAATATATTTAGTTAGGAGCTCAGAAAAAAGAGATTCATATTATTTAGTTACTCAACATACAATTTGCTATGCCTTTGAAGAAGGACTTGGAAAGGTGATTCTGGGGGAGAGAAGGTGTTTGGAAAGGTAAATACTTTAAAGTACAAGACAGATTATGCTTCTTTCAGATTCTTATAGGCACATAAATAACTGCATATTGAGTAAAAAAATATTCTGGAAACTTTGGCTTCAAGAGCAGTATCCATTACAAATAGAATCTAGCTTCACTCAGCTCAATCCAAGGGGATTTGTGCATAGTTTCTTTCTGTAGGCATTTCACGCTTTTCAATGGTCACTTAATACACTATACATAATTGGACAACGATGATGCCATTTAACACACTAACTAAAGAATACCACCAGAACCTTCCTAAACATGCTACTGATTATTCTGCAGAATTACTTAATAAAAAGGTGCTCTATGACATATTCATACTCTTCTCCCTTAGGTGACTTCAATTCTGTTCAGCTGTCACTGAAAGAAGAAACCACTGAAACCTGTGCTCTCAGAAAATATGTCCTCTCCTTTTTCAATTTTCTATCTACTCCCACGTACAGAAATATCCTTTCTCAAGTATTCTACCCTTGAGGTCTGACTTACATAATGTGCAAAGTTGTAATCTGTACATGCTTTGGGAGAATATTCAAGCTGATGAGGTCATTTGCAGACTCAATCTCCTTACTTGATCCATATAGTTAAAGGATAAGGGATTTTTATTCATTGCAGCTGCTGTAACTCTTTTAATCCTGAGCACATTGGTAAAGGTATTTGATATCTCCTTCCTGCCACTATATCTTTCAGTATTTCTGTCCAGCTCTTCTAATGGATTTTTATAATTCAAGATTCTTGAAATTAACATGATAAGGGTCAGGGGAAAGTTGTACTACTCCTTTTTTATATTTCTGCTGAGGAAGATGGCTACAACCTACCACACAATACAGAATGAGGGACTGCTTCAACAAGCCAGGATCCAGCACAAGGGTAACAGCTATTTTACAGGCTTGGAAGTAAACTAGCAACACAGAAAGTAGCTTTGACAATAACTGCAGGTATGGAAAAATACAAGTAACAGCATAAGTCATACATACATACACGGTATGTAAGAGCCTACAATTACGGCAGCAGACACACTATTACTCAAGCGTCTAAAACCACAGGGAAAGCAAGCCAAATAACTTGCTAATTGTGCTTTGTATGCAAAAAGTTCATATTTGTAGCACACAAACAGGACATTCTGTACTTGCAGGAAGGAGAAGGCTCTGACTGAAAGCTCATGCAAAACAGAGATTGTATCTAGCTACAAAAAACCAATAGCATTACTTTCAACCTACCGTCTATTGGACTCTTACCTTTTTCACATCCCTGACTAGATGATGCAGAGTGTTGGATGGTCCATGTCTCTGCAAAGGAAAAATGAAGAAGAACAAAATAGTTTGCACAAAATATACATGTTGAGATAACTTTCTCACCTTGGTAGTTTAGAAACCAGGCAGCTGAGAGCACTTCAATTGTACAGTGTTATCAATTAAAAACACCCCCAAAAAAATTACAAGAGCACTATTTTACCTGTTTTCCTCTTTTGTAGAAAACTCTTCCATAAGAAAACCCTATGAACTGCACACTGGATGAAAACTGAAGTCCTGTGTATCAGGTTAGGCTCCTGGCTTAGAAAAACAGGAGCACAGAATGACATACACAACTTCTGGGAAAGAGTAGAAGCAAAACTAGCTGCTTTAGTCTTGCCTTCCTGCACTCAGGACTTCCACTGCTGGTGGCTCAGAGACACTCTGAGCCTGGCATTACATCGAGGCTGCCTCATCTGAAAGCCTCTGCCTGTGAATGCACATGCATGTGAATGCAGAATGCACAGTCTGTGAATTTGTCCAATCTTCTTTTGACTCCAGCTGTCATTGCAAAAATATTCTGCAGAGGAGCCTGCAATTTCAACTGTATTACTACTACTTCTACTATTATTATATCTTACTTTACTTTCTGCTCTGTTTTTTGACTGTTGCTGATATTTTAAGAGACTTTTATGAGAGGTCTTCTTGGCTGAAACTGATGATGGATGAGACTGCTGCACATGTGCAGAGTCAATGTTTCTGTATATGCAGTGCTCTGCACTTCCCAATGCTTAATTTTACATAAACCCATCTCTGAGTATGATGAGACTTACTTGTGATTCTTCTTATGGTGCTTCAGATTTTCTAAATCACCTGCAAACATTATTGTCTCTTCTGTAGGCAACACTTTTCAGACCTTACATAAGTTGAACAGCTGTGGTCCCAAGAGAGTGTATTCCAGGACCCTGGACATACTGTCCTTCGGTGGTAAAAATGGAACACATATTCCTTATCCCTGTTTTCTAACATTCAAGTAGTTTTTTAAACCAAAAGAGTCCCTGATCTTCTAAGCCATGACAGCTACACTTCTCTAATAACCTTCGAAGTTTTAAAATACTGTCCAGCAGTTTTACAAAAAAAAAAAAGGAAAAAAAAAAAGGGGACCAAGTGCAACATCCTTATTCTCCTGCACTCTGATTGCAGAAATAGTAATAGATTTCAAAGGCTTAACATTTTCCTACAGAAGCTGAGTAAACTCTTTGTTGACATAAAATTGATTCCTTTGTCCATAGTTCTATACTCCATTATATTTTTACAAATAAAAATTACCTCATGGCAAAGGTAGGATTCACTGGTTTGTAGCTTCACAGGTCCCTCCTAGGTTTCATGCTGAAATATGGTATTTTTTAACTGGCCTTGTGATTTTTTTGGTGCTAAGGCTACTGTGGATGCATTTGGTCATATAGTATAATTGACAGCTTAGGCATTTCAGAGCCTGGGTCTTTTTGACTTTGTGCATGAAAAAATGCATGCTCATTTTGATAGCAATAAATTTGTTCAAAAAGCCCTTCTTCTACCTGTAGAACTGAAGACTTCTGTCAAACTTATTCCCTGTAAGAACTGGCTTTGGTACAAGAACTACAATGCTTATCCCTGTTACAAGAAAGCTCATAGGCATTCTGTTCTTAATACAAAGAAGTTAGTCAATAGGCAAAGTGTAAGCTGACCAAAGATCAGATGGAAGTTTGTCTCTAGGGTGGCATGGATACCTGTTCCTCTATATTTTGCCCTAATTTAATGAATCCTTTTCATATCTGATATTTTTACAAGTCTGACTTCTGGTCACCATCAGGGTGAAACACCTCCAGATAACAGCCCAGTGTGGCAGCTTATGACAGAAAGGCTCTGAAAAGTACTGACTTGAAAAAAACTTTTTGAAAAGAGATATGCCCATATCACAGCTGTTCTGCAACACACAAAACTGGGAATTCTAAGAACTAGACAGCACTTTAAGATTTTTTTTCATAACACATAAGAAGTTTAAACTTTATGAACTGCTACCTACATAGGTAATAGTACTGTGAATGCTGGAATGTGTTTTGCATTTGAGAATTCAGAAGCAGACTTACTCGTGTAGTTTTATATTCATTTTAATGACAAGGATTAAAAACCTGCAATTGGGTTTTTAAAAGTCAAAGGTCTAATTTTTGGAACTCAGTGGGGACATGGGGAAGTCCTTCACTGTAACAGGGACAAAGTAAGAGTAGGAAGATTTTTCTGAAACCATATTGTCAGGATCCATATAACACCACTGTATGGGTCCTAACTCGCCAGTTACTGTTTTCCAGTCAGTGTCACTTGTCTAAATCTTCAGTTTGTCATATTGGAATTACAATAACAAGAAATTAGCTGTCACTGCATGAGGCTTATTTCATGTCTTACAAAATCCATACAGCAGATTATGTGGGCAAGGCACAGTATGTTACATTATATGAGAGACAAGCAAGAGAGACAATATGGACTAATGAAAAATGTCTGCAGCAGGTGTTGACTGCCTGGTGCATCATTATCATGTCATTACAATATAAGTGGGAGCTAGAACAGTGAATATAGAGACAGAAAATTTGCCTTAGGCTGGCCCTACCGTATTGTACAATTCCTCTAGCCGGGAGATGGTGAGAAAACGATGCATGCTTACTCCATTTTCTATGAGTAATTTCACAAAATCCACTCTGTCCAACACCAGTGCATCCAGCATTGCTTGCTCAAGGGAGCCCACCTGCAAAGCAAGTGATTAATTGAAGCTGTTCCTGGGCT
>VXBQ01007091.1:33897-45563 GCA_013400175.1 Phainopepla nitens | reverse complement strand
CCCACAGACCCCTCCTCTAGTAGTAGAAATAACACCAGACAGACAACCCAGGGCTGTCACACAGCCAGTAAAGAACAACTCACATCACTCTGCAGGTCGTACACTGTCTTGGCATGGACAACATCATTCTGGTCAGGCAGGCAGGTCCAGCGGTGCAGAGGGTGCCGGTAATCGGCATCGCTCACCAGCTCCTGGCATTTCTTGGCCAGCACCACTCCCAGCATGTCCACAGGGCTGCTGAACCGTGTCTTGGACTTCTCAAAGTCCTTCTTGTACTCCCTGTCACTCTGGATCTTGGCCACATGCATTGACCACATCATCTTGGGGTCATCCTCGATGTTCCTGGCCCCGATGTGGTGGCCCAGCTGTTTTCTGTACGCAGTTTTGTATTTGTACTAATCGAACACAGAAGCAACAATTACCACTTCTTTCCAAGCTGCCATTTCAGTTTCTCTTTTGTTAATACAGTAGTTAATAATTTTGAATGCAACATATTTTAAGTTGCTTGTGTTTTCTTCCCAGAAGTTTTAGCATTTGTTATAATGCCCAGGAGATATTATGGGATTTCTCATATCTTTATACATCATCTTTAAATTATTGTATTTAATTTAATTAACTTCACACCATTAAGAATCACACAGCCTTTGCGGTGGGCAGCAAATAACAGTGTTAATATTTCACATATCTCCTCCTGTTAAATATAAACCATTTTTATCCAAGATTATGTGCCCCACTTTGATTTTCCCTCTGTCAGACCCACCTCGCTGGCTATGTCTCGGGATGCCTTGGCTGCCTGAAGGGGGATGGCATCAACAGGGAGGTCATAACCTTTCTTCTTCAGCTCTTCATATCCTACCTTGTAACGTTTCTGTTGGAGAAGGATTCAAAGGAATTAATGCAGATAAAACTCTCTAGAGAGTTTTTAATGCTACAGCTTTCCACCTCTGACTATTGAAAAGAAAGCATGGGTTTCCAAATACAGTTTAATTAATTATATTAAACTCCACATATTGCTATTAATGATATGTATTTTATAACCTTGGATATAAAATCTTTTAAAATTACAATTTTAATGCTTTCTGAGTATTTCATTGAAGATCAAAATTTTCTTTAAGCAAAAATATTAATCTGAATTATTCTCAGGGCTTTCTGTAGAGGTGAGTAATATCCCATGATTCTCTATACCCAGTTTCAAATGCAAACTTACATCACTTGTGTTAATCAAGTTTGATTTAGCCAGCAAAATTTCAGGCGTATCAGGCATGATGTGAACCTTAGTCTTGTCCTTGTTCCAAGCTTCCCTGTAGAGTATCTGAAAGAGACACAAGCAAAAGCCTGGTCTGATCCAAGATTCATCTGCACAGCAGGAATTTCAGTTCACCTTTTCTCTGCATTAGCAAAGAAAAAATGTACCAAGCAAGAATTAGGGATATAAACAAGACAAGATAGCAAAATCAAATAATACAATGACTTCTTACTGAAATACAACCTTTTTTTCTTCTTTACATCCATGTAATGCCAAGCAAACAGCATTAAAACAATAAATATTTACATACTGCCTACTGAAGGTCTTATTTGCAGTTACACTGAGTAAATTATTAGTGCTCAAGATCTTCATCTTCTAAACAATGCACAAAGAGCAGTGAGGCTCTGGCTATAAACCTGCCATCTGTATATTGTAAATGCATATTCTGGACCAGAGATCCTTTTAAAAATGTATATTCATGTATTCACCTATTGAATCCCACGTTCTGTCTCTACAGGCAACTTACATCACTCCTATTTTTGGCATTAGATTTTGCCAAAACAACGTCCATGGCATCTGGGATACTTGTGAACTTAATAGTGTCTGGGTGCTGTCTGTACTTCTTCTCACTCAGTATTTCAGAAGCTTTCTTGTTCTTTTCAGCTTCCAGAGATCCCAAAGGACTCCATCCAATGCCTCTGAGCCACTGTAGATCTGACTTATACATGTTCTGTTAAGGATGAAAACCAAAACCACAGCAGATTATTCCACTGTTCATTGATTAAACCCTATGAAAATCTATCTGGCAGTTTAGCTCCAATCTGATCTACACTGATATCAAAAGCAAGCCATCAAAGATACTTTCCAATCAGCAGTAATTATTTGATATAGAAATAAGTGAATTAAACCCAGAGGGAGCTTACATCACTCTGCAGCTCGTTGACCCTCTTTGCCTCGGTGACATCGACCTGGTCTGGCAGACAGGTCCAGCGGTGCAGGATCCGTTTGTAGTCCACATCACTGACCAGCTCCTGACACTTCTTAGCCAGAAGGAAGCCCAGCATATCCACGGGCATATTGAACTTGGTCTTCCACTTTTCAAAGTCTTTCTTGTACTCCCTGTCACTCTGCATTTTAGCTACTTGCATGGACCACAACATCTTGGGGTCATCCTGCAAGCTGCGGAAGCCGATGTGATGTCCCTGCTGCTTGCGGTATCCTTCCTTGTACTTGAACTGCAGTGGTAAATGTGGGACCACTCAAATTACACAAACATGTAAGGCTAAAATATACAAGCAAAATATGATCCCTCATCTTAATGTTCCTCATGGAATTAACCCTGGAAGTGTCCAAGACCAGGTTGGATGGAGCTTGGAGCAACCTGGGGTAGTGGAGTGCGGCCCTATTCACAGAAAGGAACTCAGTAATTCTTAATGTCCCTTCCAACCCAAACCATTTTTGTGATTATATGATTCTGTAAATAAGCAATTTGTTATGGCATCTCATGTAAAGTTTTAGCAGCCCCTTGACTAATGTGCATGACTGGGTGTCAGTGAATGCTCTTCCTGAGAGAGAAAGAGGCCTTGGAAAGGGAGAGAGCATGGCAACAGGAATGGTCTCCTGTGCCAGCTGACTCACACATTCATTCTGCTCAGAACCCTCTAATACAGACACATTGAAATATTTTGATGAGTAACATCATCAACAATGAAAAATTATGAAATACAAAGATACTTCAGCACAGGAAGTATTTCCTAATGATTAATTAAATCTCTTCCAAACACAGGGGTTGTGTTTGTAGCAAGTTATGGTAACAGCAGTCCATGTGTCACCACATCTGTTTCAGAGTTGTAATAAGGATTTCTCTGGATAGGCACTGGGCTCAGCTAATTGGATAAAATTTGCTGCTGCTCTGAAAATGAAGCAGCCAAAAGAGCAGAAACTCCTCCCTTTTTATGACCAGTCATGTCATGAATGGACCAAACTTTGGATTTGTTAGGATGCCAAAGAAACCCTTGCTAAATTAGACAAAAACAGCTCAGGAAGGAGTTTTGTCAGCAAGGTTGGTTTTGACTCCAAGGCACACCTCAGCAGAGAGGTGTATTTCAATTTACTGTGACTCTGTAGGTTACAACAACCAGATCAGCGTGTGTCACACTGAGTTAAAAATGCTGCTTACATCACTTGCAATGTCCCTTGAAGCTTTGGCAGCTTTCACTGACATGGCTTCAGGTGTGAGGTCATAGCCTTTCTTTATCATTTCCTCCCAGCCAAGCTTGTAGAGTTTCTAAAATTGAAAATAATATTAATTAAAACCAGCAATATGTATGTCACCTGCTCTTTATAGATACATTAATGATCCAAATTCTGGTCGCCTCACGGGCTTCAGTTGAGAGAAGGGCTGCTAGAATGGGAACTGTGAAATGGGAAACTGATAAACAAGGAATGCTGATCTTCCAAGGCTTAGGAGATGGACTAAATCGTTTTTCACTATTTAGCAGCTGCTTCTATAGCTTATCTTGATTTGAAACATATCTGGAGAATTTGAAATACATACATCTGAGATAACTGAACACTTTTTGATTGGCTTAACAAAATTTTAATAAGGTTTTCATGAAGCCATTTAACAGCCAAGTCAGCTTGTGCACAGTTGATTTTAAGCACAGGTATTCTTAAGTCAAAGATTTGCCTCTGAGCAATGATGCAAAGCAAAACCTATTTTCTCCTGGCACAATTGTCACTTTCTCCTATCTGAAAGCTGAGAGAAAAGCTGGAATCACTGAGTCTACTTTTCCCCATAGGTTAGGTTAAAAATATACACAATTAAGTTGTAATTTTATAGTAAAGAATTTTTAACACGACTGAATTCTATGCAGCATAGAATACAGATTATGCACTTCCAGGCTTCAAAAACAGGACTTATATGTTCCATACATTATATTGCAATTTAACCTGTTAATTTGCTAGCCTGAATCTGGTACTCATTTTACTCTGAAAATATTACCCACATGAAATTCTTGCTTGTATTCTAAATCTCCAGTAGATATTAATTTAAAATGTTGATAGGATGTATCAAAATACTCTACCTGACTGTAGTTTGTCTTGTTCTGTTTGGCCTGGAGAATATCTGGTGTGTCTGGCATCACATGGACCTGAGTTTTATCCTTCTCCCAGGCTTGGGTATAGGCATGCTGTGGACAGAAAGTTACATCAGACGTGTTATTATAAATGACAAAAGATGGTTCTGCCAGGGTTTTCACCTTTCCATTTGGATATGGATGAGTAAAAAGGTGAAGGTGCTGATTCAGATTTATTTTACTAAATAAATTTTATATTATTTTACTATGTAATGATCTAATCTAGAATCAGCTGAATTATTGTCTGGTCTTGCTACTAATGAAACAGAAAAATTAAGAATTTCAGGGCCAGTCATTTCTATATAGGAATGGGATGAATAGAGGTTGGAGAAAAATGAGAAAAGATTTCTTTAACCAGTGCTGTTTATCAAGAACTGTTTCACTGAGAAAAAAAAAAAAGAAAAAAAGAAAAGAGGAGCCTGTGACAGTTGTTTTTTTCCAGGGGAACACTGCCACATAAAGGTGTGACAGAGATTTACAGAGTGGTTATTGGAATGGATACGTGAATGCCTGGCTGGCTTTTCCCCTAAACACTCACTTTGTTCATGATATTTGCATTCTGCTTGGCAAGGACCAGGTCCATGGCATCGTTCTGCTTGGTGAAGGGGAAGATGCTGGGGTGCTGCCGGTACTTCCGATCGCTCGCAATCTCCGTGGCTTTCTTTGATTTCTCCACATCCAGAGAGCCAATGGGACTCCAACCAATCCCCCTGAACCACTCCTTGTAGTCCTGCTTGTACTCATTCTGCCAAACAGGAGACAAAAGCAAAGTTTACAATGTACAAACAGCTCATAGAGAATAATCCAGTTCTTTCCAAAACGCAGCTCTGATGGAAAAACAAAAACCACAAAAAGAAGACAGCTTATAAAAATTATCCCGTTCTTTCCAAACCACATCCATGATGTAAAAACAAAAGTCACAAAAAGAAAACTTACATCACTCTGGATCTGATTCATGTTTCTGTACAGCTCCAAGCTCATTGCATCTGGCAGGAGCATGTACTGGTGGAGCAGGCGTTTGTAGTTGGTGTTGGTGACACGGTCCTGGGCCTCCTTGGCTGCCACCACGCTGAGGGCATCAGAAGGTGTCTGGTAGTGAGTCTTGCTCATCTCATAGGCCTTCTTGTACTCCCTGTCTGACTGCATCTTGGCCACTTGCATGCAATGGACAAGTTTGGGATCATCCTGGAGGCTGCGGAAGCCGACAAGTTTCCCCTTGTCTTGTTCATACCCTAATTTGTATTTATACTGGAAGAGAACAGAAAGAGAGATTTAATTCATTCAGATTTGAAATTAAGGAAAAAAATTTTCCCTATAAGGGCACTGAGGACCTAACACAGGTTGCCCAGAGAGGCTCTGGCTGGCCCTGGATCCCTGGAAGTGTCCAAGGCCAGGTTGGAACACCCTTGGATGGTCGAAGCTGTCCCTGCCCATTTTTTTCTCCCAGGAACTTACATCACTGGCAATATCCCGGGAAGCTTTGGCAGCTTTCACAGGAATAGCATCAGCCCTGAGATCGTATCCCTTCTTCCTGGTTTCTTCAAATGAAGATCTGTACATTTTCTGCAAAAGGAGAAAGAAATATCTTTTAAAAAAGCAAAAAAATTACATGTTTTCCACATGCAGAAATATTGTTGATAAGTTACATCTATAAGGATGTTATCTTAAAAAATAAAAGGAGATAAAAATGTCTATTTCTGCCCACACTGCAGTTGTGCAGAATTACAAGCAATACTTTATTTAGCATATGTGGATTTAACAACTGGCTACCACAACCTGTCTATAATAATCTTTTACCAAAAAACAGGTGCCACCTACATTTTGAACCCTGTACAAAACCTTGTGCATGGGGAAATCAAATAATCAATAATAGAAGAATAAATACAGTAACAAATGTGAACACTACTCAAAGTCTATTGTATTTTGTTAGCAACTGTTATATTTTAATGGTCTGCATGAATACTTCACAACCTGACTGTAAGCATGGATTTTTCTTGGCAATTCTGGGTATCTAATTTTGGAGAAGGAAGCAAGGAAAAGGAAAATTAGCATGTTTTGTGAAATTACTACAGGTTAGCAGGGTGAGACTTTTGCATGCTCTCATCTCACTTATTCCTAATCAAAAAATAAGAGCAAGGTCACAGCCTTAACAAACAATACTCACTTCACTTAAATTGATTGCATTTGCTTTTGCTAAAGCAATCTGTGGAATATCTGGGGTGATGTGAATTTTCTTTTTGTCTTCTTCCCAGGCTTGCTTGTACTTGTGCTGAAAGGATTAAAAAAAAGAAAAAATAGAGACCTCAACATCTGTTATTACTAAATAAAACAATTTAAAATACTATTTTCCACTTGAAATCCAAACTGCCTTGACAATGTCGTGTTACTACCACAGGAGGAACATTTATCTTTTTATTTTAGCACTTACAGCACATTCATTAGCTCCAAAATCAAATCATGTCTTCTAGAGCTCTGCATACAATTGGGTTGACAATTAAATCAGATGTAGGTTGTTGCCCACTTCTGCAAGCTGAAATGAATTCTGATGAGCACTTTCTTACCTCATCCATGATTTTGGCATTATTCAGAGCCAAGACCATGTTCATGGAATCCATAGGAACAGAGTACTTCAACTGGTCTGGATGCTGGCGATATTTCTTCTCACTCACAATTTCCATGGCTTTTTTGTTCTTCTCAGCTTCCAGGGAGCCCAGTGGAACCCACCCAACACCCTTCATAGTTTCATCATACTCTGCTTTGTATTGATTCTGCAGGCAGAAAGTAGATAAAAATATGAAGCATAAAATAATTTATAAATTTGGAAGTACAAGATAAAATGTATTAAGGAAAAGTGAAGCTCTTCCTGTCTTAGTCTGCACATAACTATTGCTCCTGATGAGACTGATGGGATATGTAAGGAGTAAATATTCATAAAATTGCTTATTTCTAAGCAAAAATTCCTTAATTTAATATTTCAGAGTCTAGGAAAAATAAAACAGCTGTAATTGTTGAAAAACTTGTATAATTTACTGCATTTTAGTAGACACCTAACCTAATTTCACTAAGAAAATACTATTTATCTTACAGTGATTTTTCATAAACTAAGCAGCTCAGTATTGACAGTTCAAAGGCTGAAGCACCTCTTACTTACATCACTTTGTAACTGCATCATGTTTCTGGCCAATTCGATGCTCATAGCATCGGGCAGGACGTTGTAGGTGTGGATTAAGTTCTTGTAGTTTGCATTTGTAGCCACTTCCTGAGCTTTCTTGGCTGCCACCACACTGACCATGTCAACTGGAGTGTGGAAATTAGTCTTGGCCTTCTCATAATCCTTTTTGTACTCCCTGTCAGATTGCATCTTGGCCACCTGCATGAAGTGCACCAGCTTGGGGTCGTCCTCCAGGCTGCGGAAGCCGATGTGCTTCCCTTTGGCCTTCTCGTAGGCCAGTTTGTATTTATACTGAGAGCAGGAAAGAGAAAGAACAGCAAAAACCTCCATTAAAAATTCAATATTAAGCTCTGGTTTATCACTGAAAAAACAGATCACAAGATCTCAGGTTTAGTAATTTAATTTAAATAAAGCCACAGACTGGTATCACACAAGCAGACTCACATCGCTCGCGATGTCTCTGGAGCTTTTGGCTGCTTTTATTGGAATTGCATCTGGCTGCAAGTCATAACCCTTCTTCTTGTCCTCCTCCCATCCAGCTTTGTAAAGTTTCTAAGTTCAGATGTGAAAGAGAGCAGGTGTCATGAAGGCAGAACTCTGAAGTTCAGTATTTTCAAACAATATTTTCATTTTAAAATGACAGCGAGGCACGGAACTCCCACCACGAGCCCAGCAACTCACATCACTCATTGTCATCTGGTTCACTTTGCACTGCAGAATTTCTGGGGTGTCTGGCATCACATGAATGCTGGTCTTCTCTTTGTTCCACTTATCTGTGTACAGCCTCTGCAATTACAAAGGAATTTTTAGCATTGAAAAGGTACTGAACTCATAAAATGAGTTTGCTTTTGTTCTGCTCATTTGCAATAAATAGGATTTCCTAGAAATATTATTAGCACCAGAAATAACCTTCACAGAGCTGCTGAGGAGCAACATTATCTTCCTCCCTTCCTTAGTATTGTGAGAAATTTGCAAAGTATGTTTTGATAATTAATAAATATTGAAGCTGAAAGTTTCCAGTCTGTGTTCTTCCCTGCATTAAGGGCAAGCAGAATTTATTTTCACAGACATTCTTTCCGTGGAAAACAAGGAATAAGGACCAATGGTGTCCTGGATAACTAGAGACAAGTGTAAAGAACTCCACTTTCCAGGAAACTTGTACAAAACTGACAGACTTCCAGGTTTTCTGCAGTTCACTTTTTGTAAATAACACAGCAAATGGATTATCAAAGCACTAAAAATCTGGAGAAGAAATCTTTAATCTTTAGAAACAGCAAATGCAATTCCCTTAATTCTGACTAGTCAGAGGCTTACCATGATCTCTCAGTGACCGCTCTTAACTAAGGAAATTGGAAATTCACTGGAATTTCTAATAATCCCAGTGGGAATGAACCTTGCCCCACAACATTCCAAGACAAAGACCCAAACTTTGGGTCAATCCAACAACTTCCTACCTTGTTCATGGTCTTGGCATTTTGCTTTGCCAGCACTTGCTCCATGGCATCCATGGGGATGGAGAACTTGAGCTGGTCGGGATGCTGGCGGTATTTCTTCTCACTGAGGATCTCTGTGGCTTTCTTGGCCTTTTCTACATCCAGGGACTGAATTGGGACCCAGCCAACTCCTCTCAGCCAGTTATTGAAGTCAGATTTGTACAGATTCTTTTCAAAAATAAACAAGAAATTCATAGTGAGGCAAGAAAAATTAGTGTCTATACACATAAAACAAGTAAAGCCTTAAAACTTCCCCTGGTCGTTCATTTCTGAGAGGAAATTTAGATTTTTTTAAAATTTAAGTATGATAGGGCCAGTATTTGGGAGAAATAAAATCACAGTAATTAAAATCTGACTACAAAAATACATCAGTTAGTAAAACATGCAGATTTGCTATATATGAGTATGATATATATATATATATGAATATGCCAAACATGGAGTGATATAAAAAAGGTGTTGCTTGCTAGATAAGTCTCCTGGAACATAAGAGTTACACATATTTCTGATAATGTTTGGAAAATAAATGGTTCCAGATCAGTCACTTACATCCCAACCTACTGTTAATCCAATACAATATATATTGGATTATACAAATTATATAAAATATTTTTATATTTCATAATGTAATATATTATAAAATATAATCCTATATTATTGTATTATATAGTTATATAATACAATTATAAAGGAAATTTTGTAATATAATTATTTTTAGATTATAATAATATATAAATGTTATTTTATTTATTGATAATTAATAAAGTATATAAATATAAATGTTTAGCCCTAAAAGATTAATGATCATTAATGACCATTAATGATTAATGGTCACACAGTCATGAAGACAATTAAAAATGGAGCTGATTACTGATGACATACATCACTCTGAAGCTGCATCACGTTTCTGGAGAGCTCCAGGTTCACAGAATCAGGCAGGAGGGTGTAATTGTGAACTGGCTGCTTATAGCCAGTGTTTGTCACCACTTCCTGGGCTTTCTTGGCAGCTGTCACACTGAACATATCCAGAGGAGCATGATATTTGGTCTTGGTGACTTCATAATCCTTCTTGTATTCCCGATCCGACTGCAGTTTGGCCACGTTCATGTAGTGAACAAGTTTGGGGTCGTCCTGCAGGCTCCGGTACCCGACCTGTTTGCCTTTTTCTTTCTCATAGGATTCCTTGTACTTGTACTGGAGACAGAAAAACCCAGTTTTGTCCACTTGGGAAAGAGAAAACACGCTTTGGGGGGGTTTAAAACACTGAGTTTCAAAGTATTGATGCTGCAGTTCATTCTAGAACCTCAGAAATGATTTTTACGACTGCACAGGATTCTTTAGGTCAAAAAAAGAAGAGGATTTTTGGATTTTTCAGCTTGTCTTGACACCTGGTGCATATCTCAACCCACACCTGTAGCTACAAGCCCTCCCTCACTACTGTCATTGAGGCAGGCTTGCAACTCCCAGGGACATTCAGCTGTTAATTAAAACTATAATAATAATAATAAATTACTGAGGAGCCTCACCAAAAAATTCAATATCTCAATATCCAATTGAGGATGTTTAAAAGAGGAATGAAGAGTCACTTGTAACCTTTTGCTGAAGCAGGTGATGCCTTAAGTTTTAGCTTTTGTATTTTTCACACTCTGTGCTGGTTCAGTGTGCAGTTCTGGGTTCATATTCAGGGTTGCTGAGCTCTCTGCACAGAGCAGGGACACAAAACAATTCCTTTCCAGCTGGGCACCAAGGACAAATTTGAGCCCCAAGAGTGGAAACAGCAGTGAAGGAAGAGAGGGAACAAGGAGGATGGAGCTTCATCACCTGCAGCTGGAATTGGACAATTCACTCCAATCTGCTGATGGACCCAAACCTATCAAAGTGTGAGGCCTCGTGCCCGGGATCCATTTTGTGCCCATGTGTGGGTTTGACTTGGGTGCAGCCCCAAGGGGTTCCTGCCCTGCCCAGGCTGGATCCTTGCAATAAATCCCTTTTTATCCTTTTATTCCACCTGGGCTCTGCTTCCAGCTCAGCCTACCCAGGAGCACAGGTCTCCAGGACAGGTAAATAATAATAAATAATGAAATGCAGGAAGGGTTTGTGTTCCACTGGATGTAAATCCCACTTACATCACTCGCAATATTCCGAGAAGCTTTAGCAGCAATAATTGGAATGGCATCTGGTTTCAGATCATAGCCTTTGGCAAGGGTTTTCTTCCAGTCTGCTTTGTAGTTAGCCTTGGAGGGAAGAAAAGGGAAGAGTTTGTAGTGTCACGAATAGCAATTCTAATAAAAAGAGTTTAAGCCCATGATTTTATTATAGGAGATTTTATTACAGAAATTAAAATACCCAGTTTAGTCCATGTAATCTAAAGGGAAAAAAATCTGTGAACAAACTAGTTCTGCTATAATAAATAAATCTACTATAATCATGAATTCTACAAGCATTTTTGCACTTTTTATTTAGACCAGCTCTATCAGTGGCATTTTTGCCCTTTCTTATGCAAAGCCCTTTTGCATTTGACTGAACCTTCAGAAATTTTTTCCTGTTAGCTTCAAACTCAGGGTTTGTTCTCTAAAGGGACTGGAGAAAGCAGCCAGGCTGATTCTTTTTTTTTTTTT
>VXBQ01007091.1:0-33870 GCA_013400175.1 Phainopepla nitens | reverse complement strand
TTTTTTTTTTTTTAATCAGTCTGACCAGACTATTAAAATTCCAAGGCTGTTAAGGGAGATGTCAGTTTTTATCTCATTCCTGGAAGGCTGATAATGCCACCAAAAAATTCAACATCACAAAGGCAATAAAATTGATACCATCAGTGGTGAGTTTCATGGTGTTGAAATTCAAAATATACTCACATCACTGATGTTGTAGGCATTAACTCTAGCCTGGATGAACTGGGGCACATCAGGAGGGAGGTGGTACTTGTGAATAATTTCTTCCCCTTTGGATTTATACAATATCTGCAAAGAAAAATAAAGGAAGATATTTAGCAGCTCAATTTATAGACTGTGAATTGAAAAACTATTTTAAAAAATCTGATTTTCTGCTGGAATAAAATTGTGAATACACACAGTCACATACACAATTATTTCAGGAGTGCTCTGAATGCTGGAGGATGAAGTGAAAGTGGGCACAGGGCAGAAATTGGTAATGTCAGAGTGTTTCCAAAAGTTACTTACATCACTCAGCTGTTTGCTGTTGATCTCTGCTTGCTTCTGTACTGGAGAGTCTGTCACTGAAGTGAATTTGGTTTGATCAGGATGCTTTTTGTAGGTGTACTAAAAGAGGATAAAAAGATATTTGTAGAAAGCACATATAAAATATTTTCCAAGTGTTGATAAAATACATAAAATTATTAATAAATTTACCTAAGTACTTTTAAAGTATTAATTTCAAAAAATATTGATTTAAGCAGGTGAATGCTTGAGATTCATTCTTCATTTTGGCACTACTGCTCTCGTTTTATGAGTTTAATTGTTATAAAAAGGATTGTGCTATATCTGTTTTGATCACTAGATGTCAGAAAAGGCCCTAAAATAGAGATGAAGATGGTTTGGTTATTTTTTAGTCACATATGGCACTGAGGCCAAACTCAGAATGATTGATGTTACTAGGGATTACTCAGTGAATTTTTCCGTGGTGAACAACTTCTGTCCTGTACTCACATCTTTACATTGCTCCAACTTCTTGATTGCTTCATACTCTTGAGTTATGGTCTGAGGGAAGTAGCACTTTGTCTTTTCCTCCTCATAATCTGCTTTGTAATTTTTCTAGGAACAAGAGAGCAACATTCAGTAAGGCACCACAACTGAGCTTTGTCTAAACTGCCAGAGTGATGGGGAAAACAGAATGACTGCCACACTTACATCACTTTTCATAGCTTCAACCTGCATGCAGTGGATCTGATGTGGGTCCTCAAAGCTGCCCAAGTAGTGCCCCAAAATATTCTTCTGATATGCATCTTTATATTTTACCTGCCAAAATAACCAGGAGTTGAGAAGTAAAAGTAGTCAAGAGGGTCAGTACTGAAGGATAAACCCCAAGGGAAATACCTACATCACTGAAGTTCTTCAGAGCAGCATCAGTCTGGAACTTGGGTGTCTCACAGTAATTCATCCTGTTTCCTTTGGACTGTTCATAGGCTTCTTTGTATAATTTCTGCAAATCAAATAATACCAGATCAGGCAGAAGATTTCACTGCAAGTCACCCCCACCACGCTAGAAATGACAAGAGTAAAACAGAGAAACAATTCCAAAGAAAAGTTTTCCCACAGGACTGAGAAACAGATGGCACTGCTCTCCCAAAGGTCTTTAAAAATAACTTTTTTTAGGTTTGTAAGGGAAGACAGAAAGGTCTGGTTAATGGTTTTTGAACTTCTGACACTGAGAAATATTCAATCTCTCTTCATACAGATAAAAGAGGAATTGAGAAGAACAGTTACAGCTAATAAGCAGAATATAATACAAAAATATGTTAAAGCACCACATATATGATCATTATTAGCTGAAATTCCTTAAAACAGGGAGGGAAGAACTGTCCTCTTGTGATTCATGATCCACAAGGATCTAAATGAACTTGTGGCTGGCTAATTAGTGGATACTAATTAGCCAGCCACATGCCACTGCTGTTGCTACACTTATCTGTGGAGAATTCATTCTTTACCTGAGTTGTTCTGGCTGCTGCTATCTCATGCCAAATATGGGTCTACAAAACTAAAAATACTACAAGCTCCAAAGGAGAAGGCTTGGGAAGAAACAGCGAGGGTGGTTTCTGATAAATGACTGAAAATGACATAGCTGCACACTGATAATACTCACATCACTCAGAATATCTCCTGCAGTTTTTAATTGCCTCAGCAATGGGTTCTCTGTAGCAGGGAGCACATTATAATCTGCAATAGCTTTTTTCTTTTCATAGTCTGCTCTGTATTTGAACTTGAAGGAACAAAAAATTTAAAAAAAGAGGTTTTAAAAATCAGTATTAAAAGCCAAATGCTCACTAACCCGTGTGATTGCCCAGAGAAGATGTGGCTGCCTCTGGATCCCTGGCAGTGTCCCAGGCCAGGTTGGATGGGACTTGGAGCACCCTGGGACAGTGGAAGGTGTCCCTGCCATGGCAGGGGTGGCACTGGGTAGTCTTTAAGGTCCCTTCCCACCCAAACCACTCTGTGATATAAATGTATTCTATGATACAATCCTCAACTTCCCAGGAAAAATGCCCCTGTTATTTAACTTATGGTGGCAAAGGACCATGAAAGGTGTTGCCAAAACAATTTCAGCACAAACTTGTGTGAGCTCAGAACTGTTCCCAAGCTGAACAGGGGGCACACAGGTCCCTCACCTTGCTGACATTCTCTGAAGCTCGTTTGTTGGCTTCATACTCTGGAGTTTCAGTCTGCATGAAGTAGATTTGGTCTTTCATGTTTTCAAAGTCTTCCTGGTATTTCCTCTGTTAGGAACAGAGACAGGCAGAAAACAACACGTCATCTAATTGTACATTATAAATTAGACATGTACAACAGGGATTATTTAGGAAACAAGCAATGCCACAAGTGGAGCCTCAGCATTTTCCACATGAACATCAACAGGGATAAAGCTGCTGAAGACTTTCTGCAGGATTCACTCACCATACTCAGATTTTCTGCATTCATTTTTGCAATTGCCACGTCATAGCAAGGAGTTTGACTCCACTTGCCTTTGATTTTGTTTTTATAGTCCTCATGGTAAATAACCTACAAGGAAACAAAACAATAAAACTGAATCCCCAAGACAGAGTTCCATTTTAACTTGACAGATTCTTTTTTCAGAGCTGTTCTTTTAAAGCTGCTTCATATTTAACACACCTGCCTCATAACTATTTTAACAGTTATGGTCAAAAACACCTTAAATATGATGGAACTGGTTATAAGCAAATCTTTTTAATTACCTGGTATTTTTAATTTCTATTTTTTATTCAAGCTCACAGAAATAAAGTATTAAAAGTTTAAAGAGTTGGTCTAAGAACAAAACACCTGCCTGAATTTTGACTCAGTGTTCCAGGTGCATTTTCAGCCACAGTTGCATTACTTGCCACAAAAAATAAAACTCCTCCAATGCTTTTTTAACATTGCTAAAGAACATATATGCTAAAAATAATCTTTTAAAAAAAAATTTATATTTTATAGTTTTGGAGATACCTACAAACTTATTATTTTATTAATTTCAAAGAATTATGGTACTGGTCCTTTTTTTTTTTTTACATGCTATCAAATTTTCTTGATGATAATTTAGCTTTTAAGCTATGGAAATATAAGATTAAAAAAATTGTCTCTAAATTAATTATTTTACATAACAAATGGGTTCAGTGCAATTTCCTTAGTGGTTTCTCCACCATGAGTGAATACTGCAACTCTCTAATCTTAAAATGCAGATAACTTTCAATACACAATAAAATAAATTTTAAAATAAAAATATTAATAGTTAAATTCTGAATGGAGTTAAAAATCCTACTTCCAAGATTATGCAATATGGCCCCAATTTCTCCAGCAAAAGTTGGTCTTTGTTGGAATTTTAGTTTCTAAGAATTTTAGAGTTTTTATGTTGATAAGAATTGATTTTAGGAGACTATTATATTTGATTTGAGGTTTTGGAGAAGACTTTTCAAATTAAATAATAAAATTAGGGGTTTAGGTGTGTAGTTTAAATAGAAGTGTGTAATATTATATAGTGGAAAATTTAGAGTTTAAGGTTTTAAAATATAATAATATCTATAAAGTAAAATGGAGGTTTTAGGGTGGAAGTTTTTGTTTTGGTTTTTTGGGGGGTTTTTTGAGGGTTTTTTGTTTGGTTTTTGTTTGGGTTTTTTTTTGGTGGGTTCTTTTTGTTTGTTTGTTTGTTTTTGATGGGTTTTTGTGGTTTTGTTGTTGTTGGTTGGTTGGTTTTTGTTTGTTTTTTGTTTGGTTGGGTTTTTGTTGTTGTTTTTTGTGGGTTTTTGTTTGTTTGGGGTTTGTTTGGTTGGTTGGTTTTGGGGTTTTGTTTGTTTGGGAATTGTTTGTTTTGTGGTTTCGTTTGGGTTTTGTTGTTGTTGGTTTTGGTTTTTTTAGGTCTTCTTGTGTGTTTTTCCTTTTTCCTTCCCTTTCCTTAGCTCCCTTTTTGCCTCTGTCCTGCAGGAGTGGGGATTGGCAGCAGGTTCTACTCACATCACTCAGCTGCCGTGTCACCTTCTTGGCCTGTTCCACCTCAGGGGGATCTGGCAGGGAGGTGAATTTTGCTTTCCTTTCATCATGCCCCTTTTTGTAGACAATCTGAAAGGATGGAAGGAATAAATATATATTTGAGCATCGCAGCATTGAACTCTGCCACCACCACATTAATAAAAGAAGTTTATTTAAGAAGCAGGAACACTTTAATCTGTGTATTACAAGGGAACTTCTGAACACCTGCAAAATTCACTGAAATCTTCAGGTGAGAGCTGAAATCCCCTGTTGAGGAGTTCTGTGCATCTAAATATCAGCAAATCCCAGTCCCACCAACTCCTGACTTCTCTTAGCACTGTTTTAGGGAAACATTTGCAGACCCACAAGAGTGAACTGGACTTAGGGACAACCCTGAGAGTTTCTGCATTTGGGGAGATACTTGAGGTCCTCTTGATGATTTATTAAATTAATTATTTCATTCACTCCTAATCCAGCATCAAATTGCCAACAGAATTGTTTATTTAACAAACATTAGAAATAACATTTTTATTATTTAACTCTAACATGCTCTACTTTGTACTCTAACATCAAGTAGATATTTTTCTATGAAATACCATTACTATCAGAGCTACCAGTGCACACCTCCACACTTTTCTGTTCCATTATGAAGCTTTTATATCTACTCCAAGTCCCTGCTTTGATACTCACATCACTCAGAGTCTTCTGAGCCTCTGCCACCCTTCTGAGCTCTGGACTGTCATTGTAGGGATAAAACAATGTTTTGTCTGCGTCCCAGTCTTCAGTATAGAGTTTCTACAAGAAAAATGCCAGAATGCTCATTATTAATTAATTTCTGGCTTTGAAAGCTTATTTTACTTCAGCTGCTGAGACCTGTGGTTATTTTTTCATACCTTGCTGAACATTGCTGTGTTTTTTATTGCATTCACAAGCTCTGGAGCATCTGGGGGAAGCAGGTACTTGTCCTTATTCTCCTCCCAGTTCTGTTTATATAATACCTGAAAGGAAAGATCAGCAAGTTGGTCATTCTATCATTTAAAAAAAAAAATGTACTTCTGTGAATAAACTGCCTGCTTTAAAGATTTTTTTTTTCAAAATCTAAGTCTCAGAGCAGTAACATCTGAAGAGAGCAACTGGAAATATTTAAAATTATATTTTATTTCCCTTACCAACTTCTTTGCTACCACTCTCTGGGCTTTTAAACTGTTGCATAAGCCTTGCTTTAGCATCCTGAGCTCAAAACTTGGTTCTTATCAGCAACCTCAGGAGCCAGCAGTGCAGGGAAAGTCAGGAGTCTCTCACCTTGCTCACTTGCTGTGACACTTTCTTTGCATGTTCTATATCCCAGGCCTTTTCATCCACGTGGCAAATGGTTCTGGCAACTTCCCCAGCCATGCGGTACTTAACCTGGAGCACAACAAAATTCATGGATTCTACAGCAAAACTGACTGATTTTTTTTTTTAAAAAACCCAGAATAATGACATTTTCACCCTTCATATAAACACCCAGAACCTGGATGAACCTAGAAGTGCAGTTGTTACCCACCTCACTGAGCTGGTCCTGCACTTTCTTGATCCTCCGGATTTCTGGGGTATCAATTGTGGAAGCATATGGCTTTCCTTTTTCTTTTCTAAATTTTTCTTTGTACTTGTTCTGGAAGAAAATAATGATAAAAATAATTAAGACATATTCCCGAGCTCTGGCAGAACTGTATTAGCAATTATTGCCATATTTATCTGGTTAGGACACGAATTTGGGGCAGATTATTGCATAATATAAACTTTAAAAATTATTCAACTACATTTGCACTTATGCTTATTTTACCAAACTGAGTTCATTCCATCTGACACAACAGGAAAAAAATCCATCTCTAACTTGGATCACCTCTAATTTATTATATTCTCCCCATGAGCTTAGTATTGATAAACCCATTTATTTGCAATACAACTATCAAACAACCCCTGTAAAACATTTTAAAAGCTGGTGTTCCTCAAGAAATAAGAGACATGGGACAACCTACCTCACTGAATAGGTCCTTCATTTTATTGCTGTGTTCCAGGTAAGGTGTCAAAAACTTGGATGGGTCCACTTTTGTCCGGATTGTCTTCTTCCTGACAGGAGGGGCTGCATCCTCCCCAGAGGGCTGGCTGTGCTCAGCTGTGTAGGTGGTTGTGGTTATTTTTTTAAAAGGAGCTGAGTAGTCTGTGCTGATGGTCTCAGTGATCTCAGTGACCACCTGGGATTTAAAAAAAAAAAAAAATCAATAATCCCTTGTTTTACAGCTATGAAAGTTCATTATTGTTACCATTTTTCACTGCCCTGAGCTGCGGGTGCTCAGCTCTGAAGGTGGTTGTGGTTGTGGTGGTCTCAGGAGCTGAGTAGCCTGTGCTGATCAGTGATCTCAGTGACCACCTGGGGTTTTAAAAAAATCAATAATCCCTTGTTTTACAGCTGTAAAAGTTCATTAGGATAAGAGTTTTCACCAGCCTGAGCTGGGTGTGCTCAGCTGTGTGGGTGGTGGTTGTGGTGGTCTCAGCACCTGAGCAGCCTGTGCTGATCAGTGATCTCAGTGACCACCTGGGGTTTTAAAAAAATCAATAATCCCTTGTTTTACAGCTGTAAAAGTTCATTAGGAGAAGGGTTTTTCACCCCCCTGAGATGGTGAAAGGATGCTCTGCTCTCATCCAGAGACAGAAAATCAGGGCTGCTTTTCCTACTGGGACTACCACTGTGCTCCCTATTTATCACCCACCCCAAAAAAAAACCCACAAGGAATGAACTCTCTGGCTGGTTCCTGCATCAAACTCATGGAATTATTCTCCAGAGGGTCTGGGAGAGTGGGGCTCCAGCTGCCTCTGCTCCACATGCATTAATTTCCAATCAATTTAAATTCTTTATACACTTGTTTATCAACATAGTCATGCTGCAAGCAGTAATTTTAATACCAAGATTCCAATGAAAAGCATCTAAAAATAATCATCACAACTAAAAAACCTGCTCCAAAACCACACAAATAAGCATCAGGTTTTATTTCTTATCAATTAGCTTTATAAAAAATTGCCTGTAAAAAGGAATTCATGAAGGTTAGAGTTCTGAGAGTTATTTGCATCAATGAGACAGAGCTGAAAATGTAGCAAGAATTACACAATTAATAACTTCTGTTTCTGCATAAGCCCATGCCATAAAGAATATTTTATGATAACACAGCAGAGAGTTGGGTTACAGCTGTTTTAAAATTAGAATTTCAAATTATGGCAATCACTCCTTGGTGACCCAAATATTTGTTACTAGTGACACGATGAAAAATCTGCAAAACTGTAATTTTTCAGTGAAATTACACAAGGTGAAGGGAACAGAACAGATACATGTAAACTGGTCTAAGATCATCACACAGCAGGGACTTGAAGCAAAAATAAAGTATTAAGCAGCAATTGTTCACTGATATTTGTGTGTTTAACAAGAAAAATTAAACCTCGGAGTACAAAAGGCTACTAATTTAGTGTTTCAGGTTAATTACATGCATTTATGTGTTACATGCAGCATGACAGGGACCTTTACCTCATGTGGCTCGCCCTCCTCAATAACTGTCTCCTCAATGTAGTACTTTGAAAAAAAAAAAAAGAGAAAAAATATCATTTTTAGGTCAGATCAGCAAATCGTAGCTTCTGTGAAGCTGTTTTAAACACATTTCTGGAGAAACAGGATTTTAGTTCACAGGTGCTTACCCAGTCATTTGGTAATTCTGAATATCTGTTCAAATTTTGCATTAAGGATTGGATTTTTATTCCTTACATTCCTCAACTAATCATCATCCAAATAATTAATGAAAGATTGTTATTTAATTTTACCCACAAGAGGGAAGTCACTGATGATCACATTAAAAGAATCAGCATTTAAACCCCAGGATTTTCCTGGTTTTTATTTGGTGACACTCACGACTGCTGTCCTCAGGGTTGTTCCTACAAGGACACCAATAATTTCTGGCTGCTGGTTAAACTTTGTTGCTGATCACAGCTCTGAGCCTGCTGATTTTTGACCTATTTTACTGCCCACTATCCCCCCACATCTCATAAATTTGGGGATAAAACCACAATGGGAGGTGTCCCTAGAGCAGACCAGGTACACAACCTTCACTGGTCCCCCCTTGTCCACAGCAGCTGTAAACTCATTATAAAAATTAATGAGTGTCATCGGCCATAGATTGCTCTTGATAACTCCGTGTTCACTTCTCCACACGACCTTTATGTCTTTCATGTATTTAAAAATAGCTTCTGAAAGGATTTGCTCCACAGCCTTCCCAAAGAACAAAGCCAGCTTGATCAGCCTGTAGCTCCCTGGATCTTCCTTCTTGCCTTTCTTGGAGACCAAATCCAGCTGAACATTGCCCATGGATGCAGAAATGGAGTTTGCAATGTTTTAAATCTTGACGTTTCTCCCAAGTTGTCTGTTCCTGCTTCCACCTTCAGTAGATTTTTTTTTTTTCCATCATTTTCCTCATTCAGGAGCTCTGTGTTCCTCCACTCCATTCTTCTGCTATTTGATTTCTGCACTTTGGGCTGAGCTGTGTGCTCAGGGAAAATCATGCTGGAGGATCACCCAACTACCCTGGGTGCCTTTGCTGTTTCCCACAGGATTTTCCCCGAGCAGCCCCAGTTCCGTTCTTCCAAAGTCTGGAATAATTTCATTTATTTTGCTCACTGCTCTCTGTATCTTCAGCTCCATCGTCCCACGGTCACTACAGCCCTCGATCCTTGTATTTTCCACCAGTTCTGGCTTTTTTGTGAGCACCACGTCCAGTGGAGAATCTTTTCCAGCCGGGACAACGGAGTTGGGAAAGGATCTGGAGCCTCAGGAGCGGCTGAGGGAGCTCGGGGGGCACCTTCTGGCTCTGCACAACTCCCTGACAGGAGGAGACAGCCAGGTCGGTCTTTGTTCCCAGGGAATAACCGACAGGACAATGGGAAACTGCCTCAGGTTTGCCAGGGCAGGTTTTTGTCGGATTTCGGGGAAAATTTTTATTCCCCGTCCGCCACTTCCCGCCCGCGGCCGCGCGGTGGCGCCGTCCCGCGCAAATGGCGGCCGCGCTGAGGGGGCCGCCGGGGCCTCGGCCTCCAGCGCCTGCCCCGCTCAGAAATGACGGGAAAAAAGCTTCTAAAGACATTGCTGCAGGAACCGCACCCGCTCTGTGCGGGATGTGCTTCACTTGCACACAGAGAAAATGGGGAAATGCCGGTTTTATGTTGGAAGATCTCCTCCGAGCGGTAATTGCTTGGGGTTTCTTGCCACAACTGTGGGAACGGAAAGCCCGTTGAACATGAAATATGTCTCGTTAAAATTTAAGCCCCTTTCTGAGAGCTCTTCCTCAAAGTTACTTCAAGTGACCGAGCCATACTTCCGAAGCTGTGACATATTGGGCTGTTCTGAGGTGATTTCTGTGCTGGCCCCACCTTCCACAACATCTTCCACAAACCTCCCACAAAACCTTCCTCAAAACCTTCCTCAAACTTTCTACAAAACCGTCCACAAACTTTCTACAAAGCCTTCGACAAACTTGCAGCAAAATCGTTCACAGAATCCTCTGCAAAACCTTCCACAAGCTGTCCACAAAGCCGTCCCCAAAGCCTTCCACAAACCTCTGTGCAAAATCTTCCACAACTTTATACAAAACCTTCCAAAAAACCTCAAGTAACTCGGCAGCATATGTTTGTGTCACTCTCTGTGGATTTTTGCACATCCCAAGATAGCTACAACAACAAGTAATGTGCTCATAATTCCAGAAAAAGTTAAAAAATAGCATCTTAAAATCCTTGGCAATGCCTCAGCTGCTCAATATTCAATGATCTCTTTCTCTTTCAGAGATTTCTGGTAGAACTCAAAGGTTTAAAATCTTGGATTGATACAAGAATTAAGAAAATTCTGGAAAGGCTTAAAATTGTACCGGATGCTGTGGTTCCTCTTTTATTTAGCATCTCACCACGAGTATCCCAAGGGAAGCTACTAAAGCAGTGCTTCCTCAGCCCAAAGGATGTAGTTACAGGAAGGTGGTCATTGAAAATTGGAAACAAAGGATGAAATGGGACTGTGTGAACAAAAAGCCCAAAATACCATAACTCCTGCTGGAATAAACAAACAATGAGAGCAAATAAATATCCATTATGGCAAGCACACAATGCACAGGAAACATAAAGGCAATTACAAGGAACATGGGAATAAGAAATTTAATGAAGGGTTGGTCATTGTAGCTAGGTAGTAAAATGTATTTAAAATCAATTTGATGCGTGGTGACACCTATTTTGCAAAATGCATTTAACTACTCTGACTGGCAAATCATTTGGCTTTACTTCATTCACTATTTGAAATGTATCAAGCTGGCAGTGCCCTCACACCACCTGAAATCAACAGTCTACTGAACACAGTGTGGTGGCAATGAATTGTAGGATGTTTACATTTATATTCTTGTTCTTTTCCTCAAACACTGTGTGAGTTTTTACAAGACTTTGTGTATTTCATAACACATGAGTTAATTTCAGAGTAGTAGCAATGCAACAAGACCACACTGGTAATTTTGGGTACTGTTTCAACAAGTTGTTGTTCTGGTGGCTCCAGCTGTAAGCTGCCCAGTTCCTGGGGACTTTTTTATTCAGTTTCCTGAGACTAAATAATTCAGCATCTAACTGTGAATTTAAATGACCTACTAGTAAATTAATCCATGATGCACATCCATGGGCGTAGAATCACAGAATGCCCTGGTTTGGAAGGGACCTTAAAGATCCTTTATTCCACCTCTGCCATGGGCAGGGACACCTCCCACTATCCCAGGCTGCTCCAGCCTGGCCTTGGACACTTCCAGGGATCCAGGGGCAGCCACAGCTTCTCTGGGCAACCTGTGCCACAGCCTCCCCATCTTCACAGGGAAGGATTTCTTCCTGATACCTAATTGAAATCTACCCTCTGTCAGTTTAAAATCCTCCCCCCTTGTCCTGTCACTTAAACCTGCCTCCATCTCTGCCACCTCTCAGGCCAAATTGGTTTGTGATCCCCTGATGGCACAAAGCTGCTGCATTTCTGCAGAGGCAGGGCTAGAAAGGGGCTTCCAAAGTCATCTTCTCCAGCATGGATTGGGTGACAGAGGGCAAGCCAGGAGGGAAAAGAGCTGGCCCAGTGCATCTATAATTATGCAGGGAGTAATCAGAAAACCTCGCACTGTGAGTGTGGGATGGTTCCAGTCCTTATTTAAACTGAGAAACTATTACAGGAACCAGGAGACTTTGCTCCACCGAGAGCAACTGTTGTTGTTGTTGTTGTTTTACTGATGAAACCATCTAATAGATATCTAATCATCCCTAATCTTCAGAGAGCAAACAGCAGCCTCTGCTCCTGAGCAGCATCTCAGCAAGGTGATTAATGTATTCAGTCACAAGGCAGGAAACAAACATTTCCACTCTCACATTTTCTTCTTACCTCCACAACTTCTTCATATTCTTCTTCCTCCATTCTGAGGGTTTGCTTCTGTCTCTCCCCCACTCACTGGTCATGCAGCAGGTGAAAATGTGAATAAACAGTATTAGCCCATGACTGAAAGCACCATGAGAAGATACAAGTCAAGCTCATAAAGCACTTGGGATCATGGTTAGTAACTAGTCAGACCCTAAATAAAGTTGGGATCTGGCATTACTTGGGCTGTTATGGAAAAACATTGGATTAAGTTTCAAACATACTGATATAAATTACAATTCTGGACAAATACCTCATTCCAGTTATAAAACCAACACTGGATCCAATGAAAATAAAATAAAACGGATAAATAAAATAAAAGAGATAAATAAAATAAAAGAGAAAATAAAAAAGATCACTTGAAACATGATGTAATATTTTCATTACTATAGAATTATTTGAAGCATTTGCTTTTCTCTGTGACATTTTTATGCTATTTCATTATCTATTTCAAGCTCCTGTTTGAATGGGAGATTTATATTCATTCATAAGTAAGAGCATAATGTAGAAAAATATTGTAAATATTTTTTTAAGTGACCTTAGGTTAACGAGGCAATTTCTGTCTTCCCAGCATCAGCCTACAGAGATGCTCTGGGTTTCTTTTTTTTTTTAAGCTCTTGTGGGTTTTTTCTCTCTCTTTCTTCAGACCTGGAAAAGATGAAAACCCATAGAGTTGGCTGAAGTACAAAGCACTGAATAGTGTCAGAACCTTTGAACGAATTAATTAACACACTGATTTTGCTGTGAGGCAAAGCTACAATTTTCCACCAAAGTCTGCAGCCCTGTTTCTAATGTTGGGAGGGGATGAGGCTTTGGAACAGCTGCTCCTGAGTCCAGGGATATTTGCCGTGTAAGCTAATCCTGCCAACTGACAGGGCGGTTGGGTTGAGCTGGCTAAACTGCAATTCCTTCTGAGGCAAGGGAAGCCAAGTCATGCAGGTTAAATATAGGAACACGGAATACTGGCCCTTTTTAGTCCCAATGGGCTGAGAAAAGTGGCCAAAAAATTAACTGGGAAAAACCATGTTGTTAACTATTCAAATAAATGAAGAATAACTCAAATCACGAGTGACAAGTCACGTGAAACAGTAGGCCGAGGTGTATGAATAAACTCAAGAAGTGGGGTTTGCAAATAAACACAATCACTTCAACCTATCACTGTTATAACCTTCAGCCACACTTCCAAACCCCATTCCAGGTTTTTTCCTCCTCCTCCAATCCACAGCCAGTTATTCAGACAGAAAACCTGACTTCCATGGGCAAAGCACCAGGAGTATTCCCAAAGAACGACAGAATGGGGAAACAGCTCAAGATCCTTTTCTGAGGAAAAGAAGTGAAATGCATTTAAAATGTTCTTACCAGCGACATCCAGTAAATATCCTTTGGAGCAAAGGCTCTCCAGTCTTCCCTCCTGAGCAGCACTGGGCAAAGGCGAGGAGGTTCAGCGGCTCCCGGTGACGTGTGTGGCCCACGCAGCCAATCTGGCTGCAGCCCGCTCGAGTTTCATCCCTAAATATACCCGGTGACCCCGAGAGAGCCCACCTGTTCTCAGCAGCACCAGGGAAAGGGAGCTGGGCACCTCAGCTCCCCAGGAAACCCAAAACACACCAGCTCTCCAGGGCTCGGTGAGATGGAGCCCCAGGCAAACCCAAGGGAGTGCCCCAATGGAAAAAACAGAATTATATTATCAACGGAGTTGATAATAACATTGAATTTCAGTTGATGGAGGCAGTTTCATTCCTATAATGTGCCTGAATAAACACCATCCAAATTCAAGAACTTCTGAACTTGAGGAGGCCACGCTGCAAACTAAATTTCAGTATAAACACGTCTTTAATTTCACCCCATCAGTACGCCTGAAGTGCTTTTTCACCTTGATGCAAAAATATTGTCAATATTTTTATCACTTATGAAAAGTTTCATAGCTGAACACGCAGACCCAGGAATATGTGAAAAGCAACTGTCTGCAAGGAAGGAGCCCAACATCCCTGGTGAAGGAAGTCCAGGAAGAATTGTTAAACAGATTAAATGACAGGGGAGCAACCCTGGTATTTGGGAAGGTCAGGAATGCGGTGATTCATGGAGCAGAACCAGGGTGATGATAACAGACATGACTTCTTAGGGGATCACTCCACTGACAAATAGAGTTGACTTGGGTTCTTCAAAGAGAAGAGCTTGGTTGGACAAATGCAAAGGATTTTCTCCAAATTAAATATACATTGACTTTGATTCATTCAAATGCCAGTATCAACAATGATTCCTTTCCGTATGCTAGATCATATAATTCAATAAATAATTGTCAGGAGCCCTTGAGAGACATTTTTTTTTTCTTAACTCTTTCCAGAAGTTCATATTTATATCCAGATGAAATATCATATCTCATTCACTGCCAAATATTTTTGACTCTGCCCAGAGCTGCACACCCCTCCCTGTCTCCTTTTGCCAAGCCATTTTCAATTACTCTGCATTTTGCTTTACTAGGCAGTCCTTCCCCTTTTAATCTGATTTCTGTTTATTTCACTTTCTTAACACCCTTTGAAACTGTTCAGAAATTAACACAGCGTGTTGGTGGAGTCTCTGGAGAGCAACCTCAGCGTCACCTGCTGCTCTCTGCTCCTGATCCTCCGTGTGTGCATTCCACAAATAACTCTCAGGCTCCTTTTCCTCCCGAGTGCTGCTTTTCAGTACCTTGGATGCAAAATGTGACATCTTCATTATCAACAACAAACCTTAATGCAGTGAAGGGCCAGCTTGCCTTATTGAGCATGTAATTAATTATTGTCGTTCCAGCTCAATCCTGCAAGTTCCTGCAGAGAATTTCTCCCTCAGTGATACTCTGCAAGCCCTGTGTTACTGGAACATCACCTTCAGACCATTTTACACTGCTGCTTGATATCTTGTTCAGAAAGACACTAAACAAGGCTAAAATTACCTGCAGGACACCAGCACCACTTTTTCTGCCGCTGAAATACAGTTGTCTTCAGTGTGAAACGTGGCAGATCTTCAGCAGCACAGCTCAGGGCTGGAAAAAAGCATGGAATAACCCCTGGAAATGACAGAAGGGGGCTAAGAACCAAAAGGATTATTGGTGAAATGAAAAGTTAGGCTGAACATAAGATTTTTGTTCTGGCACCAGAGCACAAAGAGGGGAGGAGGAGGAGGAGGAGAAAATATTTAAATTCCTGCATTTTGTTGCTTTGCTCCTTCAGCTCCAAAACTCAAGGAACAGCTCTGATAAAACTATCACATTGCATGGGCAAGGAGAATCCCAGGATCTCTGAGGCTGGAAAAGTCCTTTCAGCCCATGGAGTCCCAGCTGTGCCCTACCCCACCTTGTCCCAGAGCTCTGAGTGCCACATCCAGGAATTCCTTGGACACCTCCAGGGATGAGGACTCCAAACTTCCCTGTTCTAAACATGTATGAGGTAAGGGGAATACTAATGGTTAATATTCCTTTTTTCTTTTAAATTGTTTTGTTGTGATAATTTATGTCTGACTCTGATTTCTGATGGAACATTCACAAAACCATAGAATCACTAAGGCTGGAAAAGTCCTCCAAGTTCATCAAGTCCAGCTTTTGACTTTGTTGTGAGAATATGAACTTGACTTTCTGGGGGACAAATATTTCAGAAGCATTAACTGTGTCCTAGGTAGAGCCTGGCAGCTCTGCCCCAGGTTAACACACCAGGCCAGATTTATCCATGGCACATAAATGAGCACATGCTCAGCAGTTCTGAACTAAGGACACAATGCTGCAAAGCCACTTAGGCAGAAAAAGATGTTGTTTTGCATTTCAATCATAAAGATTTAGAGCAAAAATGTGCTTGTACTTAACATATTTAAATATTGAGTTCAGTCAGTCCTGCTTATCCAGCAGGAGCCACTCAGGATATGATGGATAAATGTCCTGACATCCCAGGTGCTATATTTAACCTCCTGACATATCTGGACTTAACAAGCATTGTATCATTGGGAAAGGACATTTAAATACATATTTGTGCAACCATGTCTATTTTTAACCTACCACCAGTGATTTCCTTCTCATTCTTTTCACCATTCCCCACAGCAAGGCTCCTCTGCCCCAGCACCTTTTGGTTTAATGTATGGAAATACTGCAGAGAGCATTTAAAAAAAATAATAATAAATTAGGGGATTGGGTGGACAAATGCAAAGGATTGTCTCCAAATTAAATATACATCTATTTCTCTGGCCCCTCCATTTTTACAGCTGGCCAATCTTTTTTATTCTGGATGAAACCAGGCTGGGAGCACAGGCCTTGTCAGGGATCTGGTCTTGGCTTACAAACAGAAAGGTTTTTAGGAAATGATACATGCTCCAACAAGAATTCCACTTTACTTCAGTGCTGCTCATAGAAAGTATTAGATCATAACAAATAATATTCTTAGGGGCAGAGAATCAAAGTGCTGTGAGTGGATCACCTCCAGTGTCTCATCTTCAGGTTTATTTTTTGATGCTGACAGCCTGATATGAGGTGAGCAGCAGTACAAGGTAGAGGTTGTGTGGTGTGTAAACCAACCACTCATTGAGCTGCTGTGGCTCAGAAAGACTCTGCTGGAAGAGGAGGAATAAAGGAATATTGATGTGATTGATATGGAACCAGAATTCACTTTATGCTTCCCAATGTTCCTGGACAGAGAAGGAGCTGTGGTCCCACCGACCAAATTGTTTGGGTATAGGCCCAAACTTTTTAGTATTGAAAGTGTCCCACCAGAATATTTCAAAGACTGAATCAAAAGATGATTCAAAGTGGGGGAAAAATACAGAGAAACCCAAACTGAAAAGAAGAAGAACAAGGTGCCAAATATTGGTCAGCTTTTTTCATTATAAGGTTTGATAAAGCAAAGAGAAAATCACATGAACAAATGCACCTCCAGCTGGTTGTAGAAATTTAAAAACTGGGTTAATATTTAAACTCCCCAACTCTAAGAATATAAAATCAGAGTGTAAAAGATCCTGTACATCGACACAAGATATTCACTGGGGACACTGGCACAAGGAGAGTTCTCCTCACATGACAGCATCTGTCACAGCCTCCCCTGTTCTTTACTTAGGGCCTTTGAGAATCCTCAAAGAAAATATTTATCCAGAAGATGATGTCAAACAGCCTAATTTATCTCCCCTGCTAATGTTCCCAAGACAGCCACAGGGTCTTAGACACGGGTGCTCATCAGAAAGAAGATCCAGCAAAGGCAAATGTCCTCAAGAATTCAAAGGCAGCTCTGATTGTATTGATCAGATTTCCTAAGGGGAGCTGGTGAGGGAAGCTGAGATGCAGCACCCAACTCAACATAGTCAGTTTTGGAACATTGATATCATTTACTATAAACTAGGAAAGGAAGGTGAGGTTCTTCTTGAATATTTTCTTCTTCCTTCTATTTATAAGACAAATAAACTTTTATATTTTTAGAACAGAGGTGCAAATATCAGCTGTAAATGCCAATGAAAAGCTCTGATTGGCAGCCAGAGTTCCAGCTCTTACCCTCTCTCCCACACTTGCTCCTTTGGACAGGCCTCTGCCTCACTATTCTGCAATAAAATAACACAGCTCTTTTATCTTTTAAAGACAAACTTTCTCATTATTGGCACCATTTTGCAAATCATTATAGCAACTACAGTGAGAGATGTTACTGTATAAGCAGATTGATCTGTTTAGGATTGTCCCATCCATGGGAGAGCCAAGGCCAGCTTGGATGGGGCTGGGGGCAGCCTGGTTTGCTGCACCTGCTGCACTGATGGGTGGGTTATTGCTGAGGAAATACAATTCCTTCTTGGAATATTCCATCTTGGAAGAAATTCCTTCTTGGTGCTCCCCCTCAGGTGCCTACACCCGACTGTCCCACCCTAGCACCCCAAGTGCTGCTGCCATGAGGACACATCCCAGTTTTCTCACAACATGCCAGCCTCAAATTTCACCTCAGTTTTCCAAACCTACTGGTTTCCATATCCTGCATCCTTCCCCTGCTCCTCACTGAACTCCTTGCAGTGAATTTAGAGCAGGGTTGTTTCTTACAGAACTGGGTTGAAACAATTAATGGAGAAACCATAACTCATGGTTTCATTTCTATCCCAGAGCACACTCAGATTGTTTCATAAGTCATCACATTTCTACCAGAGCTCAGCAGCAGGAAGGTTTCACCTGGGGTTGTACAGCCCTGACAGCATTCCACATCACCCCAACAGCCACCAGCAAAGGGATGGATTAACACAGCTACAGCACAGAGGCACTCCCAGCTGTAAATCCCCTGGGATGGAGGGACAGGGCTGAACACTCCCTTTGAAACCTGAGCAGAGCATCCCCTTCCTTCTGCAATCACCTCTGCTGCTTTTCCAGTTCAACCTTTGCCCTGATACTGCTGAAAGTTGTTTGTGCCCTATGTGAAAACAGAGGGAAGAAATCCAATATTTACTCCCTAGGTCTCCATGCCTTTTCTCACCAAGGACATGCTTTCATCCCAAGAGGAAACAAGCTCTAAATACACAAGTGTGATTGAGGTAAAACTGTGATTGAGGTAAAATTGTGATTGAGTCCTTTTCACCTTTTTTCTCCTTGGGCAAAAGAAGGAAAAGTGTTACAATCCCTCTTCCCCATTCCAAGGGTTTTCCGATTAGTGCAGAGTTCATTTGTGGAGTTTGCAGTGAAATGGCCTCATGATCCTCCCTGCCCTTGGATCCCTCTCCCCCTGGAAGCCTCATGCCCCTCCAAGCCCCTCTGAGTCCCCTACACTGCAGAGTAGTTCCCACAGTCCATGGAAAATCACACGTGCAACCCATGGGCTGTGACAAGAATTGTCCAAAGTCACAGAAGCTGCTGCAGAACAAGGTCAAGATTTAGATCAAAGCTCAATGAATCTACTCAAGAAATCCCAGAATAACCAAATCTTTCCACTGACAGACAATCCATGCACCTTCAGCATCCTCACCCTGCAGGATGCTGAACCAGAGCTCACACATCCAACATCACAACCTTTAGCAAACTGCAACCTGTGTCTGAGACTTCTTTTTAAAATATTCTCTCTCACTCTGCTGATTTAAAAGGAACATATTTATATGAAAGGTTCAAACACCTCTGACTGTAAAACAAGGGGGGAAAAGGCAACGTGCTTCACATTCCTGACTGGCATTGCTGGGGTGGTGTCTCATATCCTGAAATACAACCTGCACTAGTCCATAAAATATTAAGACTGCTCGCTGGCCGTGGCCAGGAATACTCTGGAGCAGCAGTTCCCAGGGGCAGAATGCTCTGTGAAAGGTCACCAACACAGCACTGAGGTCACCAGCACAACAGCTCCAGGAGTAATTCTTCTCTGCACTATTATTAACAGCACTGAGCAGCCACAAGGAATCTGCTGGGCTCCCTCTGCTCTGCTCTGGACAGTAAAACCCAGAAAACAAAACTTTGTTACTGCACCAATAAAGGGACATTTAATGACAATGAGGAACGATAACATCACAAATTACCTCCCCTCACTGACTTGGCTCTGGGCCATGCTCTTCTAGGGGACATCTCCTCAGTGGGGTGACCTGCAGGAGCTCCTGAGCCAGCAGAAACTGCTGCAAACTGAACTGAGCCCACTGACGTCCCACCAGTGACATGAACGGGGATCTCACCTGAATAACTCACACCAAGGACAGCTGGAGCCGGGCTGGGAGAGCTGGGGATGCTCACCTGGAGAAGGGAAGGATCCAGGGAGAGCTCAGAGCAATTCCAGGGCCTGAAGGGGCTCCAGGAGAGCTGGAGAGGGACTGGGGACAAGGCCTAGAGGGACAGGACACAGGGAATGGATCCCACTGCCAGAGGGCAGGGATGGATTGGGAATTGGGAATTCCTGGCTAGGAGGGTGGAGAGGGGCTGGGTTGGAATTCCCAGAGAATTCCATCTGTGGCTGCCCCTGGATCCCTGGAAGTGCCCAAGGCCAGGCTGGAGCAGCCTGGGACAGTGGAAGGTGTCCCCTGCCCACGGATGATGAAACTGGGTATCTTTAGGTCCCTTTGACCCCAGACCATTCCATGATTCTGGGGTTAACTCTGGACCTTTGCTAAGGAAGGCTGTGGTCCTGCCCTCACCCTCACACCAGGAAGGTTGGAGGTGCCCCCACAGCTCTGTGCTCGGCCTCACCCAGTGCCACACACAGAGCCTTTCATCTTTCATCTGTCCAAAACCATCCACGCTTCTTAATGCACTTCTCTGCAATGAGGGATCAAGGGGGAAGAAACCTTTATTCATTAAATAGCTTTCATTTAATTTCCAAGAGTCTGGCAGACTCTCAGCTCTTTGAAAACCATTCCACGGGGCACTGAACTCCTGATGACTTCATGGGGCTTTTTATAAAGCGAGATAATGACAGTGGAGGGACAGAAGCAGCTGCACAATTCCCTGGCTGTGGCAGAGATGGCCCAAGCACCACAGCCTTCAGCAAATCCATCACCCCTGGATGCCAGGAACGAGATGCTCATGGACACACTGGTTTCCAGGGAAGGAGACAACTCACCTTGCAGGTGGGAATGTCCCATGACAGATCTCGAGCCCATCCTGGCTGTCTGCTCATCAGGGCAGGATGGGATGGCTTAATGCAATAATTCCCTTCACAGCCTGAAAATTCAGTGTTGATCTAACACAGGTTACACCACGTTGAATCTTTTCAGTGCTGGAGATTCCCTGGCAAGAATGTCTTTGCTGAAAAGCACAGTAAAGATTAAAAAAACAATCTAACTCTTGCAGAAGTGTTGTTAATCCACAGATTTCTAAGCAACAAACATGGAACAAATATTTTTGTGTACTGAATTTTTTTGGCTGCGACACTGCAATTCAAGTAAATAATTTTCAGGTTTGAATGGCACAATGACACAATTTTCCTGCTGTTGACAGCCAGTAAAATGTTCTGTGTAAAAACAACCCATCCCTTCACTGTGGAGAAATACCAGAAACACAAAAATGTCACTGGAGGAGGATTTTTTTAAAAGCAGAAACGGGACAGACCAAGGCAAGACTAAAGCTAGACTGTCCCAGGCACGGCAGGAGCCCAGTGAAACAGCATGAAATTGCTGTGGCTGTGATAAAAGCTCATCCTAAGAGATAAAAACTAACTTTAGGGGTTTACTGGTGTGTGAAACAGATCATTAAATTACTGCATCACGTTTATTCGGGCTCAGAGGTGACTGAGGTTTGGCAGCACATTCAGCTGATGGTGCAGAGGAGGGAGGATGCTCTGCAAAAACACACCCAGCACAGGAGAGATGTGCAGGGACAACCCCACAGCAGGGCAGGAACACGATGAGGAAATGGCCTCAAGCTGTGCCAGGCTGGATCCTGGGGAAAATTCCTTCCTGGAAAGGGCTGTCCAGCCCAGGCAGAGGTGGAGTCCCCATCCCTGGAGGGATTTCAAAGCCCCGTGGATGTGGCACTTGGGGACATGGGGCAGTGCTGGGGATGGTTGGACTCGATGATCTCGGAGGGTTTTTCCAACTCCAGTGATTCTGTGATTCCTTGCTCCACACACAAAGTTATCCCTTGTTTGCCTTGTGTAACAGCAGTTCTGTTGACAGGATGACAAAATCACAAAATGACAATTATTTCCCCAAGCCCCACCCAAGGGATTGTGGTACTGCAGGGAAGGAGCGGGGCAGGGCATTTCTTTTGGTGGCTGCCCTGGCCTAAAGAATTTCATTCACGTGGATATAGCATAATAAAAACTCTTCATTTCAAGTGTTGGCTAATAAAAAGGAGGATCCTGCCCCCATCTGGCCTCCCTGGAAGGGAGCAGCCTGAGGGGGAGCTGGAGGAAGAAATCCCAGATTCATAGAGCTTCAAATGCTGCTTCAGAAGGGACTCACAGGGATCACCAAACCCAGCTCCTGGCCCTGCACAGGACAGCCACAAGAACCCTCCCAGGCTCTCTGGGAAGCGCTGGCAGGATGGCAACACTGACTCCCAGCCTCTCTCTGTGCTCAGAAGCACACAGTGATTCCAGGTTTGGATGCAGGTTGATGGCAGGGAAGTGCAGATAATTATAACCTGGAGCAAGTTTCCCTTGTTTGGGATGCAGATGGGTCTGGCTTAGCTGTGTCTGGGGAACACCAGCCCTGCCATCTGCCAGGGCATGGGAAGGGACCAGAGTGCCCTCAGCAAAGCTGTGCCCACCACCAGGAAACACCACAGCAATGGTTTCATTCCCTTGGCCTCCCTAAATCCCACCACGCCACAGATTCTGTGCCACTGCCAGGCAGAGACACTTTCTGACCAAATGGCCCAGCCTCAGAGCTGTGCTGTGCCTTCCCTGGGGCTGTCGGGGGGAAAGGGAGGAAAATCCCAATGGTCAGAATCCTGAGGGGCCTCTTGCTTTCAGAAAAGCAGAAAGAAGGTTTCATTTTAAACCTGCAAGTAGCAGAAGCCCAGCTATCCCCCAAGCCCTTTCCCCTCTCCCTGTTCCAGCCACACTGTCCTTCCTTCACTGGGCTCAGCACGCAGTGGCTGCTGCTGCTCCTGGCAGGAAAATCCTGCAGGAATGGGATTTTCCCACCTTATCTCCATTGAAAGAGACTGAGATTATCACCATAACTCACCAATATGCACAGCTGATGCATTATCCCAGCGTTCTCTTAAACACACCAGGAATGAATGGTCTCAGCACTGGTGGGAAAGTTGTTGTGCCTGGATTCAGGCTGCCCTTGGCCACAGGATGGCAAAGAGGGGCTGTTCCTCCCTGATCCTGCCCTCCCCAGGGAACAAACCACACTGACAACTCTGTCAGTACTCCGGGATTTCATCCTGGAGAAAAGGAAGCTTGGGGGGGACCTTATTCTTATTTTTATCTCCAGCTTACCTGGAAGGAGGGTGCAGCCAGGTGGGGCTCGGGCTCTGCTCCCATGGAACAAGGACAGGATGAGAGGGAACAGCCTCAGGCTGTGCCAGGGGAGGGTTAAATTGGATATCAGGGAAAATTTCTTCCTGAGAAGGGTTGTCCAGCCCTGCAGGGCTGCCCAGGGCAGTAGTGGAGTGCCCATCCCTGCAGGACAATCCAGACTTTGGGATTTCTCAGGAAGATTTGCACATCAAGCAAAGTTCAGGACTTTGCTCCATCCATCACCTAAACCTGTTCACCTCTGGCATCCCAGGCACAGTGGATCTCCAAGAAATTCCCTGGCCAGCTGCACACAGACAGTTTGGTTTATTTGTTGCTCACACAGCTCTGATTTCCACCCATTAACTCAGGTGCCAAACACCCAGGATATGACACAAACACCTGGGAGGATCCCACAGCACAAGGCCCTCCCTCAGAACTCTTCAACATTTACATGAAATCTTTATTTCTGTACAAAAATTTCAACAATTTTCAGTGTCCCCAAGGAAATTTTCATGAGCTTTTTGCATGACCCCATGAATTGCCTACATATATACACACACATATATACTTGAAACAGAAAAAAACCTTCCAGTTCTGAAGAATGAAGGTAAAAACCATCAGAACTGAAAAATTAATGACAAGAATTAACTGTATTTATTGTCAATGTGGTTGACTATTCTGTAGCTTTACATGTATTTCATCCCCATGTTATAATAAAAACATATTCAGAACAACTCAATACAGACTGTGCAACAAGAAAGTAGCAACACAACCTGTAATTTAAAAAGCATCAAGAAAGTATTAATTATTAAATTAATTTAAAATGTATTAATTTAAAAAAAACAACAGTGAAGGAGAACTCAGCAGTTTTAACTTTTATACACTCAAGAAAAAGAACCAAAAAGTGACATTTTCTGTCAAAAAGCCTATCCACAGTTCCGTACACCAGGTGCAAAGGCCTAAGGAATGCACAGTTGGGCTAAGCCTGACAAAAATAACATGTGAGAATGGTGGCTCCTCTTTTAATCACCTAATCTTTAACAGGATACCAAGGAAAACTAACAGCAGTTTTCAGAAGTTACAGCAAAGTCAAGGAATAATGGAGCTCAGAGGAACAGGAACTGATGGGGCTTTAAGGCAGCTCAGCATTCCTGCACCCACCACAAAAACAACCCAGGAGAATCTCCCAAACTGGGTTGGGTTGGGAGGGACCTTAAAGATCATTTAATTCCAGCTCCCTGCCACGGGCAGGGACATTTCCACTGTCCCAGGCTGCTCCCAGCCCCAATGTCCAGCCTGGCCTGGGACACTGCCAGGGATCCAGGGGCAGCCACAGCTGCTCTGGGCAGGGAGGAGCTGGAGCCAGAGCCCACCCTGCTGGGAAAAGCGTGTCCCAAAGGAAACAACTCCAGCCAGCACAGCTGAAAGAGGAGCTGGAAGGAGGAGGAATGTGGAGAGGCATTTTGGCATCTCCTACACCCTCCCAACAGGGGGGTTTGCTGCCAGTCCTTATTCCTCAGAACCCCGAGAACTCCATCTGCCTGTGTGTTATTTACAGGGAGCTCATTCCATGGGGTCACCCCAGGGGACACAGGGAGGTCATTCCATGGGATCACCCCAAAGTTCCCAAATTTATTCCATGAGATGACCCCAAGGTTCCCAATGAATTTATTCCATGGGATCACCCCACAGGTGCAGCTCCTGCAGCTGGGAGGGACCCAAGGAGCCCCAGATCCCCACACAGAGCTGCTGGGGCTGCAGAGCTGGGCAGGAACTCCCCTTACACAACCCCGGGATCACCGAGGCTGGAAAAGCCCTCCAAGGTCACCCAGACCCCAGCACCGAGTGCCACACCCGGCCCATGAATTCCAAACGGGGAATTTGATCTCCTGAGCCAGCTTTGGCTCCATCTCTTGGGCTTTTTCAGAAGCCTCCTGCAGCCCCCCAGCACTCAGAGGCGCCTGTGTGTGATATGTGGGTATGGCAGAGGGGCACATCCCTGGCATTCAGAATTTCTGACAGGAAAACATTTCACACTCATTTTAATTCCCAGTCTTGACACCAACCAGCACAGACTTATCACCAAACTCACCCCAAACAAACCCCCCATCACAGGCAGAGCAGAACAGCACATTTCACCCCAAAACCACCTAAACAGCCCCAAAAACCAGGTCAGAAATCACATATTTGCTTGAAAACTTTAACTGCAACTCCCACACACAAAGTTTAATGCAAACAGGCACACTTTGACAAGTGTTTTCAACTTAAAATCATAAATACTGGTAGGTTTTAAAGAATTAGCAACTGACATCATCTATAAATGCATACATATGATGGTAGCACAGAGCTCCCCAGCCCAAATTTGTATTTGCTCCACTTCAACACGAATTAAGAGGAACAGAATGAGCTCCCTTCAGCTGCACGAAAACCAGAGTTTGAAAGACAGAAAGTGGCAAAGGGGAAACAATTCAAGGAATGCTCTGATCAAATTTCAGGAAAAAATAAAAAAAAGTTGCTTAACAGAATCCTGGTTTTCCTTTAGTACAATAAGTAGCTCTACAAAATGTTTTGGCTAAATGACTTTGATACCCATGCATGAGTGCAGCCACAGGAGTGCTCAGCCCTCCCAAAATGCAATTTTCTCGCAGGCTCAGCATCAGCCACGTCCTGGCTGCCTTTCCTTCGGGATGATGACAAACTCTGGAGAGAAAGAAAAAGAGAAGTACAAAGCACAAGTGATCGAAGAGACCCGACCCCGCTGCGGGGATGGCTGCGGATGTTCCTCCCCTTTGGAAACACAGCCAGGACACGGAGCAGCGGCACGGGGCAGAGCCGCTTTGTAGCCAGGGACTGCAGGGGCCGCAGCAGGAATCCCAGCCTGCTGAACCCCCCGGGCACTCGGGATGGACACAGCCACACCGGGGCTGTCCCCATGGCTCCGTCACACATCTCAATCCCACAGCTCGATCCCCACTCTGGTTTTATTTTTTAAGCTCTCCACAGAACCGAGCTTTCCTTGGCGCCCTCCCCAGTCGAACTCCGAGCTGGAATGCCCAAGGAAGGATTCCCAGCCTTCCAGGGAAAGCAGCATTTTCTGACTTCGTCCAGTCTCAGCAGAGTTTTGGACATTTACAAGTAGGAAAGGCTTAAAAACCTCACCCAGCTTTGTCCTCACCCAAAATCTGGCCTAAAAGGCTCAGGGTGGTAAAGTGACTCCGCTGTGGATAAAGCGACAATAGACAAATTCACTGGTAAGGCCCTCTTAAGGCAAGGAGAGAATTCCTGCTCATGATTCTCGCACATGAAATAAAATTATACAGTGGCAGCCCCTTAAAATTCACCATTTTTGGCCGTTTAAGGAATTCACTACAACAGCATATTCAAGTCACGTCTGGATTTATAGCCAGGCCACATCTGGATTATCACACCAGGTGCAAAGACATTTTCCTTCCTCAGAGCCTCTGGTGGTGCCCCGGGATCCTCCCTGCCCTGCCCAGAGCTCAGCACATTCGTCTCAATTAGCTGCAAACGACTTTGCAGACCTAATTAACCTGAGAGTGACAAACTCCGTGTTCCACTGCCACCAGGAGCTTTCCAAAAGGGTTCCTGGATTGAGTTATTTAAACACTCCCTTGACAGGAATTCCAGCCAGCCACCCTGACTCAAGGACAAATTCAGTATTTCCTGTCCCAAAGCAAACCCAGTGGTGCCTGATAAATGGAAAAGTGCTTGGAATGGCAGGGATAGAAGAACTGTAACAAATTTATCACAAATCCTGTTAAAATTGGGAGTAAGGAGGGGAAAACCCACTCGTGTCCACAAACTGGGAGGCTTTTATAGATATGTATCTCTATTTTAAGGGACTGGGAACCGCAGCGCAGGAAATAAAGCTGGTTATGGAATTAGTTTTAGGCACTTGAGCTGCAGAGATGTGGAAGGTGCTGGTCAGGTGCATTTACCATTCACACACCTACACAAGGCTCAGCAGAGCAGCTACTCAGCCTCCCAAAAAGAAGAAAAAAATTAAAAATTAAGCTGTTGACATTCCCCGAGTTTATTTTGCACCTCTCCTCACAATTAAAGAGCTGTATAATTCCCAGATGCCAGAAGCAGCATGTTCCAGAGATGATTTACCAAACTGATCATCATCTAAACCAACAGAAACATTTGAAGTATCAGATTATTGAAATATGACCAATTTTTTTTACTACTAAAATGCCATTTTGCAGCATTACTTCAATTACGGAATTTGCAGAATTACTTCAATTCAGCAACTGTTTTTAAGGCCCCTTTCTTTTCCTAAAAATGAATTTCATGGAGAACAAAGGCAAAGCTTGACCTCCAGCTGGAACACCAAGGCCATGGCTCAGGGTAAGAACCCCGGCCCAACAATCCCCAAGTGGGAGCAGCAGTGATGCAAATTCCCTGGCTTTTCTATGGACAGAGCTGGCAGAAAAATGGGAACTCTCCGAGGGAAAAGCAAAAAAAAAAAAAAAAGCTGTTAACAAGGAGCACTTACACAAAACACAAAGGGGTCGAGAGATCAAAAGTTTGGCTGTTCCTCTCAGTGACTGCATTGAAAACATTTCTGAGTTCACACAGGTGCACTTCAAAGCACCATCACAGCAAATATTCCAGGTGAGAGTCTGGAACTGATCTCAGAGTCTGGAATCAATCACAGCAAATATTCCAGGTGAGTTTGGAATTGATCTCAGAGTCTGGAATCAATCACAGCCAATATTCCAGGTGAGAGTCTGGAACCGATCTCAGAGTCTGGAATCAATCACAGCCAATATTCCAGGTGAGTTTGGAATTGATCTCAGAGTCTGGAATTGATCACAGCCAATATTCCAGGTGAGTTTGGAATTGATCTCAGAGTCTGGAATCAATCACAGCCAATATTCCAGGTGAGAGTCTGGAATTGTCATCTCTGCTTGACAGACCCCACCATCCCCACAGACTGAAAATCAGCATTTAAACCCCAAAAGCCCTGGACAATGCCACAGTGTGTCAGGAAACATCAGCCACCACTGAATTCTGGCTACGCCGCCCTCCAAAATACAAAATACACAGGAAGCTCGCAGTGAGCCATGACATGTTTGCAGTCAGGTTAACTCTGGGTTGTTCACTGACCAACACACAGAGAACAACTGAATGTTTCACTACAGACCCCTCAGGGCACAGAAAACCCTGTCTGACAGCCAGCCCTGAGCTGGGCAGTCACTCCCAGGCCCTGCTGGGCTCTGTGGCCACTGGGGAAGCCAAGACAAGGTGAACCTCAGGGGCCACAGCAAGGGAGAGAGTGAAAGCAGCTGAAGTGCTGTGTAAACACAGAGTATCTGCTGGCAGCACAGCCCACACCTGCAGCATCTGACAGGGAGCTCCTCCAGATGCACAGGCCAGCAGCAGAAACCCCAACACTGCTCCACCAGCAACAGCAACAACTCCTCTTTTCTCAGCAGCCAACCCCCAGCTCACCCAGCCTCTGTGGATTCAGACATGAGACTCAAAAACCAAACACTTGGGTTTAGAAGCAAGTCTGCTTTTTCTTTTTTTTTTTTTAGACTAGAAAATGTACAATTCCATTTCATATGCAAGTGTGCACAGAGCTCGTTGCTTGTAGATACTGTCAGAGAAACTGAGAGAGTCTTTGCATTAAATTGTTAATTCTTCAAACATTGATACATTTTGCAATACACCAGTTAAATACCAAGATCTATGTGCATGCACTAGAGATATATGCATGTACACCTTAATGTTTAACAAAGACAGCAGATCCCCCAGCCAGGGAGCCTTGGAGATACCAAAAATAGATTAAAAAGTTAAATTCTTGACCTGCCTTTGTTAAATACAGACTTTGAGATTGCCTCCCCTCCTTTCCTCAGGATTCCTGTGCTCCCAGGGAGGCAGGTGGGCAGGAAGGCAGGAGCTGACCAGATTATCCCAGAACCAAAGAGAAGCACCTTAAAAAGTTCAAACTAAGCTTTAAAACGTCTTTAAAATGCCTTTTCCATCCTTACCAGACACGGGGGCTGAGAAAGGGAAGAATATTTTAAACACTGAGATGTTTAAAATGCCCTCCCAGTGCATCTCCCACGGAAGAGCCTGACATTTCCAACCATGCCACTGCCTTCCCAGCTGCCTGGATCCTCTGCAGTGGGAATTCTGACCCCCTCCTGCCTGGGACAGCCACCCCAGCAGGGACAGGTGATCCTGGTGCTCCCACACTGCTTGGGGACCATGCAAGGGACTTCTGCTTTCAAGAAGTCCTGCCCTGGAACTCGTGTGGGTCACCTGGAGCTTTTCAAGTAGTGTCATCTGCTTTGTCCCCATCCAGTCCCCTCTGCTGCATATTGATACATCTGCACATTTGAAGTAGCAAAGAGAGTTTTTCCTCTGAAAAACACTTCATTAGAGTCTGGCTTGTATGATCCCAGTGACACTTTCAAACATACTTTTGTGCCTCTTCTTTGGTTAAGAAAAAAAAAAGATACTTTTCCCTTTTTGACAGCTAAAGGTACTTCTGCCAGACCTGAATCAACCAGCAGAGCAGAGGAGGAGAGCAGTGGGCACGACCTGCAGCATCACTCAATCCTATGATGACCACAACAACAGAGGAAAACGCATTTTTCACTTGAAACTCTTGGGCAAATTTGTTCCATTTGCCAACCCTGGAATTCGAAGCTCAATCCATGGGCCTCAATCCACTCCAGCCTCCTCCCTAACCAAAAAAAATCATGTGGGAAAACAAGCAATGGGCTGAAGAGAGAGTTTGTCTGTCAGGTTGTGGGGAGCCAAGGTGTGATTGACACAGAGGGACTGGTGACAGGGGGACACTGTGGCCGTGCCACACACGAGCCAACAAACTGATTCAGCTGTACACTGGTCTGAGCAGATTGCAATTAACCTAGGATTGAGGTATAAATATACACAAATATGTACAGTACACAGACAGGAAAAAGAGTTCTGCATTTGTAACAACCTCAGGAATACTGCAGAGTCGATACCTACGCCGCTGATTTACTGCAAGAACGAAGCCAACAACTTCCACTAGAGAGGGCTACAATGGGACCAGAAAACTCTAAATTAAAAGCTCCTTCCTGCTGTTTCATCCTCCCCACGCCCAGGACTGGACTGTTCCGAGGGGCAGCTTGAAAAGAAGGTTGGTCACAGCTTTGAAGGCGTCTTCTGAGGAACCAAACTGGAGCCCCAGTGCTCCTGTGCCTGCTCCCAGTTCCTGTCCCTGTGTGTGTGTGTGTGTGTGTGCAGCTATGTAGAAAATACAGTTGCCATCAGTTCAGTATAAATACATCCAGCCCACCAGTCTGCCACTGGAACAGCTCTGCTGCAGCAATGTCTGTGCAAAGAGGTCATTTCATTAAAAATCATCTGATCTTCAGCCGGGACATCATCCACTCCAGTCCTTGGCACAGTCTGGGAACACAAGAGACAACGTTTAGGGAGTGCAGGCACTCCTGGGGACAACCCCAAAGGTAACTCCAGAGCAGCAATTTAAACTCCTCCCAACAACTCCACATCATTCCTGGAAACTCTTCCCTCCCTGCACAGCACTTCCTGGATCTTATTGTATCATCTATGGAGAGAGAATTCAGATCCCAGCTCCTCAAGACATGAAGGTCTCTCTAATTAGGATTATTCTTAAAGAACCAGATTTCAGTTTTGTTCAGTTTTCAGTTTCAGATTTCCCCACCTCACCCCAGCCTCATTAAGCCCAAATCATATCAAGTCTTATCTCTGTGAGGTGACACCGTGGGTTTGATGTTCTGAGCCCAAAAATGTTGTAAGTATCAGGATTATGAAGGGAGGGTCCTGGCACAGGGTGCCCAGAGGAGCTGTGGCTGCCCCTGGATCCCTGAAGTGTCCCAGGCCAGGCTGGAATAGCCTGGGATAGTGGAAGGTGTCCCTGCCATGGCAGGGATGATTTTAAGGTCCTTTCCAACCCAAACCATTCTGTCACTACCATGGAGAGGGGAACAATGTGTGTTAAACCCAAATACCACAATAAAAGCCCCAGAGTGATTCCAGATTCCCCTCTCACCCCTCTCCAGTGAGAGCACAGCAGGCCTGGATGTGCCACTGGTGATCCTTAATTGAAGTCAGCTTGAGGAACTGGGAGATCTCAGCCACTGTCATGCACTCCTTCACATCCTGCTTGTTGGCAAAGATCAGCAGCCCTGCTTTCTTCAGGTCCTAGGGGAAAAGGACAGGAGGTGATGACAGAGCAGCCCTTGGAGGCAAAGGATGGGACTCCAAAGCAGGGAACCCAGAGCCCAGCAATCCTGCAGAGCAAATCCTGCAGGATCCTCTGATCCAGCACACCAAACAGCCAATTCTTGCCATGGATGAGGAGTAGAAAACTCAGGGCAACGTTCTGCTGTGCCCCACCAGGATCAGAGCCCTGTGTACCCCTGCACCTGAGCAGCACTGACAATCTGGCAGCAGTGGCTCCAGGGATAAGCTTATTTTACCTCAAATTGCTTGGGATTGCATCAGGGCAGGGGTGTATTACTGAAAATCTTTCCCTTGGAAAGCAAAAAGGTGTTCCCAGGAAGCCAAGCAAGCTCAGGCACTGAGCTGCCTATCAGGCACACTCCTGTTTACAAGCAGCAAAATTAAATCCCAAATAATCAACTGCTCCAAAAAGCAGCTGGAACTGAGCTGGACAACTCAGTTCTGCCTTAACAGCAACTCCATGGAACCGGCTGGGAGAAAGAAAAGGAATTTAAAATCAATATTTGACTTTCATTGCAGCTCTCTCCCGACGTCACAGCCAGGTCTGGAGAGGGAGCCTGGGAACATCCTGGGCAACAAAGGGCACATTCAGGGGAGGTGGCTCCCAAATCTGCCTGCAATTCCAGCCCTTGCCCGAGGCAAAATCAGCTCCTTAACAACTTCATCCTCCTTTAGGGAGCAGCAAACAGAAACGCAGGATTTTGCAACAGCCTGAGGAGTCCAGCTCTGAAATCCTAATCCTGGACAGCAGCACTGAACCTCCCCGTGCCACATTGAACAACAGCCTGACCTGCTCTGCTAGAATTTACTTTATTAAATATAATTTAACTTAACATAAAAAAATTAAAAACAAAACGAAGTGAAACAAAACAAGCAGAAAGAAATTAAAAAAAAAGAAAACCCCCCAAAAACCCAAAACCAACCAACCAACCCCAAAACCAAACCAAAACAAACTTAAAAAAAACCAAATCAAAACTTGGAAGATCCTATGCAAAGCCCTTGTTTTTCCTCAAAGAAAATCCATAGGCAGGCTGTGCCCTTCCTGCAGGCTCCCAAACTGTGGCTATAGGTTAAATATAGATGTCATATTTTAGGCTCCAACGCCATCATTTTTATGCACTTTTTTTTTATTTTTTTTATTCTGCCACTTCAATTTGGAAGCTGGGTGTCAGCTCCCACACCCTGACTGCATTCAGGTCATGCCACAGGTGCTGCCTGGCTTTTACACCAGCCCAGCTCAGGTTTAGACCTGACCCAGGGCTCAGGTTTAAGGAGCAATTTAAACAATTTCCACTCTGGAATTCCAAATACCCACAGAGCAGTGGCTGCTACAGGCACAGGCTGAAGTTCCTTCAGTTTTAGAGCTGGGTACTCTAACACTCGTTGTAAAGGTTGTAAAACCTCAGGCAATCATGAAGATATCAAAAATAATTATTAAATTATTGCAGGTAACCATGAAGACATCAAAAGTAATTAATGAATTATTTCAAGAAACCATGTGGTTTTGAAGGCTCTAACTCAGATATTAACATGGATTGAAGTATAAAAGCCACAGAGACCTGACAGGTCCCAACTGCAGTTTCACTGACAGGCTACTTTTGTAATTTAGTATTAATTAACAGCTTTACTGGGAGTTTCACAGTAAAGTGCAGCAGGGATAAGGCAGTTCAGGGTGCAAATCTGCTTCCCTTGGTGTGTATCAGCCAGATAACTGAAATAAATATTAAAATAAATCTTAAAGACACAGGGTGCACTCACCTCGTGTGCTAACATTTTGTAGAGCTCCTCTTTAGTCACAGAAATTCTCTCTCTGTCGGTGCTGTCCACCACAACTATCACAAACTGCAAAAAGGGAGAGCTATGAGGCAGAGAACTCCTGCTGTTCCCATCCCAGCCCATCACCCAGCTGGATTTTCAGACCCTGTCCCACCCCAAAGCCTCCCTCCAGCCCCAGAAACCCCACAGGTTTGTAAGGCCTGGGGTTATTCTCAGCTTGTGCTGTGCTTGGCTACAAAGGCAGCTCTGACACAACTTTTCACCTTCTGTTCTCCACTTCTCAGTGAAAAATTCACACTGAAAGCAAGAAAATTCTCTGGAATCCCAGATGTGGTTTTGTCCTTTGCTTGGTGTAACTGAGGCACCACATTATGTGAGATCCCTCAGATCATTTGTTGCAGCCTTTAGAACAAAGTGCATCAGCTTTCTTTGTCCAGCTCAAGAACTAACATGCAAATAGATATTTGCACAGGATTAAAAAAGTCCAAGAACACACTCCCAGCTTCATTCTGTCTGGAAAAAAACTTAAAGGACTCACAGCACCTCATAGGGATGAACTGGAGACCAAAGGAAATTATTGTGATAATTGTATTTAACCATACAAAACGTAATTTAGATAATATAAATAATTGTATTTAAATTGTATTTGGTAACACACCTGAAACTATGATTTAAAACATCATTTTTATGAGGTTGTGTGCTTGATAAAATTCATATACATATACAAATATATATATATATACACACACATATACATATGTAAACAGTTTATATTATAAATGTTAATACATTTATAAATTATACTATAAATTTTATACTACAAATTTTAATAACATTATAAATTATATGAATTTATATCATTGGTATTATTTCGTATATATAGTAAATTTTATTTCTATTATTTTATATTATTAAATTTTATATGTATATGTATTTTACATGTATATGTGTGTATGTATGTAT
>VXBQ01007083.1:43469-58085 GCA_013400175.1 Phainopepla nitens | reverse complement strand
GGCTGCCCCTGGATCCCTGGCAGTGCCCAAGGCCAGGCTGGACACTGGGGCTGGGAGCAGCCTGGGACAGTGAAAGGTGTCCCTGCCATGGCAGGGGTGGCACTGGATGAACTTTAAGGCTCCTTCCCACCCAAACCATTCCATGATTCTGTGATTCTGTGATTCTGTGAATCCACAATCTATTGTCTGGTCTTCGAGGTGTCCTGTGTTTAAATGTTCAAGCTCTCGGTTATGTACATTGTGATACTCTTAAATTTAACTGAAATACAACATCTTATATTTAAAACTCCATCCTGTAACTTGTATTTTGTAGTTTTGACAGCTGCTAGGCCAGTGCCTTACTGAACAGTTATTCCAAATGAATTCTGCTGCTTTGTTTTAAGGCAGACACTGAATCCTGGGGTGAATGAAAGGTGGGACATTTTCTTGTAGAGAATTGCTAACTTGAGCTCTGAAAGTTGCACAGACGTGTTACTGTGAGCATATTCCTGTGTCTGGAGAAGTCCTGGCTCTTGGTAGGAATAATTCTCCAGGCAACAGCACCATGTTGAAGTTTTGGGTATAAATGAAATCTTTGCACTGCATTTGTTCCATGCTCTGTATGCCCAGAAGGGAGCTGAAGGCCTTATGTGCATATTGAATAGAAGGATTTTAATAAATAATAAGTTTTGCTACTCATTTATGTTTTCTATTAATCCCTGTTCAGGCAACTTGGAAAAATTCACACCCTTACTGAAGGAAAGACTGAAATTCTTCCCTGGAACGTGAGCAGGTTTACAAAGGTGCTGTATTCTCTTGGACTCGGCTGTTTGCACATCATTCTCTCCTCTCTCCATCCCAGCACTGCAATTCCAGTGGGAATTGGTCTACTCTGAGTTTCTGCCTTTCTCCAAGGAGACACCTGGATGTGGCTGAGCTGGCCTGGGCTCTTGAGCTGGGTTTTGCTCCAGCTTTTCACAGGGATGGTTATGTAATGCTGCAGCAGCAAGGAGAGACAGCAATTGCTCGGTGAGGAAAGTGACAGTGGGATGGAGCACTGAATTCCATGAGGAAGGTGAACAGCCTCAGTTTGTGACAGCTAAAAGAACCAAGTTCTTTAATGGGGATCATTCAGATTAGAGGATAACTGTGCCAGGCAAAATGCCCATCTGTGTGTGTGTGTGTGTAATGAGCTGCTGCAGCCCAAGGATTTCATCCAGTGACCTGACAAAAACATGGATAACTGGGTACTTAGCATGAGATTCTTGTTTGGTGCAAATAGGAGACCATTCACAGGAGTTGGCCATGGAATTCTTCTTGCCTCTCTTTCCATCAGATCTCCCTTTTCTGGCCCTGTCAGTGCTGTGGAGCTGAGAGATGCCGTGTGCTGCATCCACTGGAACCGTGCTAAGCTCCAAATGTTCCTCTTTCTGTGGGAGTTGCTAGAAGCAGCAAAAAAGCTTCTCTTTCAGATGCTACTTAAGAGTTCAAAATGCTGGGAATTAGGAGAGAACCATTATTTTGTTTTGCACTGAATGTGTGTCCACTGAATGCTCCAACACTTTGATGGATCTGAGGGAGGATAAACAGAGCCCTGCAGCATCACCCTCCAGATCCCTGTCCTGATGCCACAGGCTTATTCCCTAAAATAAACTCTCCTTTTGTTGGTTTTTTTTTTTTTTTTTTTTTTTTTTTTTTTTATAGGTTTTTTTTTTTTTTTTTTTTTTAGTAAGGACTCTGTTCTTTCATCTTGGCCCCTTACCTGTAGAAGGGGCACAGGTTAATAAGGGTTAATTGCTTTTTTCTCTTTAGAAAATGGCATTTTCTCTCTGCCTGTGGTTTGTGTTTCTGAAGGGTTTTCAGCACTTCTTAGCTCCTCAGCCTCATATTTTGAGGACAAAATATTTTGTCCTCATATTTTGCCCTCAAATTTTGAGGACAAAATTTATCATTCCAGTAGGAGACAAAATATATATCCAGTGGGGAAACAACAACCATTCCAGAAGAGGTGAGGGTTTGTGCTAAAGAATGGAATTTACTCCCTTCTAATCTCGGCAAATTAAAATTTGCCTGCTTAAAACAGGGTAATTCACTCACTTGTCAACATACCTTTATAAGCCTGAGCTTTGTCATTAATGTTTGTTGAGGAAAAGGGAAGAACACCTTCAGGAGGGATGTGGGAAATCCATCCAAGTGTGGAGGGTAACCATGGCACATTTTCAGAGGCACAGTGTGGATAAAAGCTGTTGTTCAGCAGCCTTGAAAACTGAATGGAAAAAAATTTTTTTTCTTTTTTCTTTTTTGTTCTTTTTTATTTTGCTACGGATATAAGAAGCAGGGGAAGGAGCAAAGGGAAAAGAAGGTGAGGCAAATATCAGCCACTTGAGGAGGAGTAAATAATGAATATTTACTTTATTTCAGCACCTGAAACAGCTCTGATGGCTTTGGGTATAGTCTAGAGATGTCTGTAGTGATGAAGCTGAGAGAGAAACTAGAGAAAAGAGTTTGTACAAAAGCACAGTGGAGCAAGGATTTATTTGTTTCAGAATTCCTTCTAATCCCCTTGCTCTGCTCTTAATGGCAAAATGGCAGCTGTTTAATTCAAGTCACTGCTGTAGCAGTGTAAGTCAATCAGAAATTTGACTGTCTTAGGAAAAAAAAAACTGATTATGTGATAGTTAATGCAGTTAATTCACATTTTCAATTATTATCCCACAAGGATATGCCTATGAGGAAAATATCACTGTGCTGAAGTTCTTCCACAAAGATTGATGGAGATGACAAAATGTAATTAAGGGTTTCAATTTATTCCCACTGAAATGAGTTGGGAAACTCTCAGTCACTTCAAAAGCAGCCGCCACCTTTTATGTTTGGCTGAGATCAAAAATATCCACTTGGAAATATCAGAAGCAAACAAGGAGAGCTCAGAAGTAACTAAAGCAAAATTCCTGGAGAATTGTGTATTCTCTGTGGGCTCTGGCACTGCAGAGCTGCTCACACAACAAATATTTGCCAATTGAATGATTAAACTCTTTTTTATTGACCTTTATTTTGTTGCAAATGACTTAGAAGTTTCTCAAATTACTCTTACTCCAGTGCAGGTGCACATGGAAAGGATAAATGAAAATATTTAGTGAGGGCACTAATTTTGTAAATATAACACTTCTTAAAGGAAAATTCCAAACTCATTCCTGGACTGGAATGCTGTGCACCTACTTCCTGCATGAGAAGGCTTTAGAGATGAAATATAAACCTTCTAGAAATGTGACACAAATCTGAAAAAGATTGCCAAGAAATCATCCAGTGATGGACTGTTCACACAGAAAATCAAGTTATGCCCTGAGAATCAGCCAAGCTAGCACCAAGAGACAAGGATGTTCCAAGTGGAAGGAATTATGAAATCTAAAAATTAGAATAACAAATATGAAAACATTTAAAATCAATACATAAAAATCACTACATAAAAACTTCCTCTGTGGCTGTACCAGGGAAATGTTTATTGTCCTGTTAAGGAAAATAAGAAGGTGGATTTAGGGAACAACAGGCTGATTAACCTTCCTTAACTCCTTGGGAAAACTAGTGAATATATTCTCAAAAAAGCTCCTTCCAGAAAGATGAAATACAAGAACATGGTCAGGAACAGCCAGTTTGGATTTAGAACTGTAGAATGCAGAATAATAGAATATTTTGGGATGGAAGGGACCTTAAGGACCATCCAGTGCCACCCCTGCCCCTGCCCTTCCACTATCCCAGCTTGCTCCAAGAAAACATCCAACCTGGCCTTGGACACTTCCAGGGACAGGGAGTCCACAACCTCTCCAGGCAACAAATTTATCCATGGCTGGCCAATCTGACGGATTTTTACCACAAAAATGTCTGGACCTGTGGATGAGGGGAGAGCAGCCAGTTTTTAGCAAGATTTTCAACGTTATCCCATGGTTTTGCTGGCCAGAAAAGAGGACAAATGGGAGGGGTGGGAAATGGGCTTGGATTTGGGATTCAAATCTCACAGCTCCTGGTGCTCCTTGGGGGTTGGTTCCTTTTGGGGCACCAAGGGAATCTCAGCTGACTCCAAACTGGAAGGAGCAGTGGATGCACAGGGGTGACACTCAGACAAAGAGGAAAAATTGGCTGTCAAGAACCTCATGAAGCTGAACAAGGAAAAACACAAAGTCCTGCACCTGGAAAAGAGCAGCCCATGCATCAATCCAGGCTGGGAACCAACCTCCAACTGTGGGATAAAATCTGGGAGTTCCACAAACCTTTCCATGGATCAGCTGTGCAACTTCCAGCAGTGAAGGCTGAACGTGCACTGGGATGTTTTGGGGAAAAGTGGCTGAGGAATGGGATTATTCCCTCTTCTTGGCACCTGGGAAGGACCTCCAGAGCTCCCTTCTAATCTGTTTTTCTATGATTCTGTGAAATTATATAATAATTCTTGTATTTGTGTTTTTGTTATTTTTTTTCCCTGAGTTCATTTAAGATCCATGATAGGTGTTAAATTAGAGTAATAACTGCACATACACTGGACAAGAGTCTTTCCACATGCACCAAAATCCTGGAAGTTGGGAGGACACATAAAATCAGGGCCTTGTACATGATTAAATCCTTGATTATTGGCACAGGGGAAAGAGTCACAGGCAGTATAAAGGTAAAGCACTTTATTTTTCAGTTAAGTTTATGAACATTTCTATTTGGGGGGAGAAATTTTTTATTTTTTTTTTTTTTAACTTTTAGTTCTAACAGTTCTAATTTTGAGCTTTCTACTAATAATTAATTCATGTTTATCCAGCTGCATCAAACCACAGCAATCCTCTCCTTTTTGCCTCCCACGTTGCTGCGTGAGATTGACCAGAAATGTTATTTTAATTTATTGAGTATGGCTTTGCTAATTACAATTAGAACTGGAGAGTTAGGTTTGAAATTTAGGTATTTTCATTTTGTGTGTGTGTGTATGTGGAGTTTTGGTTTGGTTTGTTTTTTCTCGTGTTTTTTCCTGATGGTGCATCTTCACTAATGATGGTCAATTCATCAGAGTTCAAGTCACAAAAATGACATTTTTAGACTGTGACTATGCTGAAATGTGGAATATGTCCTTTGGGTCCAGCCTCACTCAACTTCAGATTTCACTGAAATGAGAAATTCACCCGAAGCCAGAAATTGTTGTGGAAATTTAAAATTCTTCCTCTGTGTAATTTGCAAACAGTGAAGTTGGATGTTTCTCCCTCTTCTGCTCATAAGAAATGTGCCTGAGGCATTGTTTTCAAGAACAAAATGAAGATTTTTCTTGCCATTTCAGTTGCCACTGTTTGCTCCCACCTTTTCCAACTACACAGCCCAGCCCCTGGGCTGGTTTTTGTCTTGAAAATTATGGGGTGGCCCTGCCTACAGATTCAATGGTTTGGCCTTTTAATGGGCTTTTTATGGACTGGTTACTGCCATAAATTGTCAAGAGCCTGTTAGTGCACTACTTATTTCTGGAAAACTTCATTAAGGGGAAGTAGGAATAAATCTGACTTTTTTTTCCTGCATGACTAAAAATAATATGTAAAACACAACAGATGGCTTAATATTTTTATTTCACCATTTCAGCTGTGCTCACCTCAATCGCTCTTGACTGACATCCCATGCAGGTGCCAACAGCCATTAATTTTAAAATAAGCTACTTTGAAATCTATCTTCATATTTACTCCCAAATCCATGCTCTGGACCTAATGCAGGCTGATCCTAATTAAAGATCCTGTAGAAACACTCTGGGCTGCAGCTTCTGGTGAGTGTTTGGGTTGCTGCACATTCACCTCTGTTGAAAATGAGCTCTTCAATCCTGGGGAGCTGTAAAACTCCCAGGGGAGCACCACGTGCTTGTGTTGTGGCCAAATGTGAGAAACTCCATCTAAAATCATCCCAATGGGAGAGGGTTTGGAGTATTTGTAGAGGTTTCTAGAATGTGGTGTTGGATCACCTTCCCTGGCTCTGCTTTTACACCGACAAAGCACAAATGGGAACCAAGCTGAGGCTGGATTGTACAAATATTTCTGAACAGTCTGAAGGGATGAAGTCATCCTGGGATGTGCTAAGGAAGCTGCATGTCAGACCTCTCTCTCCTACACACCAGCCTGTTTAAAATAAATTTACATTTAAGGTCTGATATGAAACCCCTTGAAGTGAACGGAGAGATTTTAATGCTCTTTGACTAAAATGCATTTAGGAGATCTCATATTTTCTGTGATTCTATTTCTGTAGCAGCTTGGTGGGTTTTACTATTCCTGAGCATTTCCTGCAAGGCTTCCTCCACTTTCTTTTGTTATTATTATTTCTTCTTATGTTAATATCATAAATCTTTGCTCTGCTGTAATTCTAAGGCCCTACCTGATTTTTCCTGCCTAATTCTCTTCTAATATTTGAGTTGTGCCCAAACCCACCAGTCTGGCTTTTGAAAGCAGCTGGAACTAAAAACAAAACAACAAACAAACCATGAGTTCTGCTCTTTGCAAACATTATTATTATTATTATTATTATTATTATTATTATTATTATTATTATTATTATTATTATTATTATTATTATTATTATTATTTTATTTGACTTCGTATTATATTTCTGTTGAAGTTCTGGAGGTAAATTGGCTTCATATCTGCTGTCCTTGTGTCTCACTCCGTGGAAGAGCAAAGCTTTCCTGCAGCAAACTCTGCTGGAATGCAGCGTGTCACTACCAGGCAATTGCTGCTTATACACAGAGGAGCCTCCTTCTTTTCTGGAGAGCAGTTTATAAAAAATAGTTATTCAAGGAAAAATATTTTCTATATACCCAGAAGGCAAAGGCTTTGGTAGTGCTGGGTCAGTGAATTCACTGCTGTAGCTTAGACCACAAATTTGCCACTTGCAAGGAGTAGAAAACAGTGATCAGCAAATCCAGACGTTGCAGGTCACTTAAATTCTAGGAAGCCATCCCAGAACTGTGGAATGGACTGTTCCAAACATGGGAGTCTTTATGATCCAATTCTAGGGCTTTTTTTTACATTCTTTTTTTGTTTTGTTTTAGTTTGTTGTTTTTTTTTTTTTTTTTGGTATGTCATTTTGCCTTCTCTCTCAAGCTCTTCTCCTTCCCACCCCTTCCAAATTTTAACCATCTTATATTTTGATATAGCTTTCCTTCCTCTGGCTAGAAATGAAGAACTCAGCCAGACCCAGAATCTGGAACTGCAGCAGAAGTTTAGAAGTTTAAGTTTTTACTGAAATCTTTAAATCTTGTTTTAGGGGAAAGGTTAGTGCTGGTGAATGTGTGGAGAACATCTACAGTAAATCAGTCCTTAATACCACACTGTAAATGTCCAACATAGAATTACAGTCCCCACGACTAGAATATTCCAGATATTGTTGGAATATTTTCCTGGTCACTACAATGTTCTGTCTGTTTCTCTTGCAGGTTTTAGTGGTAAGCTTGGTGTATTTGGGGGAGGTGGATTAACACTGCTTTGTTTGTAATCACAGAAGGCTGGGGATGCACTTTATGCTTTAATGTAATTATGCCTCGTAGACAGAATCCAGCAGCTTCCCAAGGATTGCTCACATCCCTGCAGGATACTCCACTGAGATAAACATGTATCTAGTTTACTGAACATGATTAACTACCTGAGGTATTGGAATTCTTGTGCAGTGAATCACACCAGCCCTGGATTTTGAGAGACACTGGATTTGCTGAGATGTGCCCAGCTTGCTGGACACACCACTCTGGGTGCCACTGATGGGCTGGGACCCAGCTGCCTCCTTCCCCCTCCTCCCCTCTACAGGTGCTGCTGGGTGAAGGTTTGATAATTCCCAGCTCCCATTCAGTGAAGAACTAAATGTGGCATTTTATTTATTTCTCATCTTAACATCTGCTCTCCTGCACTTGTACCGGACAAAGCCAGAAGCACACTGTGAGAACACACCAAGGCTGGCACAGCTCCTCTCCTCTCCTCTCCTTCCCTTCCCTTCCCTTCCCTTCCCTTCTCCCTTCCCTTTTCCTCTCNGAACACACCAAGGCTGGCACAGCTCCTTCCCTTCCCTTCCCTTCCCTTCCCTTCCCTTCCCTTCCCTTCCCTTCTCTTCTCTTCTCTTCTCCCTTCCCTTTTCCTCTCTGCTCTGACACTGATTCACAGACTGCTGCAGTTGATGGCAATCCTCAGGTCATTAAACAGCCTCTGTTTGTATGTTTTTTTTTTTTTTTTTTAATTAGATGAAAAGGATTCCTTCCATTTCCTTGCCCACCTGTGTTCTCCCTGCCCCTGCTGTTGGTTCCAGCTCCAAGGCCACCTCTGAGCCCAGGGGACACTGAGCCACTTCAGGCTGCAGCTGGAGAGTGTCAGAACAATGTGAGACAAAAATAAGCCTGACTTCTACATAAACTTGGTCTTTTTGTAAGCCAGACAGGAAGAGAGTGATGCAGGACAATGCAGAGAAGTTTAGTGAGCACAGTTCTGTGAGGGAGCTCTGAAGACAGGGATTCATCTCCCACACCTTCTGCACCTGTAGATGGCCACGTTGATTTAATTACTAGAGAGGCATCCCTTGAAACTTAAGACCCCAAACTGTGGCATCTCTAGAAGCCTCCTGAGGTCTTTGATGGAATTAAATTACTTTCTGGAGTTTCACTTTGGAATGCCCAGCTATCTTCATTGATGCTCTGAGGGGAGAGCTCATTGCTCTGCACAGCTCCCTGACAGGGAGGGCAGCCAGGGGGGTTTGGTCTCTTCTCCTAGAAAACAAGGGACAGAACAAGGGGAAATGGCCTCAGGCTGTGTCAGGGGAGGCTCAGGGTGGACACCAGGAGGAACTTCCCCATGGAAAGGGTGGTCAGGCCTTGGCAGGGGCTGCCCAGGGAAGTCTGGAGTCTCCATCACTGGAGGTGGCACCTGGAGGTGGCACTCAGAGCTCTGGGCTGGGGACAAGGTGGGCATTGGGCACAGCTGGGACTTGATGATTTTGGAGCTCTTTTCCAACCTCAGTGATTCCATGATTCCATTCTAAGATACTCTAAGAAGCCCAGGGAAGCTGCACTCCCAGAGCAGGCACTGCCTTTTGAAGATCTTTCCGTGAAAATCTGCCCCCATGGAAATCGATGGGGAATTACCTCTGCATGTCCAGACAGCTATTGAGCTGTAAGAAGGTTCTTAATTACAATCATTTAACATAAATGCTTCTTTTCAGGAATGGGAAATTGATCTGGCAGGCTGATAGAAACTGCAGGCTCTGTGTCAGCAGGAGATGGTGGGAGAAAAAGCAAGAAGGTAGGAAATACCCTTTTCTCATTCTTCAAATAACTACTCTGAGAAATAATTTGACAATTGCTCATTGTTCTAATGAACCCCTGCTCTTGATTATGATAAATACTAAATTACATGATAATTTCTCCTTTGCTTTCATTGACAAAGTTGTCTGTATTGACAAGACACAATGAGATTATTTTTTTAAATGGGAAGCAAAAAGCAGAGGATTTCCTGCAATGCTGCAAAGTGCTCTGAGCTGGAGAGGCTGAAGCAGGGATGGTTGTGGTAAAGCACTGCAGAACACAGTTGATTAGAGCATTGAATTAACGATGCTCTCGTGCAGGCTCTCATTATGCCATTCACTCCCTCAGCCTCCTGTTTTACCCTTTCAATCTGCACGTTATTGTTTTCTTATCCAGAAGTGGTTTACGTTTTTTTTTCTGGGTTTTTTTTGTTTTGTTTTGTTTTTTGCCTTTTTTTTTTTTTTTGCACAGATGCCAGCACTTGGCTTTCACCAGGAAACAAGCCCCACTGTTCTGCTCCAGAGAGTCCCAAAAAATCCTGTGCATGGTGGCTTCCTCAGGTCAGCCTCCAACAGTCTCTACAGATGAGAGGAATGTGGGATAATCCAGACCAGCTGTACAAACCTCTGATCTTCAGTGTTTATTTGTCACTGAAATGCCATCACTGCTGTGGCAGTAGCAATCAGACCTGGGACTGCTCTTCCTGCAGACACAGGTGAATTTAAAGACCCAACACAGGGTCTGAAATGAAATTAAGTCAAGACTGGGGCTGTTTCTGCAGGCCTGTGATGGGTTGTGGAACTATATCCAAGGGTGTGTTGAAGCACCTCTCCCCACCCAAACTGTCTCTAACCTCCTTTAGCCATGGGGCACATGAGGATCAGACCTCAAATGGCAAAGTTCACGTTTACATTTGTGTCAGCACCCCAACCCCATAAAATCCCAGAGTGATTTGTGTTGGAAGGGATCATCCAGTACCATGGGCAGGGACACCTCCCACTGTCCCAGGCTGCTCCAAGCCCCAGTGTCCAACCTGGTCTTGGGCATTCCCAGGGGTCCAGGGGCAGCCACAGCTGCCCTGGGCACCCTGTTCCTCACTTTTAGGACGAGTCAAGGGTTTCCTGTGGCTGAGAGGTTTTTCTGAGGGCGTGGATGTGCACAGAGATGTCAGAGTCTGAAGCTGAGCTCCATCAGTATGAGGCCAGGGAGGGTGGGGAGGTCACTGGCAGCCAGGATTAATAAAAGGCTCCCTGGTTTAAGTATTTGAGCCTTCACTGTCTGCACTCACACACAGAGTTATTAATGCAGATGCTGTAAAAAAAAAAAACCAACCCTTAAATCTCTGTGGAATCCTAATTTACTCCTGTGGGTCGCAAAGCCATGTGTGCAAATGTTAAGGGTTTTCTGACTGCAAGGCAGGCTCTGCCCTTGGATACACTCCCTTATTTTCCTACCAGAGAGAGACTAGAAAGTAAATACTTCTTGGAAGTAAATAACTTCCAGCTGGAGATTGGTGGACATTGTGGATATAGACTTCCAGCTACCATTAATGTCTAACCTGAGGTTGTAACTGGAAAATAGCAGCAGAATGGGCTTTTGCCTTGTGGCTATTTTTTAATTCAAAGCTCTCTTGAGTAATACTCCAGAAAAAAAAAACTTCTCTGACCAGCCCTTGGCACTTATGCTAAAGCTTCTTGTGCAACCTCTGGCATAAATCTGGGCTTCTGCAGTCAGGGCTGTGGAGAGTCCTTGCACTCATGAAGATTTTCAATGGGTGTTCAAGGCCAGGCTCGATGGGGCTCTAGGGGAAGGTTCCCTGCCTGTGGCAGGGGGCTGGAACAAGATGATTTTTTAAGGTCCTTTCCAATCCAAACCATTCTGTGATTCTATAATTCTTCAATTTTACTGGGCATTGTGTGACTCTGAGGGTAGAAATTGCCTGTTTTTGAAGAATTTGAAAATCTCCCTGCTTTGTTTTTTTTGTCCTGTGTCTGGGGACAGGATGTTCTGCTGGCCATATGTAGGAGCTCGTGAATAGACTGCAAAAATCCACTTTAATCAGCTTTTCAAATGGAAGCAAGGTGTGTTTCCTCAGCTGTCACATTCCCCTGGCCCTGGGTGATATTCTGCCAGGCAGATCACGGGTGAGGAGTTAAATGAGGAGGAGGTGATGAGTTAAAGGAGGGGTTAAAGGTGCTCTGAGCCTCCTTATGGGCAGGATCCACACCTGCCACACTAAGGACAGAAAAATTCCAGCCTCTTCACAAGAATTTTGATCACAGAGGTTTTTCTCCTCCAGAGCCTGCCTGGACAGGACTGACCCTGTTGATGTCCTGCAGAGTGTGGGGTTGGGATGGGCTGGTTTGGGGTGTCCTTTTGGCAGAGACCCCACAACACAGCCAAGAGGCTCTGTCAGAAGACCTCCAGCTTCCACCAGCCACTGTCCTTGGGCATCATTAAAAATTGCAGTGCTGTGTGGAAAAACTGGATTCAATAACCTCCAGTTGTTCAATGCTTCTATTCCAGCTATTAATAAAACATAAAAACTGTATTTTCAACATCAGCAGCATTCTAGCAAAGCATCTGGGGAAAACCTCCAAAAGCCAAAAAAAAAAAAATCTTCCAGAAAGTCAAGTGGGAATGAGAGTGAAACTTTTCCCTTGGGTTTGCTGTTTCGTAAATTTGGGGTTTGTTCAGAAACATCACATTCTGTACAATCAATATATAAATATTAATATTTAATATATTGGGAATATTGTTTTCTAGTATCAAACTGCCTCCACCAGCAAAAATTTTACATCTACATAAATGTAACACATTAACCTAAACCTCATATCTTTTTAAAAACTGCCAGGGCTTAATTGTCCCATATAAAAAGTAACATCCTGGAGCAAGCAGGTGATGGAAGCACTGAACAGAGGTGCAAAGCTTTTAACAGCAAAGAAAATCAAAGAAAATATACAATAGAAATGGGATCTTCACAATATGTCAAGCATTGCTGCTTAAGACATAAATTAATTTATTTGGGAGAGCATTAACATGAATTATTTTACTTCTTACTTTTGTAGAATGATATAGACAAGTCCTGAATAAAACTGTTTGTATATGTAAAAATACCATGAGATCATCATGACAGACACAGTAATCCCACACCAACAGTGAGAGTTCCTGAGAGGTGAAAGAAGGAACATAAAGCTTATACCTAAACCTATTGTGAAATACTTGAATATATCCCTTGTGATGGGGGTTTTATGAAAATATAAATGAAGTTCTGTTTTTCTTACACAGTTTGAAGGAGAGATCCTATTTTCCTTCCAAAGCACCACGTTTCAACAAAATGACTTCAAAACACGGCTCCAAACACGTGCTTGTGAAAAACAAGTCTTTTCTGCAGTGAAATTCTCTATCTTGGGAAGCTCAGACTGAGTGTGGTGCAAATGCACTGGCAGGAATTCCACCAAGAATTGTGCCTTTTATTAATTGAGGCTGTGGGGCTTTTGGTCGGTGTTGCTATAATTAATTCTTTCCTTATTTGCTTATGAGGCAAAATCATTTGCTAATGATCTGATGGCATTGTTGTGACGCTGCAGGAGCCCTGCCTTATGTAAGGAAATCAATAACTTCAAGTATTGCAAATGGTTTGGTCGCTGCCCTGAAGAGTTGGCTCCTGTTACTTCTCATTTTCCCACAGGAAACTAATGAGTTCCCGAGCTTGTACTTACAGTTCAGCCCTTTATTCCCAAATTCCCTGGGAGACAGCCTTGGAAATGGGAGGCCCAGCATTAAAATATCCAGGTCTCCATTTCCATAAAGGCTTAACTCATTAATTCACTCCAGAAGTGGAGTTAGGGCAAAATGTGGATTTACATGAAAAAGGATTTGTTATTCTCAGCAGGGAATTTGCCTGGAGTCCCTGCACAGAATCACAGGATGCTCTGGGTTAAAAGGGACCTTAAGGATCATCAGGGACACTTTCCACAAGAGCCCCAGCCAGGAATGCCCACCCTGGGCATTGCAGGAATAAATAAAAAACCCAGTTAACTCTCATACTTGACTAGGACTCACCTATATGTTTGTCTCTTCCAGAAATCTTTGAAACAGAGAATTTACAATGAAGGAGGAAGGCAGGCAGAGCAGGAAACCAGTCCTGGTGTGATTTGATAGATTGCTGATAGTTAAAGTACAACCCAGAGAGGCCTGGGATTTGGATGCCAACCCAATAACTCTCCATGTATCTATAGTTTACTGCCTATCAGCACCGAGGCAAGATCAAATAAATTTCATTTGCATAATGAAAAATGAACATCCTGACACAGTGAACAGCCCAAAAGTGACTAATCCATTTCTATCTCCCCCAGTGAATAGTATTAATTACGTTGTTTGCTCTCCTAGACTAATTTTTTTCCCAGTCTGAGGTAATAACTGCATATGGAACTGCCAGAATGAGATAGGTATAGGTGAGCTGAGCCAACGATTTACAACCCATCAGAGCAGGAAATGTATCCTGGCTGTCGGTGCATTATCACTAACCCCAAACACTTTTTCCCCCCTCACTTGTTAGATTTAAACTGGTCACCAGCTGTCTGAGGAGGAGAGGGCTCTGTCAGGAGCTGTTTTTGCAACGAGCTGACCGGCAGGAACTCCACCTGTGCAACTGTGCCCCTCGGCAGTGGGATGGCTCCCTGAGCTAAGGGTGCAATTCCTTCCCAGCGCTATTTCTCCGCGAGTTTCCTGCAGGCAAACGGGCCGAGGCTCGGCATTTCTCACAGTTTCTGCAGGGCTCCTCTCCCGGGTGTGGTGTGTGTGTGAACGGTCCTGCTGGGGGATGCGGTTACCTGTAACAGCTTACGGAGAACCGCTGCAAAACAGCCCTGAAATACAACCTCCAGCGAGCGCGTGGGGAAAATGGGAGTTCTCTTTTTAATGTCTTTGCTCCCAGCCCCTGCATTCGTTTGGCTCAGGAAAGTTTAGTGGCCCTGGGTGAGTCTTCCTCTGGCTCCTGGCGCCCAGCAGGGAGCGGCTCGGGGGGGTTTGAACACGGGGACACCGCTGGGGGCTCGTCCCGGTCCTGCCAGCGCAGAATTCCCCTTTCAAAGCCCCCGAGCCGCGCATCCCCCGCGCACGCCGCGCTCCCCCGGCCGCTGTCCGCGGTTCTGAACGGGGCCGGACCGCTCCGGCAGCCGAAGGCGGAGAGCTCCGGGGCTGCCGGAGAGGTCGAGGAGCGGTGGGGCGAAAGGGAGGCATCCTAAGCATCCTAAACAGCGGTGAGGAGCAAGCCTCGGGCAGCTTCCCGGAGAAGATGCTCCGGCCGCGGCGATCCGCGAGTCCCTGGCTCCCCGAAAATGCGGTGCCTTCCCCACCGCGGT
>VXBQ01007083.1:0-34471 GCA_013400175.1 Phainopepla nitens | reverse complement strand
GAGGAAAAAAAAAAAAAAAAAAAAAAACCAAAAAAAAAAACAAAAGAAAGAAAGAAAAAGAAAAAAAATGAAAGGAAGTTTTATTCTGTTGAATTTGGGCATGTAAGAAACAGAAACCCTGATATTTTTGGCTCCTGCCCTAGGTTCAAGGTAGGTAAGACATGGTGGTGACTCCACAACCTCCTTTCCAAGGCCTGAGCTCCCTTTCCATGGGGAAATTCCTCCTGGTGTCCACCCTGAGCCTGCCCTGGCCCAGCCTGAGGCCATTTCCTCTCCTCCTGTCCCTGTTCCCTGGAGCAGAGCCCGACCCTCACCAATGAAAAAAATGATACAAGTCAGTGAAGGGATGGCACTCAGGAGAAAGCTAAAACCAAGCTGGAAGAGGATTCTGCTGAGAACAAGATATATTCATTTATTCAGCTATAAATGACAGAGAAATGGGAAAATCTAAATTCAGAGCTTGCACTTTAAAAGAAAAAAAATCAATTCTTTTTAATTGTTTTGCACCCAGCTACAACTTAATGTGAAACTCCATGGATGTTAAGAAAAAACAGAATTTTGGTTACCTGGAAAAGATTTCCAGTGGACTCACTTGCTCTATTCCACGTACGCCAAAGGATCTGGAACGTCACTGGAAGATCTGCCTTTGCCAGAAACTGCTCAGGCAAAAAAAAAAAAAAAAAGCCAGACAGCTGAATTTCATCAAATTCACAGATCCAGTTCCATGGAGATGTCAGAACAAGCAAATGGATGAGTTAAAAATTATCACAGCACAAAATTTACATTTTTAGTTTTGCTTGAGAAACAACAGAAAGCTGTGTACATCCTGCTTCTGGGGAAGGCAGAAATTATAAATCCAAAATAATAAATGCTGCATAAAAATAAAGCATTCACAGCTGGTTTGCTTTCGTACGGTGTCTGCAGCCAAAACTCAGTAGCCAATGCTGTGAGATTTACTTCCAACTGAGAAGGCCACTTATAATTCAGGAACTAATGGGATTTAATAAAACACAGTGTAACACACTCCTACTTTCATTTTCACAAATGAACATGAACCTCAGAAAATAACAAAAAAGCATGTAATCACTCAAGCTCTCCATTTCACAAATCAAATCTGCCTAACCAAAACCACATCACTGGGTTTGGGAAATTCCTATTTGGCTTGCACAGGCATTTTCAGTGGAAGGAAGGATAGAGGAACATTGCCACGAGTTTTGATGATGCTGTGGGCAGTCAGTTAATAAATAATCCTGGCTCTCTGTGAAAATGCAAAACACTCAAAAGCACAAGAATATACAGAGTGAGATCCTGGCTTTAGAAATGTCAACAGAAGTTTTGCCTTTGATTCCAGGGGGTTTAGGCTTCACCCAGGAGGTTTCTACCCTCCAGCCCTTCCCACTCCTAAGTGGTGATAAGGGCTTATAATTTAATTTCTGTCACAGCAACAACAGGGAAAAGCAACTCTCTTTCCCTGAGCACACTTTTTTTTGTCGCACCACAGGCTCCTAAATAGAAACCTGAATAACCACAGATCCAGAAGCTCTCCAAACCTGAGAGATTTGTGCACGTCTCCTGGTGGGAATGGTTGGTTTAGTGATGTGGGTGGAGTGGGAGCTTCAGAAAAAGTTTATTAAAGAATCCCAGCCACTGAGTCACGAGCGCTGAAAGTTCCCCCCTGGCTTTCTAAACTTCTCAGAGAGGAGCCTGGAGGGGCTGGGCCCAGTCCTAGCCCCAGAGTTTGTCAACAGTTTAAGTTTACAACTTTGTCCTGCAGATTTTAATGACGGCAAATCAGATATATAAAAATGAGTTCTTTATTAAGACAAATAATTAGATGGAAAGGACTTCATCAGCATTATTTACTACACAGTATAAAAGCTAAAATTACATTAAAACAGTTATATTAAAGCTAGCAAAGCAGAAACTATTATTAAGTAGAGATTGCTGTAACTCACCCATAACAACACCCATGGCAGCTCTTTCTCTTAACCTCCAGGACTACCCCTGGTGGGCATCCCCAAAGTCTCAAGGGAGAGATTTCCACATTCCAAGAAGGAATATGTCAGAAGAACCCTCCAGAAGGAAGGTGGACTGGGCCTCCATTGTGGCTGAGTGCCACTCAGAGGCCTCCAGGTGAGTTTGGCAGCTCATGTGCCAAATCTTTGCCAAATCTTTGCCTCATTATTGGGATGTTCATTCAGGGCTAATTGCCAGATTGAATTTTACCATAATTCAGAACCAAAACAACACATGGCCACCTCTCAATCCACCCTGATGGATTTGAAAACAGGATATTTGTGAGTTGCTTGACCACATTCCAGAGCAGAGAACCCAGGTCAAAGCGTCCTGGCAGGGTCAGTAGGATCAGAACTACAGCCACAAGTGCAGCCAGTGGTCACCTGGGCAGGGGCAGAGCCACAGCCTGACTGACCAGCAGCAGGGACAGGCCAGGACACGGATTCCTGCTGCCTCATCCAGGCCAGCCACAGAGCTGACCTGCTCTTGTGGACAGATCGAGGCTACCACAAAACAAAAATGCAGGCAGAGGGTGACACAAACTCCTCACCATGGACATTTCAATGAGTTAAATCCGACATGAGCTGAGTTAAAAGAAGTAAACAAGGAAAAAGTGGGTGTGGAAATTCTGCAGCCTCAGTGGCAGGGAGTGTGAGATTGCCCTCTCAGTGTAAAATGAAAACAGGAGGCAGCCAAATTTGCCAGTTCTATTTTGTATTGCACAGCAACGAGAAGGTTGGTGTTGTTTTTTTTTAATCAAACGCCTCTCCAGGACTTAATGTAAGGTAATACATAATAGATAGTGTTTCCATGGGAGAAACAGCTGGTTGGGAGGAATTAGAAAACAAGCTGGAAATATTTTTGCTGCTAATTCACTGTGTCAAAGCCAGTCCATGTTGGTTGCTATCAAAAGTTGCCACCATCTGTTGTTTGGTGGCCTTGGTGAGTGAGCTGCAGCTTGGCCTGTTCCTGGTGCAGAATTCCATTCTCCTACCTGTGAAGAAGCACAGGAAAAGAGACTTGAGTGTGTCCAGAGAAGGGCAATGGAGCTGGGGAACGGTCTAGAGAAGAGTTCATGTGAGGAGAGGCTGAGGGAGCTGAGGAGGCTCAGGGGCTTTTCCCTGCCTGACAGGAGGTTGTAGTGAGGTGGGGGTTTGGACTCTTCTTCCAGGGAACAAGGGATAGGAAGAGAAGGACCGGCCTTGGGCTGTGCCAGGGGAGGCTCAGGTTGGATACCAGGAGGAATTTCTCCCTGGAAAGGGTGGTTAAGCGTTGGAAAGAGCTGCCCAGGGAGGTTTGGAGTCCCCATCCCTGGCGGTGTCCAAGGAAGGCCTGGATGTGGCACTCAGTGCTCTGGCCTGGGGACATGGTGGGCATCAGGCACAGCTGGGACTTGATGGCTTGGAGCTCTTTTCCAACCTAAAAAATCAATTTCTGACTACTTTTGCTCCTTATCTTCCCTCCTGCCCCTTGGCTGGCTGTTCTCTCCCTCTGGCATTGATCCCTATGTCTTCTTGACTTTGTTTTTCCCAGCATCCTTTCCCTTCAGAGGGAAGCCTGTAAGGTCTTATTAAAAACAAAAATGAAAACAAAACCAAAACCAGGATAGTTCTAAGTTAACAATACCCTGGTAACCCTTCCACATGCTGGCCAGTGGCCTGAAGCAGTCTGGGCTTCTCCAGAACTCTGCAGTTTAGGCTGCCAATAATTTAGTGGATTCTTCCTGATTTGCCAGGGCCTAAATTACTTCCCTGCTACTGCAGCTCAAGTGCTGAAAAACAAACAGTTTGTTTTCAAGCAAAGCAGGAACTACCACTTCTGCACTACCCTCTGTCCCTCAAAATGTTTAGAGAATTTAGCAAGGAGGGAAATGCACTACACGGAACTAAACTGTCAGGATTTCTGCTTGAATTGCAACAGTAAAACTTCTGAAATCCGAGAGTATGAAAGCCCTTCCACTGGAAATGCTTTTTAATTCAAACTATTTTTTTAAAAGAAAGACAATTTCCCTCTTGGTGCGTGCGATCAAATGGAAAGCCAGTTGAATAGAAATAGAAAGTTGATAGAAAGAGTCTCATTTACTTAATAGGTTTGAATCAGCTCCTTTGAGATTACTGATGGTTTTGAGAGGGAATTTTTCACTTTTCTGTCTCAACAGCATGTCCTGAGTTTCTGAGGGATCAGGACAGGCTGGATCCATGGGCTGAGGCCAATGGCGTGGGGGTCAGTGAGGTCAAGTGTTGAGTCTNGAGGGGCTGAGGGAGCTGGGAAGGGGCTGAGCCTGGAGCAAAGGAGGCTCAGGGGGACCTTGTGGCCCTGCACAAGTCCCTGCCAGGAGGGGCAGTGAGGGGGAGTCGGGCTCTGCTCCCAGGAACAGGGACAGGAGGAGAGGAAATAGTCAAACCCCCAAATTTCCTGCTGAAGACCAGGATTTGGACACGTTGAGGCAGATTTAGTTTATCTCCAGCTGACTCAAAAGCCCAGCTCAATCTGTGGACAGGCCAACTGCGCAGTTCCAGTGGAGGTTTAATTAGTCCTGACTTTGTAAAAGGTTCTGTGGTTGAGCAGGAAACACCTTTGATTAGGGACCCCTCTGCAGCCCAGACTCTGCGGGGAGCTGGGTGTAAATTGGTGAGATTATAAATGCCCAGGCCTGCCCTCAGAGACCACTGGCTGGGGGTTAATGCTGCTGCTAATGAGGCAATGTTTGGACACAGCTGCACTACTGTCATTGCTATCACACCAGACGACCTGGTTTGCACTCAGCAGGGAAAAAACCAAGAGACTGATTGTCAATTTATGGGGCTTTTCAACCCACATGCATTGCTAGAGACATATTAACTCTCCTAATTAGCTGAGGATAAAAACCTGTTAACAGAGACCTTCTCACTGGCCTAGGGAGTTCAGCAGAACTTTGCAGTTCCTACTTTTCGCCGTCTACTTTTTGTGACCTGTCAGAATTTCCCCTCACCCCTCTGTGGTCATCTCTTTTACGGTTTATATTGATTCCTTTTACTGGTTGGCTATATTTAACTCCCTTTGATAAAGTGTTTCTTCAGTGGGGTTGCAATGAGTAAAATGTTAAAGGATTTATGACCTTGCTCATTTATTTTATCAGTTCATTGGGAAGATTTATGAAGTATTTTATCATCTCTGAAATGCTCTTGATTGTTGATGGGAAAAACTTCTCAGGCCACTGGATCTTGACTGTCCATAAGGTGTTTTTTTTCCCCTCTAACCTAGCAGCAGCAAAATGGGTTCAGAAGTTCATCTATGCTTTATTCCTGGTACAGAAAGGAGGAACTGCTTAATATAGGGATGTCATGAAAATATGGCACTGTATTAAAATATGGTCTATGCTCATAAACTGAATAGTACAAGTTATTAAATGTTCATATACATAAAATTATAATTGCAGCATGTACTTGCATACTGATATACAGATATATAAAATCCCCACCTCCTGTTTATATAAGTAGTTACATCTTTGATTCTCTTTGACACTTTGTGGGTTCAAACCCAACTCTTAAGTTCTTCCAAGTCTGATTTCCTACTGCTGGAGTTTGCAGCATCACTTTTATTTCAGTAGAAGACATTTTGTTTCCTACCGGGCTTTGGGCTTTTGCACCCTGAAAATGCTGACTGTTTTCCACCTCAGACTCACTGCTGAGACTTGAGGTGTCCAAATAATGTTAAAAACAAAGCAGTGGCTTGGAAGATGGAGTGAGACAGCCTGAACTTGTGCACCTTCTGTGCTTGTGACTCTGTGTCTACTCTGCGAGTAAATGATGGCAGCTTACTCAGCACAACCAGCTCCCCCTTTGCTCCTGGTTGTACCATTTTCTGGCAACCAGTCACTAAAATCAGCAGCGCTCTGGTGACGTGCTGAACTGCTGGGGATGTGAAGAGAGGAGACGTGCAAGTGTCGAGGGAGTCTTAAGTCACTCTTTCTCAGAGAGTCTGTTCATTTAGAAATCAAATTCTGACACTGGATAGTGAAATCCTGCTCTTTGTCAGCAAGACTCTTCCCCTGGAGGCTGGCAGAGGCACCTTCACCCTCCTGTGGTGACTTTCTGAGCCTGTTAGTTACAAATTAGGATTCTTTGATCTAGGATGGCCCCACTTGGGGTTGGAGCACTGTGGTCCCTCCCAGTCTCACCTGTTCTGGGATTCTCTGGGGCTCCTGGGCTCTGTTTCCAGCTCTGTCACTCATTTGATGCCTGACCATGGGAAAATTGCCCCTTTTGCAAAGGAATTGCTCAGCCAGAAGAGAGTCTCCAGCTGGTGCTGGCCAGGCTGAGGCTCAGCTTTAGCCTCAGGTGGTGCTGAAGCCCCTCAGGCCTGGCTCTGTCAGGCAGCTGGTTCTACACAGGCTGGAGGTGGAGACAAATCCCATCTGCTCTGCCAGCAGGTGACTGGGGCAGCCACATGGGAGGGCAAAGAATCCCGATTTCCTGGGTGCCAGGCTCTTGGGTGACAACTCTGGGACAGCAGGTGGGAGGTGCTGCAGATGGATGGCTTGGGAAAAGCTCACGGAGCTCCTCAGGCAGGAGCACCTTTGGGTGCCCTGCCCAGCTCTGGGCTGGAGTTTGTCCCTCAGCCTGCCAAGCTGGCTTGCACTTAATTTGTCCCTGAATGTGTTTCTAGGGGCAAATGGTTTGTTTATGGTTTAGCAAGTTACCTTCCATCTCAGCCCTGAAGCCACTTTGAGGTGACCACAGAGGTGGAGCCCTGGAAATGCAGGACATGACAAGGGGACAAAATCCCATCTCAGGCCACACTCTCTGTCAGGCCTCAGACTGACAGAGAAAGGCTTTAAACGGGATTTTGGGCAGGAATTGCTCCCTGGGAGGGTGGGCAGGCCCTGGCACAGGGTGCCCAGAGCAGCTGGGGCTGCCCCTGGATCCCTGGAATGTCCAAGGCCAGGTTGGAGCACCCTGGGACAGTGGAAGGTGTCCCTGCCCTTGTCCCACGCTGGAACTGGATGATCTTCAAGGTCTCCTTCCAAAAAACCTTCTCCTTCTCCTTTTCCTTCCCCAAACCACTCTATAATTCCATGATTCTCTGATCTCAAGCACTTGCATGAACATCTCACTTACAAAGCAGGCAGTGAAGTGAAAACTGCTTACGTGTGTGCTTATAATAAAATTTTCTCTGCCTATTTTAAGCAAAGTATTTGGAAAAAAAAAACCCCAACCCATAACTTGCAAAACTTTCTGCTTTATATCCAACATTTTCTGGTGCAAAAGGTTAAAGGCAAAGCATATTATTGTTTTCACCTTCACTGGACACGTTTGCAAACAATCACATATGTTTAGAGGATTTTGGTGCCAGCTGTAGTTGTACCAAACGATACAATATTTCATAAATAAGCTGTCACTTATTCAGCATCTTTATTTAGAGGTGCTAAACAAGAGACTTCTTCTCCCTGCCTGGTGAAATGCACATGGAGAGAAAAATGTGAGCAATGGAATAATTTCACTTCCTGGGGTTGGTTACAAATAAAGTCCAACAGTCAAATACCCGAGCTCAGAGACTTGTCCTGCTTTTAAAAGAGACCTGTGTGGGTTTCTCAGGGTCAAATGAGCCCTGGCTGGGGGTTAAAGTGATGCAGCAGCAGCTGGAATGAGTCACTTGGAGGTCAGGATTTTGTTCACTCTGGCATTGCACTTCTGACTACGACCTGATAAAAACAAGTGTATATATATCTATATATAAAAAAATATCCAGTGGTGTTTTTACAGTATCACAGATATCACAGCTGATAATCAGGTACGTGCAGAATTTTTGTCTCATACTATTCTATGTACCTTCCTAGAACAGCCTGCTTGGCACGTGATTAACAACAACAACAACAACAACAACAACAACAACAACAACAACAAATCGGTGATTTTTAAACTGAAAAAGATTAAAATCAATTGAAGCATGGATGTAAGAAAAATAAACTGTGTTAATTCTGCTCAGCATTGGGCTTGATATTTCCACAACTTGAATTCTAGAATAATTAATGTTCAGCCTGTTTTCTCTGTTAATTACTTTTTGCATATAACATGAGAGCTCCTTATGAGTCAGTTGCTCGCAGGGTTTCATGTAATATAAACAGAATTCTAGACTTGGTAAGCACTTTGGTGCCACAGCTTTTCAGCCTTCCCTTCCATCTCCACAGCCTTGAGCTCCTCTTCTCACACACACGAGGCTCTCCAAGTCCCTCTTGTGCTGGAAAGCCTCTGCATTCTGCATTGTGGAACAATTAAATGCTGTGGTAAGGATTGTTAGAAAAGAGCTTTTCTCACTGTCACTGTTGTCAAAATTATTGTGAATCACGTTCACTGTAACAAAAGCACCTCCAGCCTGGATTTAAAGCTGGAATTATAACAATTCCACCTTGTCTGAATGGAGTTTGTCTTGAAATGCAATATGGGAGGAGAGTGACGTTTTTCCTCGGTGGTGGCAAACCAGGAAAGAAAAAACATTTGTTCAAAAAGCAAATTTGTACCTTCTGCTCACAGAAAATACATTTTGGCCATGTCCTTTGTGCTACAGAATCATTATTGAGTTTATTTCTTCTGAAATCACAAGTTGAGAGCAAACAAGTTGTACTCTCTCAGCAGGGTTTGGAACAGTGAAGAGGTGTAAACACGTGTTGGGTTCTGAGCATTATTCATAATTAGAATATGTGACGAGAAAAAATTAGAGAGCGCCCAGATGGAAAGTAAATGTTTCAATACTTCCCATGACACACAGCACAGAATTACAGATTTATTTATTTATTTTCCACTCGGGAATTCAGTATTTGGGTTTGATGTAGTTGGTGTAATTAACTCAGATCCTTCTGAGATCATATATCTCTTGGGTTGGACGGAATTAGAAATGCCAGCTGTGCTTTCGTGCTCATCTGCACGTGCACAGCCCCCACAGAGTTGTTCCCAGCCTGATGGGGCTTTCATGGATGGACTGGGGAGATGAGTCAGCTTTTTTTTGTGGCTGTCAGTCCCCAGGATGAACAGCCAAATCCTCCAGCCTTTGTTTAGGGAGTTAAGGGGAATCCAGGGCTGCATCCTACTAAAAATCCTAATTCCCATGAACAGCTTCAGTGGTGAGCACCTTTTGTTGTTCAGATTAAAGAGAATTCACTGGAGGTGGCTGCATGAATAATAATTAAGGGAGAAAAAGTTGTAAACACTCCCTGATATTTACTTTTGTGGAAAAGTTGGATTTTAAACATCATAGAACTTGGAAAATTCATACATTTCCTATCTTTGTGGATCTAAGGGATCCAAATGTGACCCTGTCCATCTACTTAAAAAAAAGCAACGTCTTTGCCTTGATTTCTGTCTCTTCAAGAGAATTATGTCGGTTACTTTTTATCCATATTGAGATTTTAAGGTTTAAAAAGGTCACCCAAAAAATCAAATATTGTGTCCTTCAGAAAAGAATCTTCGATTAAAGCATCTTTTCCAAATAATTCCCCTCATCTTCTTGTGAATGGAAGGCATCACAATGTTTTTCACACTTCTGTTAAAAATAAGTGTCTTAAATCTGCTGCAAATTTATTTATACACCATTCATAAGACCCATTTGCACCAGATTGAAGTTTCCTTTATTATCAGTGATTTTCTCATCCCCAAGATATTCAGAAACATTAGCTGCGTCCCTTCATGTATTAAACACAGATAGTCCAGCCAAATACCCTCATCTTACACAGTGCAGTTGTTTTTCCAGCCATTGGGTAAATTTATTTTTCCTGTAGCACTCTCCCAGTTTCCATTTTCTCCTTTTGGAATGTGGACCATGAAGCTGATCACAACAAACCCATATCACTCCTGCCTCTGCCACTGTAAAATCACCTTTTTGCTGCTTCTCCCCATGGAAACACAAATATATTATAATTTTAACATAGTTTTTGTTGAGCTCTGTGACTCTTGTGACTTTGAGTCTGTTGCACAAGCTCTGACAGGGTCTGCTTTTGAGATCTAAGTTTTCCTTTTGCTGCTATACTTTCCTTTTCCCACTCTTTACTTGCAGAATTCCTCAATATGTTCAGCACAACAAGCAAATCAGGTGGCTTTGTCAAACTGCTCAGTCCTCGATGTTATTTGCCACTCATTGTGCCCTCCACAAATTTCATAAATAGTAATTTTACATCTCCACATCAGTGAGAGCTGAGCAGGCAGAAAATTGTCTTGTGTGAAGAGCCTGAATTGCAATGATTCATTTGTAACACTCCTTTGTTATTTCCCTCTGCTGATTTCCCAGCTTTTACACTCCAGGGTTTTGTCCTGAAATCAGTGCTGGAATGTAAAACGCTCTTCACAAGCGAAGGTTGATTTTATTTCAGTCCAAATCCATCATTTATATACCCAATAAATTCTACCAGGGCACCATCTGGTGAGGAGACAACGGGGTTGAATTACACATAATGCAATTATGGTGTGAAAACACAGCCGTCTCTGCTATTCATTAGGTTGTGTTCCTAAAATACTTAGTAAAGATTAGAATGTAAACTAATAATACCTTTCATTAGGCCCATAAAAATATCTCTGCAGATTTCACAGTGTGTGCATCTCTTAAAAATGTGAGGCAGTGTTCATTGAAGGCATAAAAGATGGACCAAAAGGGACTTTTGAAATGCAGCTTCTTGACCTTCCTCCTACACTCTTTGTGGGTTTTAATTTTAATCATTAATTTTAATGATGTATCTGCTGGGCATCATCCCTGACATGTGGCACTACATCAAAATACAGGTGGACTTATTTTCTACAGAAGTGGCAAAGCTTGAAGTTCCTCATGAAAAGGAGCTGGTGGAAGGTATTGATCAAAACATTTTGGGCTTCACGGGGATTTTTCTGAGGGCTGGGATTTGCAGCATCGTGTTCTGCCTCGTGTCCCTCAGTAATCAAACAATTACTGTGCACGGATATTCCTGCAGTTTGTGCTGGCTACGATTCCATCTTGCTCTTTATGCTTTAAAACACGCCCTGAGAGATTTTTCTGTTGTTATTCCAAACAGATTTTTCCCATGTCTGGATACTGTATTTCCAAAGGATTTTCTAGAACTTCCTTGGAGCCCCCTGGTCCAGTGGAAAATGTCCCTGGCTGGAACTGGATGAGCTTTAAGGTCCCTTCAATCCAAACCATTCTGTAGTTCTAGTTCCATATATTTATTTAATTTGAGCACAGCTTTTTAAGGGGTTAACACATGAAGATGATGAAAAAATAAGATTAAGAGAAAAGCTGGACATCCAACATATCAATAGGATTGTTTTTTTTCCATGCATGCACAAATATTTGTACATATTTACCTCTACCTAAACATGATAAAGAAGTCCTACATCCACTCCCCATATTTATTCAAACCTCTAATTTCTTTATATTTATATTTAAATACATGAAATATTTATACATAATATTTATAAGCGCACATATTTTATTAGGCTTATGTAAAGAACACCTAAGTTATGTTCTCTGAATCCGATCTGCAATGCATTTTATGCAGTGATAAATAACACAGCTCCAAGTATTTAGTGGAAAGCATCTTGGTCAATATCCATCCTGGAATTTTCATTTGTGAGGAACAGATTTCTTGGCTAAAAGAGACTGGGATTGTGCACACCACTATAAGTTTTTATCTATCAGGTTATGACTGAGATTCTGATAAAAAATCTGCTTTGTTTTCCTTGTTCCTGACCGCTACTTGAGAACAAAACTTTTAACTAAAGAATAAATAATGGGAAAGAATACTGGGATGGGATTTTTGATGGTTGGTTAACTAATTAATCCTTTTAAATCAAATTAAAGTTCACTTGGAGGTCCCTGATTTTAATATGATTTTATGAGCGGTGGATATGTTGAGAAAAACAAGAATAGTAGTGATTTTTCTTCATGTGACAGGGTAGCCACACAATATAGGAAGCTTTCCTGGAAATGAAAATAGACTTTTTCTACTAAGTAAAGGAAGTTTTAGATCCATGACCAATTTTTTTCTTCCCCAGGAAGGGCAAAAGCCTGAGCAGGGCTTTTTCATACTGCAGTGGTGGTGATTTTTCTGCTTTAATGGACTCACAGAAGATATTAAGCTGGAAAAAGAAACAATACTTCGAGTAAATGCTATAAAACCCTGACCTGAACAGAGCAGTGCTCTCTTTAGTAAGAAGAAATTTGATTTTTCAAAATACAGATGTCTCATTTTGGTAGATTTTACCTGGCAATATCTATCAAATATAAAGTGGTTCTTGATTTGAAGGAATTACCTCTCAGAGTCACAAGTTTAGGTCACTGAAATTGCTTTAGTCTGTGGGCTTCATTTCCAACAGCTGAGCCCTCAGTTCACTGAATCTCTTGTTCCTGCTGAGGTTAATTTATCAGAAACCAGAAATAGACGTGAAGTTTCACCCAGAAAAGCCTGTGTTTGTTTAAATTCTGCTAAGGTTTTTTTTAGTCATAAATATTGCTGGCCTCCAAATGAGTTGTGTGGGAGTAGGATTCCTATGTGTCCATATTGCCTGCAGGATAATTGAAGTTGATGTATTTTTTCAACTTCATATCACCAAATGTAAATGAAAGATGCATGGTAGAATTCGTTAACTTGGCTACAAACAGGATTGCTTTTCTTCTTGGGGGTTTGTTTTTTTTTTTTTTCCTCAAGCTTGCAAATGTAGAAGTTGAAAGGTTGGCATGGAAATTCTTGTTGGTATGAAATTCTTGTTTTGTTGGTATGAAATTCTTGTCTTGTTGGTATGAAATTATTTTTTCAGCTTCAGCTGGGGATGTTGTAATTCAGAACCTGTTTGGGTCCTTGAGGACAGACCTATAAGCTCTGCCCTTTTATTTTTTTTTAATTTTTTTTTTGACAAATAAAAGCAAAAATCCATATTTTCCATGCTTCCCTGGCAGCTGTTACTTGGAGGGACCATTTATGTTTGCAGGGATAAGTTGTTCACTACTTGAGTTTCAACTGAGTCTGTAAATCTGTGACAGAGGGGTGCCCTCAGCCACCTTTTTTTTATGATCATTGAACCAAAACTTGCCAATCTTTCAAAGAAGAGAACAGCATTACCAAAAATTCTCTGCTGGCCGGGAACATCATAATACATTGCTGGCACAGCTGCAGAAGAATTTCACACCGCTCCCTTGACTCATCCTGTCCCTCTGCATTTCCCTGCATGCAGGATTCGTTCCTTAGGCATTGGAGGGGTGATTTTTCACTCAGTCTTCCAGGAAATGGCTTTACCTAGCAACAGTAAATAAGCCAGTTGATGAACAAAGCTAAAGTTACTGCACAGGTTCATCGCTGCTTCCTTAGCTGAGTGTGATGGGAAGAGCTGAGAATATATTTCCTTAATGCGAGCTGTAAGTCAACTCAGATACAAATCTTGAGATCCTAAGTAGAGTCTGATCCCTTACGAGCTGCAGAGTTTTGATAGCTGACTCAGGATTTAGACTATTTAGCATCAGCAAAAGCCTAATATTTACGGTGGAGCTGACACGGAAAGGCTCTAACCAGGGATTTCAGCAGCTTGGTGTTTAAATGTTTGGTACCTGCAGGTACCAAAGCCTGAGGCAAGAAGAAGAATTCATCACAGCTTTCATTTTGGAGCCCATTTCGTATTCAATGACAGCATGCATTGTCATTTTTGGAAAAATCAAGAGATTTCAAACTATATATTTTGGGATTTGCTTGGGGAAGAAAAGCTGTGAAAAATAACTGCATTAAGATCTAGGGAATGCGAAAGGAGGTAAAAAACCCCATTTTTTTAAAGGTGGATACCGTGTCCAAACTGGGACCAACAAGAGGAAAGCCAATGTTTGCTCAGGTAGCCAGGGGGGCCACTGGCACCTGGGCTAGATGAGAATTGTGTGTCCAGCAGGAGCAGGGCAGGGATTGTCCCTCTGTGCTGGCACTGAGAGGCCCCTCCAGGGCTNCTCTGCACAAGTCCCTGCCAGGAGGGGCACTGAGGGGGGGTCGGGCTCTGCTCCAGGAACAGGGACAGGAGGAGAGGGAACGGCCTCAGGCTGGGCCAGGGCAGGCTCAGGGTGGGCACCAGGAGCAATTTGCCCATGGAAAGGGAGCTCAGGAATTGGCAGGAGCTGCCCAGGGAGGTTTGGAGTGCCCATCCCTGGGGGTGTCACCTGGAGGTGGCACTCAGAGCTCTGGGCTGGGGACAAGGTGGGCATCAGGCACAGCTTGGCCTCAGTGACCTTGGAGTTCTCTTTCAGCCCAAATCATTCTGTGATCCCATGAAGGCATTGGGTACCTGGTATCTTGTGAAGGAGATTTCTCAGTTGTCTGGGTCCAGTCTGGCATTTTAGAAGTTTTCAGTACAGATGCACTTAAACAGGAGCTGCTCAGCACAGACCCCCAAAGAGAGCAGCTGACCTGGCACCAACTTTGTTTCAAAAGCTGGTCTGGTGCCAGAGGAGTTTGAAATCCAGAAAGTTCCAAAGCACTCAGAGGCCTGCTTGTAACCTGTAGCTCCAAATGATTATGGAAATTTGAGAGAAAAATCTGGAGGATCAGCAGAGACAGAAAACTTGGTAAGGAGCAGCTCAATGAATCAGGTTGGGAGGTAGAAAAATAGATCATCTGGAGAGGAAGAGAGCACCTTGTCAGAAAGGAAAAATGAGAATAAACTATTGGGAAAACAAATGTCTTTTGCAGAGGGATGGGGGCAGGGCTTTGCTCCGCATGGAAGGGACACCAGTGAAGGAACAGGGAACCTCCAGCCACAAACAACAGGTCTGCGAGGAGCCGTGATTTCACAGTAGAGTTTGGATCCTGATGATTCAAATGGATGAATCCTGGAACTTTTCCAAAGAGTTGCATCTCTTAGAGCTCAGAGTGACAATCCTTCCTTTGGTTTTGTAAACTCTTCTGAGGGAGTCGGTGCAATTATTTTATTTAACAGTCATGTAAGCCCTCAGGGTGGGATTTCCCTCACTTAACTTCACACAGATCCCAACTAGGCATCTGCAGCTGTACAATTCACCTGGGACTCTGTGGAGGCAGTGCAGACAGCTGCAGTTTTCCTGGAAGGGATTCTGCTGTTCTAAATCTGTTTGAAATGTCTACCTGAGGAGGAGATGAGTGATGCTGTCGCCCTTTCCTGTCTAAACCCACCTACACCGTTCAGTGCCTGCTGTTCAGTGCCTCATGCATATTGAAAATTGTTGTTTGCCATTTCTCCTGCTTTGGTGAAAGCTTTCAATGACTTGTCTCAGGCACAGGGATTGTTCTGGAGGATTTCTTGGCTATTCTCTCAGGCAGAAGTATTCTCACAGCAGTTGGTACAGCCTTGAAGTTTGGGGAAGGCAAAAGAGGGAGAGAGAGTGAGTGAAGGGGATTAAATTAATTATCCTGGTAAACAGAAATATATGTTAAATGTTTCCTGTGGATAACAATAATTTATTCAGTTCAAAACTTCGGAGAGCTAATTAAAATCACAGTTTTACAGTGCAAGCTTCCAGCAGAACAATTTTTTCCCAGAAGGTAGGAATATCAGAGTATTTTTAGGCAGGGAAGAAATTGCTTGAGCTCGTGATTATATGGGATCTTTGCTGACATGGAGAGACTGGCAAAGTCAAGATGTGCAGGCAGTAGTTGAGATCTTTCTGCAAAGAACTTCCACACAAAGGAAAGTTTCCTTGGCTTGATGATGAGAACTGGTGGCCCAGAGTTTTTACAGCAGGTTTAGGAGTTTTGCTGGATCTCTCAATCCAATATTCTCAAAGTGGAAGCTCAGGATGCACTGTCCAGCTTTTTTTGTTTGTTTGAGGGTTTTTTTTTTGTTTTAGTATTTTTTTTATTTTGTTTTGTTTTGTTTTGTTTTGAGGACAGAGATAACAGATGCCACACATTTTCATCTCTCCTGTCTGCATGATCTGTATTCTCATGGATTTATTCAGGTTGGAAAAGGCCTCTAAGAAGACCAAGTCCTGTTAAGCCAGAACCATTGTGTTCCTCCTGAACCACATCCCCCAGTGCCACAACCACACAACTTTTGAACTCTTCCATACCACACCCACTGCTAATTCCTCTGAATGGAAAAAGGCAACTTGGGTTTCCTTAAAATCCTTAAAAAGCAAAATAAAATCCCAAAAGGTCCTTCCAGAACCTCGAGACTTACAAAGACGAAAACATGCTTCTATCCTCTTTTAGATGTTAAGGACAAGGAATAACACAGCAATAAAAAGGACTGGAAATCAAATAACCTAAACAAGCTGGGTGAATCTGCATCCTGTAGAACTACGTTGTTCTCTTAATAAAATGTGTTAAGTCCCTTAATAAAATGTCTGCTTAACAGGATAAGAACTTGGACCCATCAGAGAGTTTTCCATTTTTATTGTATAACCTTTAACATGGATGTTGGCACATACACATTTTCAATATTTGGTCACTGTGGAAGATGCCGAGATGCAATTTGGGTTTTTTTTGCCTTAAGACTGAGATTGGAAGGCCTGGAACAACCTTTTTTTTTTTTTTAATCTTTGTGATCAGAGGTGGAAGTTCTATTTTATGAATGTGCACTCACACCCAGTGTCTTCCAAAAAGCCAGCTGAAATATTTAAAATCTTTAAATCTCATTTTAATAAAGGTAGGCCAGAGTAGTGAGAGGCAGAGCATGAGGCTTCTGAGGTGACAGGTGGAAAAATTAAAAATTGAATGCTTAAGAAAATAAGAGAAAGAACTTTAATTTCTGTGCAGTGGGGGAATGTGAAAACCTCAGAGAGAAACCAAGGATTTTCCAGTGTGTGATTAAAAAGACCCCAAATTCTATCCCTTCAAAAGTCACTAGCATGATAGACTGACCTGACCTTCTTAGGGCAGGCCTTTATTTTTTTGAAATTGTAAAGGCTTCTTTACAATGGCCAGTTTTGCACTCTGGGCTCACCTGTTCAGGTTTGAGAGGACAGTGTTATTCTGGAGATGATTTGGAGCAATTCTGGTTTTTATTTTTAGGGAAAAAAGGAGAAAAGTTTTTATAATGCAAGTGAAACTGCCTTGATATTGGAGCATTTTTTTTGATGCTCAGTAAGAATCTGGCAGTTTTTAAAAATATACTGAGTGAGACGTTGTAGAAGTCTTATTATTTGGACTGTGGGATTTGCTACCAAATCTACAATGTTTCATTTATTAGGAAAATCCCCTGAATTATTAACACAACTGAGGGATCTTCAGGATAATGAACAAAGTATATTATGAGAATCTTTGTGCTTGCTTATTGCTCGTCTTTGATTATTCATCAATTTGCAGCCCGTGGTAATTCACAATTCATCTGCCAACCATTAATGTGAATTACTGGTAGGATTATGTCTGTTTGCTGCTTTTCCTTGCAATGTGAAAGAGAATATTGAACAGTCAATTGTCCAATATGTGCCTTTGCTATGCACACAACCAGAAAATAACCCATAAGCATACAAGTTGTGGATGTACTTTAAGGTCTGTCCTGAGTATTGTTTTTATTTTATGAGCCTTAAGGGAAAATCTGTTCAAGAATTGCCTTTACATTTAGTTTCCCTGCTAGAAGAAAGGGGAAATGGAAAAAACAATTAATTCCTGCATGTACAAACCAGCCAAAGGGAAAATGTCATAAAATCACAGAATCATTGTTGGGAAAAGTGGTAAAGCTCAGTATTATCTTTCCTGTATAGTAATTAATTGATTTTTTTTTAGCTGTTAAAAAGATGAGTATCCACACAAATCCCTGTCATTCAGTTATTTAAATAGCTAAGTTTTGTGTTCTTGACTCAATATAGCTCCTTTTCTACTTGCATGTTTTACAGTTTGTATTGCTTTTTTCCTCTGCTTTTTCAAATCTTGAAATTTTGGGCAAAATTGAGGAAACTTTATTATAATGCTGATGTCAAATCTCCTGTTAAGTTATTGAAAGGTATTTTCGTTTTCCTTAAATGCCATTAAGAAAAATGGAATTCAACCAGATTTATAACTACATCCTGGCCTGACACTGAAGGGTAAAAATTACTTTATTGACTTAAAAATGTTACACTTCTTACATTGTTTATTTGATTAAGGCTTAAAAGAACAAACTTCTGTTCCACTAACTGTGCAAATTACTTCCAGAACCTGGACAAAAATCGCTAATTACTAATTAACTTCATTAAGTAACAGCTGCCAAAGAAGGAGGAAAAGAAGGAAAGTGTAGCTTTGTGGGCTAAATCAAAATTAAAGAGGGTTGTGGGTGTCCATTGCTCGGTCAAAATATTTCCCTATTTTTAATTAGGAGCAACTGTGGCTCCAAAACTCTGCTTTGTAACAGTGAATGAAATTTAAACCCCCAGATGTGGAATTGTCACATTCCTGCACTGCTGCACAATTTACTCTGCACAGGTAGCTTGTCTTAGGTATTTAAAAATAGACTTCGTGTGTTTTAATTAAAAATTACTGTGTAATAAATTTTGCAGCTCTTTGTCACAAAGGCTGTGACACATTAGCAGGAATTTTCAAATGAAAACTGCATTCCCAGCACCTTCTGGTAGGTCCTTTCATCACTTGGTCAGATGTTCTGTCTGTTGATTCCAACAGCAACAACATCCAGCTCAGTGAGAAGGAAATTAAATTTCAAGCATTGAGTCCCTATAGGGAACGTCTCCTCGTGGCTCCCTTAATCAAAATATGCTCCACTTCAGAGAGGAAATTAAATCAAGGTGGCCAAATTCCCTCTCCTCTCTCTCCCCCATGAACAAATCAGCCAGAACTGCACTGATTTATTGAGGAAAAAAAGTGATGTCCAAGGGGTAGAAAGTGCATTTGGAACAAAAGCCCAGAGTCCCTGCAAAGCAGAGCAGAAGACAGTTTCTATTCCTGCTCAAGTTTAGTAGAAAATCTCTTTGCAGTATTACCAAAGGTGTTATAAATATGCCATGTGGAGGAGGATAAACAGTCCTGCTCTGGGATGTGAACCCAGCCAGGTGAGCTGGCACGTGTGGCAGGGAAGGTAGGGATGATTAAAGATTAAATTTTGTTTTCTGGCACTTGCTGAGCTCAGTGTGGGAAGGATGAGGTGCTCGGGATGTCCCCGGTCTTGGAGGGGAGCTTGGACTCTCAGGATCTCCTGAGGGAGCCCATTCCCACTCACAGGGAGGTCCCAGGAGAAACCAGAAAGGCTGGGAAGAAGGAAAATAACAAAAGAAATCCAGGGATGACCCTTATCCAGGTGCTAGACATCCCTCAAAAGTTTTATCACAAGCTGATGGCCACCAGCTGTTTATCAAACCTTTGAGGATTTTTTTCCCCTTTTACCGTTTCCATGAAAAATCTCCAACACTTGGAGCAACGTTTTCAACTGATTTTGTGAGAGAAGACTCAGGTAAGAAAATAAAGTTCAGAAAACAAAAGGGATTTTTTGGTGCTTAATAGGAAGGCGTAGTGGGAGATGTTTAATGTCATGTAGAGGAATGAAACACCTGAATCCTGCTCATTTTCTACAGGACTCAGTTCCCATCTGTGCCTCCAGAGTCCAGCCCTTAACATTTTAATTTAAAAACCAGTCTACAGTTAAAACAGCTCAAAATCAATGTAGGTTTTCCACCAACCTGTTAAAGAAAAATTAGTTTGAAAAATGTAGCACCTTTTGTCTCGGTTCTATGCAAAACCATCCTCCAGACTAAAAATAGCAGTTTTTATTCCCCAGCAGAGAGGAAAACAAAGAGATCTATGTCTGTGCATAGGATTAGAAGACTGGAGATAGGATTTATTTCAAAAGTAACCAGCCTCTGGGCTGAGAGCTGATCACTGGAAGTCCTGCTACTCTGCTCAGCTGATCCAACAGAGCATGAGCTGGAAAAGGCAATGTGCAGACGCCAGACTAAAGTCTAACAATTAAAACACCTCCTAATGAACCAGCAGTGCAGCATATGTCTCCTTGTCAAAAGCAAATCGTTTAACAAACATTACCTTGGGTAATTTATGCTGTTCTGAGGGTGACTCACAGAAAGTTGGTGATTCAGTGACCTATCTGGGTCTTGCTATTGTTAGATTGCCAGCTCCAGCTCCTTTTAAGTGCCACTCCAACAATGCGACTGATTAGGAGAGCGAAGCCTTATCAAAATGAAGCTATAAAAGGACTATTTTGCATGTTTGGAAATGCAGGCTAAATCCTAAATCTGGGCCTTATCTCAGCACCGAGGTGTCCAATCAAATGGTGTTTTACCCAGTAGCAAAAAAAGTGGCCTTTACCCTCACCATTGCACACTCGACATGCATCCCCAAAATCTGCAGAACTGCACTTTGGGGCATTCTTTCCTCGGGGAATTTTAGCAATTCCATGCAGAGATAATTATTCAGATAATTTTGTGTCCAGAAAGTTTGAATTAAAATACTGTCAGCTGGTTTACCTGTTCCTGCTCAGTTCATGTTCATGATCAGTCCATGCTTGTTTCTTAGCCCCATCTGCCATCACTGAGATAAATTACTTTTTGGAGACTTTAGTCTTGAATATCTCTCTGAATCATAGAATCATAGAATGGTTTGTGGTGCAAGGGAATTTAAAGCCCATCCAGTGCCACCTCTGCCATGGCAGGGACACCTCCCACTGCCCCAGGCTGCTCCAAGCCCCAGTGTCCAGCCTGGCCTTGGGCACTGCCAGGGATCCAGGGGCAGCCCCAGCTGCTCTGGGAATTCCATCCCAGCCCCTGCCCACCCTGCCAGGGAACAATTCCTGCCCAAAATCCCATCCAGCCCTGCCCTCTGGCACTTTGAAGCCATTCCCCCTTGTCCACTCCATCCCTTGGAAATAGTTTCTTTTCATGTTTCTTGTCAGCTCCTTCAGGTATTGGAAAGCCATAATTTAGTCACCTCGAAGCTGAATAACTGCAGCAACAAGATTTCTTGTGGTATATATTTCAAGATAGTGGGTAGATGCTGTAAGACAGATTCACAAACTAAAAAAAAAAAAAAAAATTAGTGTTTTCAAACAAAAGTGTAAGAAGTCACTTAAATGGCTCCATGCTGGAAAAGTTTGCTCCTTGGAATTTAATTCCCATTTATCCTGCAGTAGCAGACAATGACAGTGAGCGAAATAAACAAATTTCTCTTATTTTCACTGTTTAGTTCCTGTTGGACATGTGGGGACACCGAAGTGTTTCCATACAGGGCCACAAATTTCATCTTTCTTTCATAGTGAAATACAAATTTTCTGTTGCAACACCCTGTATAGCTGGTGACTTGTGATTCCTGCTTACAGACCCAATCCCAGCTCCTCCAAACTCACCTTTATGTTTTATATAGGAACACCCTTTGTGTTTCTATTAAATAACTGCTTTTGAGCAAAGGTGGAAGAGCTTAAGAGAGATTTTACACCACATTAAGCTCAGGTGTGGTTTGTTCATAGAGGATGCAGAAAAAACAGATTATCACAGGGTAAGAGCCCTTCACACAACAGCTGATACAGGATGGCAACTTGTGTGTGCTTTGTTTCCCCTGCATTTCCCCTGCAAAACAGGACGTGATTTATGCAAACGTGGTTTTTTCAATGAAAGCTGTTGAGTAAACTCAAGTTACCTTTCCTTTTCTGCCTGCAATGCATGTGTAAGGGAAAAGGAGAGCAGCAGATGAACATCAAATTCTTACTGTTTCTTGGTATCCCAGGGAGGGCAATATTTGCTTCTCTGGCAAGGCCTGACTGGACTTTTTCTAAAATTGGCAGCTGTCACTGACTTGAATGGGTTTAAAATTCAAGCTGTAGATGTCTCTTTATGTAAATAAGCAAAGTATTTTATATTCTCAGCCAGTATCCTCTAGCACAGCCTGAATGTGTTTGTGAACAACCCATTATTACATCTTAAAACAAAAAAACCCAAAAACCTCAACATTTGTTTGTTTGTGTAACATTTGTTTTAACTCTGTGAATTGTTTATGCTTGGTGGGAAGTGATCACAAAATCTTAGTGATTTGGGATTATTTTGGGGACATCTTTGGCAGTGCTGACTCTTGATTCCTCCACTTCCACACACGAGTCACTCTGAGTTTCTGTGCTCACTAAAACTGGGCTGCAATTATTAATCTTGGTCTGGTATCTGATGCTGGTGTTTGAGAGCAGCAGAATTTCCAGGGCTGTCATTACAGGCGTGTGAGTCACATCCCATCCTGAAGTTTTTGGGTTGTGCCACTTGCTGTGGGTAACATTTACAGTCAGCTTTGCCACAGAATGCAAATTCCTGCGTGGTGCTCTCCAGGAGCCAAATAATGTGCAAATATTCACTACCTAAGACTTGCAGAACATTTCCTGTGAGTAAATGTGTTGTAGTCCTCAGAGGGGCAGGGAGGAGAGAGAGGGAGGGAGAGAAAAACTCTCCTCCCTTCCTCTGCAAAGAGCAGGAGGAGTTTTCCCTCCTCTCACAGATTTGTGTGAAGTGTTTCCCTTGTTTCCTGGACTTTGGAACACAGATTGCTTTTTCTGTTTTTGTCCACTTGCGCCTGGTTTTGTCCTTGTTTTATAGGGAAGATAACTGAGGGAAGAAGGGAACTGCGCAGAAACTGTGCAGCAGCTCTGGCACGGATTCATTCCCACCAGGAGCACTCACCATTGCCCTGCCCCTTGCCACACCTCTGTATTTTACTTTCTTCCTGCCAAAATGTTTTTGCTCAATGGTTTTAACATGGAGATTTGCACCATTTTATAAGAAATCATTGTTAAACAAACACTCATGGATCTAAATGTCAGAAGGAGAAAGAATAAATTCACATTTGGCTGCTGAAACACCTCTATGATTAATTGAAAAAGAATCTCAGAATTTGTCAGTGAAACTGTATCGTGTCCCCTTCAGGTACAGAAAGCACTTTGAATGCAGTCCTGGCCCAGCATAAGAGGAGAGATTTTATGTTTTCATCCTAGGCCTTGAGAGGCATTTCTGTTCCTTTTATTCTGGGTGGACATAGAGAAAATTACAGAGAAAATTTCAAGCCCTTCTCTGTCTGGAACTTGAAGTTGCTCACACTGCTCCATACAGTACAAATCCAGGGAAGTTCCCTGGAACAGATGAGTTAGGATGACTGATTCCTCATATTCTTAAAGACAAGTGTGCTCTGATGCTCCCAGTGAAGCACAGGAAGGTCAGAGAGTGGAAAACAGAGTTTCACAAAAACGAATTTTTGTTTCCTTGCTCTGAGTTTAACATGCTCAAAATGAGCAAAGCCACTGCTCCACAAGGCAGAGATGCTGGGCCAGGGTTTGCTGTATCTATCCATGTATCTATGCCAAGCAGAGAAAAATACCAAGGACTTGTTAAGTGATGCATTTTAAGTGATCAGCTACACGGGTTTTGCAGTCACGCACCTCCTACAAGTGCCGGTGATCCGTCAGCTCTCCAGCACGAAGGCATCTCATTACAATGGAGAGCACGTGGAAATCTACTCAGATTTGCCAGATTTGTCAGATTTTACACTCAGTGTATGCCCTTTGTTCATTGCTGTGTGCTAGACTTCGTGTGCTCTATCCTGTCCTCTTCCTAAATCAGCCAAATCCTTGTTTTCCTGATCTCGAGTGAGTTGTAAAATGCGGCCTCAGCTACAGCCTGAGGTGTTTTATTTTGCTTTCTTTGTTGCTGAGGCTTTCCTGCTCTGAAAACATATTTATATTATCATGGATAGTATAGATATATATCTTAAATATCTTATAGATAATTTCACTCTAAAACAGAAACCAGATAGAACCCATTCACCACTTACTGATCTATCACTCTCATTCACATATGAAGGTTTACTTCTCACGTGTTCTCCAATCTTTTGCAGTGGGTCTGCTGCAGAAAATGCTAGCTGTAAGAGTGCCAACAGAAAAAAAAAAGGTGTAAAGGTGTTTTTTCCATGTAATTTCAAAGGTCTGTGTCACCTGACTGTGGTCCTCATTTCAAATCAGGATTATGATAACAAGGACAGTGGTGAATTACTATAAGAAGTGTTTCTGCTGTTTGCTAGTGTGCTGAGCCAAAGGGATATAATATTTTTGCCCTTTCACTGAAATCCAGAGAAGACTGTTAGGAAAAGGGTTTTCTGTTAGCATCTGTTTTGAACATTCAAGGCACAGCAGCCAATGCCCATGGGATGACATTTGCTGTTGTGTAAAGTACAAGAACAATGTCTCCTCCCCAGTTACCCTCCAGGCTTACATGCTCCAGGAGTACACAGGATTTTCACAGCGAGTTGCACAACAGTGGGTTTCAGCCAAAAAGTAAATGATAGCAGCTGAAGGCAGCATCTGTAAAACTCTACCTGAGTAATTCATGACAATGACATTTTTCTGCCTCCCTGCTCAAATGCCAGACTTGTTGATCTGCAAAATATTGCAAATGCTGCCACAGGTTTTGGAGGAATCTGCCCTCTTGAAACACTGATAAAAAGGCATGATCTTATCATTTGATGTGGAGACGGGTATGAGGTCAGACTTGATGACCTTAGAGATCTTTTCCAGCCTAAATGATTCTGTGAAAAGGGCAGAGCTCTGTCATTCTTAGAGACAGAATCCTGCATTTAGCTGCTGTCCCTCATCCTCCTTCTGTATTTTGACTCTGTGGGGCACAAGCACCACCTCAGCTCTTGCTGATGGCAGTTCTAAATCCTTCCCACCCAGTTATTCCAGGGCAAGAGTTTGAAATGAATTTGTGACAGCAGCTAAGTGTCACGGTCCTCTAAAGTACAACATTAAGTAAGTGGATTTAAAGCAGGTGGCTTAAATGCTTTAGTGGGGACCATGATGAAAGGAAATGCCGTGGCAGATCTGCAGAGCTGTCCCAGTGATTGACATCCTCAGGTATTACTGCTGCTGCAGCTGGGACCTGGGTTTCACATCTTAATCCATATTTGACTAATTCTGGAGTTCTGAGGGTTTGGCAGTGACTGAGCAGAGCGTGAGCACACACAGAGGGAGAATCAGCTCCTGAGGCACCGCAGATCCTGATCGTGCACGGGGTGGGTTGGAAAGGGCATCTCTGCAAGGAGACACTTCTCTGGCAGATAAAATTGAGAGCTGAGCATTAAAGGAGAATGGGGAGAGTCTGAAGAGAGGATTTTTTCTCTTTTTGTAAAGCGTTGCCCAGGAGAGCTGTTACTTCTCCCTCTGTGCATCACAGAATTAGCACCATGGTGTGGTCAGATCAATAAATCTTGCCTAATATTAGGCTACTGAAAATCATATTTGTCATATCTGCTGCCTGTTTAGGCAGAGGAGAAGGGAAAAGCTCTCCAAGCAGTTATTTGTCCCAGATGTTCATGTGTAAAGCATGGACAATGCTCAGAGTGCTCCAAAGGCTGTTTTTTCCTGCTGGAGAGAGACTTTCACACAACTGCCATGAGCCCACACACAAACCAATCAGAAAAGCAACAATTGTGATTGTTCAGTCATGATTTTGCAGAGTGGGCTGGGCCAGAGACCGAATTACAGCAGTCAAAAAACACAGAGCAACCTTTTGGGTCATTGTCCTTCGCTTTGTGCATGGAATGAGATGGAAATTGCATGAAATTCTTCCCTGGGGAAGAAAGGAATACCTGTCCAGGTAATTATCATTACCCGTGCACATAGAAAAGCTTAATTGGAATTACACAGAAAACAGCAGCTCTCTTGTTTCCTTGCACGTAAGGACTAATTTTGCAACATCAGTATTTTCCTCACCCCCTTTTAAAATATGAATATATTATTTTTTCACTGCGTGAGTGTCTAGGAAGAGTTAAATATCAAGGGTTTTACAGGCAGCAGTGTGTGAGTTATAAGAGCTGATTTTGTGGCTGATTTAACCATGTCAAAGTTGGAACCTGATGTCTTATTCTGAGTGTGGAGGAAGACACAGAGGGAAAAAAGAAGAGTGGCTGAGTGATAGATACGAACACCTGAAGTAAATTGTTCTACCACAATGAGATCAAATTGCTGGTAAATATGGAAACCTGAAAGGCTGACAGGCAGCAAACTTAGGAAATATGAGAGGCACTAGGAAAGCATCAGCTCTCTCCTTTAGTGTGGTACTGATGGAGTTTTTCCCACATTACCCATTTAAGCATTATGCAACAAAGCCAGAGTTGCTTCCTACTCCAGAAAAATTAATGTTCTATAAAACTTGCTGTTGTTTTAATATTTTCCTATTAAAATGGCATAAAATGCTGTTACATCATTTTAAGGGAACAAATGCATGTTGGCCCAGTTCATTATCAATTCTTGTCACCAACTGTTTCTGCAAGCTGCAGGAAAGGGAAAAGATGATTTGCAAAGCTCTGTGATCCAATGAGAGTCTGTAAAATATGCTTCTGGATGAACCCTGCCCTTCACATCCCCCGTGTGGTCATGAAATACTCACTTTACATTTGGACAAAACCTGGAAATTCACCTTCTCACACCTCTGAAAGGCCTGTGGAAAAGAGGGATTTGTGTTTTATCTTTTTTTGTGTCCCTCCTGTGGTGTCAACGTCCCAGCACAGCTCACAAGCGTCCTCCCCTAAAAGAGAAAATAGATTTCAGCAATTACAGTGTGCATTTTTAAGAGGGCACATCTGAGTTACTGTGTGAGCAAAAGATCTGAAAAGGGAATGTAACCCAAATTTAGGATTAATACTGTTTCAAACCCCCGTCCTGGTATCCTGTTCCCTGCCACAAAATCCACTCTTACCTTCCTAGTGATCAGAACTGGTTTTAAATCAGGCTCAAGTAGAATGGATTTTAAGGATTTGATTTGCACACTTTATTTATTTGATTAAAATTCTGGCCCACATTACTCCAAATTATTCTGTTTTGCAATTTGTCTCAAGCATTCCTGTAGCTTTAACTTCATTTATCACGGATGCATTTTCCATCCAGAGATTCATCCAGACATGGCGTAATACCCTTGTCCACCATCTAGGCCTAGGTTTCTTATTTGCTTTTCATTAGATTTTTTTCCTGATTTCTCCTTAATACTCAGTGAATGGAAGAAATTGCACTATGCAAATACTTTTTGAGAGTGTCAGCTCTCTCTATTTTTTCCACTTGCTGGAGTAAAAATACTGCTGTCATTTTTCTTCAGTTGCAATTTCATGAAGCCCGATATTTAATTTTAGGACATTAAACCACTAAGAGTTTTTATTTTTCATTAAATAAAATCCCTCTTCATGTAAAACACAACCATTTTTAGGACTTTTCTGAAACCTGGTTTTGGTTTTGTGGAGGGGTTTAGTTTTATTTTTTAAATTTTTCTTTCTGATTTTCTGTGGAATCCACGGTGATTTTCTAGGAACAAATAGAAAACCTTTCATCCACTTCTAATCAGTCCCAACTGTATCTCCCATCCACGTTGCCAAGGACTGTATTCCATGCTGGACAGTGAGGAATCAGCAGCAGGCACTGGAATTCTTATAACTATCACTTTTTAAACACTATGGAGTGGAATCAAAGCTGGTTCTGGTCTCTCCCAAACAATTCCTGCTAAAGCTGCTCCATTCCCAACGGGAGATGGGGAACTGAGAAAGGTGAAGGGGACCTGTCTCCTCTAAACCTTGGGGCTGTCCTGAACAAGCTCCAGAAGTGTCCCATGGGAATCTTGTGGGGCTGGAGCTGCCCCTGGGATGGGGCAATGCTTGGGATCAATCCAGGCTGGGATGAGCAGATGGAGCAGCCCTGGGAGAAGGATTTGGGGGTGCTGGTGGTGAGAGCTGGACCTGCCCCAGCCCTGAACCCCACAGTGAGGGGAGGATTGTATCCCTGTGTCCCCTCAGGTGTGACCCCACCTGCAGAGCTGCCCCAGCCCTGGGCCCAGCACAGGAGGAGCTGGAGCTGCTGCAGAGAGCCCAGAGGAGGCTCCAGGATGAGCAGAGGATGGAGCAGCTCTGCTGGCAGGAAAGGCTGCCACAGCTGCCATTGTTCAGCCTGGGCAGGAGAAGCTTTGGGCTGAGCTCAGGGTGGCCTTGCAGGGCCTGAAGGAGCTGAGAAGAAAGGTGGAGACAGAATATTCACAAGGGCCTGGAGGGAAAGGACGCAGGGAATGGCTTCAAACTGACAGAGGGCAGGGTTAGATGGGTAATTAGGAAAAAATTGTTCCCTGTGAGGGTGGGCAGGCCCTGGCCCAGGGTGCCCAGAGCAGCTGGGGCTGCCCCTGGATCCCTGGCAGTGCCCAAGGCCAGGCTGGACACTGGGGCTTGGAGCAACCTGGGACAGTGGGAGGTGTCCCTGCCATGGCAGGGGGGGGGATGAGATGATTTTAAGGCTCCTTCCAACCCAAACCACACCGTGATTCCATGATCTCTTTCTCTTAACAGTTCCATTGAACCAGAGCCCACCAAGGCTCTGTGGGGTTTGAGATGTGTTCATGTCCATGGGTTACAAAAATTGCCTCTTTGCATTGCTCAGTGAACAGCCAAATAAATGTGGGAGCAAACAGAACATCTCCCTGTCCTCCCACCCAGGCCTGCCAACATTCCAGCACTGAAAAGCAGCTGCAAAACTTTACCAGACGTTCACTTTAGATGAATACCCCTGGAATTAGCAGCTCAGTGACTGCACACAATGGCATTTGACCCTAATCATGGGGAAATGTGGAGACAGAGGCCACCTGTATAGAGAGAGTTTGGCCAATAGATAGAATCAGGCTCAAAACATTTGCCCCTGCCCATCACCCCCTCTTCCTTTCCAGGATTCCCAGGTGGAATGCACTGAGGGCTTGGATTTTTTCACTGTGGATTTGATTTTCACAAGCAGTATTTAATTTTTTAAAGGTTTGGACTCGTGATAATTCCTTTTAAAAATAGGCCCTTCCTTGCGTGCCTTTCATGCCCAAATGCCAGCTCTACTTTCAGTAGACTGGAAAGTTTCATGGTTTTTTTTTTTAATGTGAATTGAAGACTGGCTGGTCAGCTTTCACTACTGATTGAATCCTTCAGCTTTGTTCTGGATCATGATTATGTTTGATGATGAATCAAGTTAGTTTCTATGCTTGACAACCAGTAAATACAAAAAAATCTAGTTTAAAAAATTATTTCAAGGGAAATGAAGTTTGGAGAGGGTAGAAAAAAAATCCCAGTCTAATGAAAGCCAAGTTCTTGGAAATAAAACTAAGGGACAGATAAAATTTAAGTGAAATGCAAATTATAAAGACAGCTTCTTTGCTGAGTCAGGCAAGTGTCCAATTCACTGTTTCCATGAAACATGGTGCTGTGTTCACTTGTCACAGATGATTTGTAAATTCCAGCAGGTCTCCTGTTTATTCCAACCATTGCTCCAGCAGATATTACATATTTGCTGTGTTTTTAATATCACTCTTAAAGAAATTAACACAGATTGTGGACTGGCAGGAAAAAAAAACTCCCTGGGGAGCTGCAGGTTTGTACCCTGCCTTGCGTAAATGAGTCAAACCCCAGCACCTCTCCCCTCTGGCACAGGCTCTGGGAAGCAAAATCTTCACTCAACGCCTGCTCAACAGGACATCTCTGCTGGAAACCTCCTTCAATAAATTATTATGGAGATGCAAATAGGAAATAATAATAATTTCACTGGGACAAAAGGCCGCTTTGAGGAGCCACTGAAGTAATTATGTACTGATAAATTGTGTAATAGGGTATTTTGGGACTTCATGTCATTTAGGTGTTGCACAGATCGTCCCTTCTTGCCAAAGCTCATTGATGTGCCTTGTCCTGCTGGTGAATGTGGTCTGTAAAAAGCATGAGGGTGGCAAAGCTTAGGGCTAAACCCTGAGCATAAAATGCCTGCAGGAATTCTGCAGTAGCAACTCAGTCACTTCAGAACATCCCTCAAAACACTGTCATTCCCCTTCTCTTCTCTTGTGGACATAGTCATGATTTGCAGCATTTGATTGTTGCAGCTCTGTGGTAGTTCATTGCCATATTTCTTCTTGTATTGCAAAGACAGAGCACAAAGAATCAAATGTCACATTTCTTGTCATTTTTCAGCTCTAAGTGCCCAAAGTAATGCCAGGGATTTTTCCTGTGTTGCTGGTTGTAGGATGCTGTGATAGAATGATGCTGGATTTGTGCTGGCAAAGCACTGGCAGAGCTCTGTGCAGGTACAGGTGGGTGGAGAGCTGACAAGAGACTCTCTGCACGCTCGGTGTGATGGTGCTCAGGAGAGTTTTGGTGGCAGTGGAGTCTAACCTGGTAAAAACAACCTCTCTGTGTTACAGGCTCCTCGAATTCCCTGCTCCTGCAGCAGGGAACACAGAGTTATCCCACCAGCACAGATGCCCTCTTTGCCTGCCCAGTGCCTCCAAATATGCTGATCTCATGTGAAAGGTTCAAAAACAATTGGACAGAGGGATGAGACAAGAAGACAGATTGTATTATTTCATTTTTCTTAAGGAAACTATGGGAAAACCCCATTAATTGTTAGAAAAATCCTTTCCCTCCTCCCTCCCCCCAGTGGATCTATTTATTTGTTGGCTTTACATGCAAAATATCCATAGGATCCCATCAAAACTGTGTCCAGACATTGCAAACTGATGCTGTTTAGCTGTGCTACAGACATGGGATACACCAGAAGATGCATCTGGGGTGGCCCTGATTTCCCAGGAGATGTTTAAAAGTCTGACTCTATTCCCTGTTCCCATTGTTGTGGTGCCACGTCCTTGCTCACACCAGGCACCAGGATCCCAGGATTTTGTACACGTCCTGCACCCTCTCTCTGATCTGGAGCTGCACCCCTCCCAGGACCTCAAACACAAAACAAAAATAATTTCTTTTGCCCTCCTGACACTTTTGAACCATGTTTAATGATCTGCTCCTTTGCCTTTGTGTTGTAAAGACCTGGGGACTCTTGCCAGATCCTGGGGTCCAGAATTCCTCCTGCACCACTGTGTTGCAGTCACAAGGGGAAGGAAAGCAGCTCTCACACAGCCACAAAGCAGAAAACACCGTTTGTCTTTGAAAGTATTTTCCCTATTCTCACAGGTTTTCCTTTAAACTGTCACCTCCATCTTCTCCACACTTCGCATTTCACTCGGATCTTGTTTTCCAGCCTTGTGCGTGTGTGCCCTGCTCCCAGACTCTCCTGGCCTGGAAATTGTGCATTTTTTCCCAAGGGGAACACGCAGACTTTCTCTTTGAAATCTGCCTGGAGCGTGGCAGCAAAAATCCTCCATTGTCATTTCACATTCAGGGAACGAACAGGGGAAGGAAGGTTCTTCACTCCCCGTTTGCTGCAAAGGGGATAAGGGAATATTTTTGTCAGCTGTCCACACTAGGTGGTATTTTTTTTTTTGTTGCACTGCTGGGCACGGAACTTGTGAATTCATTTCTGTCTTCAATCATTAGACAGGTACTTCCAAATATTCAGCTTGGGATTTGGCAGCGTGCTGGAGCACTGGGTGCATTTTATTAAAATCATCTGCTCTGCAACCAGGCAGAGAACGCGTGAAATTCCCTCACATTTTCACTCTCTCAGCCTGGAATAACCATTCCCTTCTTCCCACTGGACAAGGCACCACCTGGGCATTCTCAGTTGCAGCTGAATCAGCAGCAAAGTGCATTTCCTCAATTTAGAGTGAGTGTTGGACATGGATTTGTGCTGGGTTCCACCTGGCTCTGGGGGACAGGTTATTCCTGGTATTTTATAAACACTCCTGAGGCAAACATACTTTCCTGACACCTTTTTGAAGAAGTTTCAACTCAGAGTTATCTTCTACTGGCTTGGCTGTATCCCTTTTTTGGGGGGGAGGGGGGGCATTTTTTTTCTGGTTTCTCTTTGTCCCATAGTTCAAATGGCTGTCATGGAAATACTCTCCTTGTAGCACTGGAGAAATCAGCAGGTTTGCCTGCAGGAATGTTGATGGGATGTGATGCAGAAAACATTCAGGTATTGGGGCTTGGCTGTTTCAAATGGAGCTTGTCAGCAGTTAATTGAAAAGCTCTTATTTCCTTTTATATTTCTATTTATTTTGGAATTCTGGTGGGTTTTTCCCCCAAATATTCCAAACTCAGTAGAAAGCAGATATGGTGACAATGAGTAGCCTGCCTGTAAATGGTTTGGAAAAACATCTCAGAATTGTCAGTACAATTTTTGTCACAGAATCACAGGATTATTTGGTTTGGGAGGGACCTTAAAGATCCAGTTCCAACTTCTGCCATCAACAGGGACACCTTCCACAAGACCAGGTTGCTCAGAACTCCTTCCAACCTGTCCTTGAACATTTCCAGGGCTGGAGGTGTTCCCACAGCCCCTCTGGGCAAATACAAAATAGTGTTTTACTGTTTTGATCTATTAAGCTTCATTTTTAGAGACTATTTTGCATTTTTCCCCTTAAAAAAGTTACAAGCAGTAATAAAAAGAAAAAAAAAATCCATAATATTAAGAAAAATATGTATTCTTATAACTCAGAAATTACACAATGGGAGTCAAGTCAACTTTTTTTTTCATTTTTGGAGTTGTTTCTTAAATTGCTGCACACTATTTGGCAGAGGAAAGACAGGATTTTTGAAATCTCAAAAGATCTGGTGGTGCAAGAAAAACACTTTCAGCTGGTCCCAAACATGACAGATTTCATCAGAAAACATTTTGTACTAAAATGTCCTTAAGAAATCACTGAAAGCTCTTCAGGTTTTGTGTTGTTCCCTTCAGAATTTTTGATGATGAGGAGCAAATGGAAATAATTATGAGCCTTGTATATGTGTGTCTTTGAGTGTAGAATAGTTCAGTGTTAGTCCTGGACTAAAATGTGAAATTATGGTCAGAAAATCTCCACTTTGCTTCTCACAGGAAAAGACACTGCCCATGGCTGGAGTTATGTAATGTCCATCTATATTATGTGCTTACATAATTTGTGCAGTAGATTTGGGGACAATAAAATGGGATTAATGTTTTGAGAGGTTCAAAGTGCCCCAAAAGGAATCTGCTAAAGAATTCTACCCTCTCCTCTCCTGGAGCCTGAAGTCTGTGAGAATGTGAGACAGAGGGAGAGCTCAATGTGTGAGAAAACAATTTACCTGGCAACCTGTCCCATGTTTGCTGACTGTTGAGGGTGAGAAACCTACAGCTCTGTGAGGAAAAAAAAAAATCCCCCATTAACTTTACTGCCAGAAGAAATCGAATTTAAATTCCACTGTAGGTGCTTTTTAAATAAATCTGTAATTCTAGCTCCAACAAGTGCAGCTGAGCAGAGGAACCTCAGCAGAATCTGCCCACTTTTTTTCTGGGTTTTTGGATTCAGGGGACATGTGGGAACATGAGTGTGAGGGGCCTGCAGCCCCATATGTGTGGGGATCCTCTTGGCAGCCAGCATCCTCCTTCGGGAAGGGATCCAAGGCAAGTTCTTGATGTGCTCCTGGGGATTAATAAAGCAGCAGAACGGGAAATGGTTATGGGCTATGGATACAGTGGCTGTGTGAGAGATGAAGTGCTGGTTATCCCTGTGACTTGGCAAGTGACTGAGTAAAAAATCCTCCTAAAAGGTTTCATGAATTGCAATGTGGGGTGACAGGAGAATTCTTCTGGCGTACATCCTCCTGTTAGTTTAAAATGACCCCCCCTTACATTTATAAGGGTCTTTTCTCATTAGAAAGTGATCATCCAATGTTGTTAACACTTTCAAATATTTTCTTTGTCATAAATGAGGCGCTGCAGGTGTCCTGGTGACCTGGCAGAGGAAAGGATGAGTCTAATTGGGACATAAATGGACGTGAATTTGGGAGGGAGACACATCAGTAGTTTAATCCTTCACTCAGCTCACCTGATTTTTCTAGACTTCTGAGAAAGAAAGTGAGATATGTAAGCCTTTGACACCAGACTTGCTTATTTGGCACCTATCCATCCTATAAATAGTTGGTATCACATTTCTTTTCATTTCCAGTTAAGGAGCGCCTTCAGCAGCTTCACCTTCACCTTCATGGACAGGGAAACGGTGGGATGATTCTTATGTGAGAAAAGACAGCAACATTTTCCCCTCAATTCTGTGCCAGTTTTAGTGAGTTACTCTTATTTATTTATTCAAGGCTGGTGTATAAAGGGCTTTGTTGACACCTGACAGACACTGATTTCTGACCCAAAATTGTGACCACTTCACAAAGTTCAGCTGAAACTGGAGGGGCTGAGAGAGGGTGGGAGCCTGCAGGCTCTATCTGGAGCTGACCAGAGCTGAAGTGCTGAAGAGCACTTGTGCTCTCCAAGGTCTTTGAGTTGGTTTTACAGAATGGGTCAGGCTGGAAGGGACCACAGAGGGTCACTGGTGCCACCTCCCTGCTCCAGCAGGGCCATCCCAGAGCCCAGGGCACAGGAGTGTGTCCAGGTGGCTCTGGAATATCCCCAGGGAGGAGACCCCAGCCCCTCTCTGCTCTGTGCTCAGGGCTGGCACTGCCCAGGGCAGGAGCTGTGCCTCCTGTGCAGGGAATTGCTGGGCTCAGTCCCTGCCCGTGGCTCTGGGGCCGTTGCTGGGCCTGGAGCAGAGCCTGGGCCCTGCTCTGCCCTCCCTGCAACAGGGACACACAGGGACAGACAGGGACAGACAGGGACAGACAGAACCCTGAGGGACACCCAGGGACAGACAG
>VXBQ01007075.1:19830-51769 GCA_013400175.1 Phainopepla nitens | reverse complement strand
TAATTTGGGTAATGCAAATATGCTCAGTGCTCTAAGGATCAAGTAACTCCAAACTTTGAGAAAGGAGAATTACTGGAATGTATTATGTCAAGTGGTTTGTAGTTTACAGAAAAGGAAAGCTGGAGCTACTTGTGCACCACATATAAAACTATCTTCTCTGTAGAAATATGACTGTTCTTACTGCATAACAAAAAGCTTTATTTGCCACTTATTCACCAAGTGGATAGTTCTTTGAAGCTTTCTCTTTATAAATGGTATTAGATTTCATCCTCCACCTAAGCTGTGATCAAAAGTCTTCTTATATGGGCATTTCTATGGGGCTACAAATTAATTTGCATCTTAATATTGTGACATAAAATAGCCTTTTTTATTTCTATGTTCTAGCAACAGAGGCATGGTAGCCAGGACTGTCACTTGTCCACTAATCTGAGTTCAGTAGTGTGCTCAGCGTTCCACAGGTACTTCTTGTGGAAACAGTAGCTCAGTTTTGCTTGAGACCAATCTTCCTGTTCCTTGCTTGATTGCCTTGCACTATTGGCTGAAAAAGGTGCTGGTTTAAATATAGAGGCCTAGCAGACAAAAAGACCTACTTGCTTGCTTCTGGAGAACTTGGTCCCAGATAGAGAACAGAATTTGAGAAAATGGAAAAGAAAGCACATAAGGAACCTTAATCTCCTTCTTGATGTATACAGGTTGAGTGTAAAACTTCAGTTTATTCTATTACAATTCACAATTTCTTTCCATTCATTCTGCCCAACCTGATCCTCCGTGACCCCAACAATGGCTGAACAAAACTCTTAAAAGCTTAAATATATTTTATCTTGGAATATGTTTATGTTCTAGAATTAGTGGTGTTGAAGTCTCTTTCTACTTACTGTTTAGGTCTCTGCCACCTGAACTCAGTGTTGTACTTTGGTGTTGTTGAATGGTGCTTTCCTCCGTGGAACAGCAGTGTGAGGAGGTGACCCTCTGCTGGTTGTTTGATACTATAGCCATTAGCTTAGAGGACCTGAAGGCTTAGAGTTGTAAATTTGAGCTCATCTGGCAGGAGGTGTGTTGTTTCACAATCAACAGCTGTCTGTAAGGGGTCCTGCTCTTTCCCTCACCTTCTTTGCTTCTGCCGCTGTCTTTCAGTCAGTCTTTTCCATTGAAGCTTCTCTGTACTACGCTTTTGTGATCCTTGAAAACATGAGAGAAACAGTTTTTGTTCTCCTTTTCTGTGACTTGTGAGCAAAATGAGATTTCTCTTTAGACTGTTTTTTCTAGAAATCTCTGACCTGTGTCAAAACCCAAAGTGTTTTGCGCATTCATCAATACAGAAAGTAAAATAAGTACTTGTATTTTGAACAAACAGTGTCTGGCAACATTAGCAATAAGCTATATTTTAATGTTTTGGTGGACTTGGGTTTGGACTGTAACCAACTCACTCCAGTCAGTAGTTTGGTGACTGCAATTGTGTTACCTTTGGGCTGTCAGTAATGCCTTCGTGTGTTTGTGTAGGCCCAAAGCGAGCCCCCAGGCAGGGAGAACAACAAAGGTTCAGTAACAGAGGCACCGAGGGAAAACAAGAGAAAACTGAATGGAGACCATCTTTCAGAGAATACGGTCCCTATGGAGGACAAAGACAAGTGGAATTCTCAGTGGAACGGTATGTGTCCTGCATGGAGAGCTAAGGTCCCTCACAGAGGATCTGCGCATTTTTAGTGTGCAGGTTTTTTGCAACAATACTTACTCCATGCCTGTCAAAGTTGTAGTTTGGGTTGAATTGGAACATTTTTGTTGAATGTTAGAAATATCAAGCAAAACTGGAAAATGTAAAGATCTGAAAATGTACCTCCTAGTCAGCAGCATATTTATAATGTTCGTTTCTGAGCTTATATACCAAGCTTTGCAGAACACGTGGGAGGTTCCAAGTGGGAATTTACTGCTTGGACAGTGAATGCATATTGATTTTGCTTTCTTCATAAGTACTAGAAGATTCCACCTAAACCTCTAATGCTTCAGAATGTGGCTGTTCTTACTTTATACCACGATAGTTGATCTTTAACAAGTTGTCTGAAATTTTTAGCAGTTGCATATAAATATGGGTTTAGATGGTGGAGCCATTGCGTGATAAAAGTTGTGAAGATCTGACAGTTTTATAATGTGTTCTTTAATTTCTGTAATGTTTTCAGTGTTAATAACTACTGATCTTTCTGTTCCCGTGTGCTGTAATAATTCCTCCAGAGTTCAGTTTATGTCCGTTTTTAATGATAAAAGCAAAACAGCTGTTGTGTGTGCTGTATAAAGATGCACTATAAAAATTGTGTGGTAGCTGTTATATACTGATGTGTCCCACAGCTGCACAAATATAACAATATGATTTTTTTCTTCTTGTTAACTGTTCTATAAAAACAAAAACCGGACAAATTATCTTCTTTATAGACCAGTGGAAAAATTAGTCTATGAAAGACCAATAAGGGGTCGTGGTGGAGGAAGAGGCAGAATGAGAGGTAGAGGAAGAGGTCGTGGATTAAATGGAAGAGTTGATGGGTTCGACCAAAGAAGAAAACAAGCACCTGAAAGACAAAGTGGGAATGATAAAATGTAAGTGTTCTGTGTGCTGTTTCTTACTTGGTATACAAATAAATAATAGTCAGCACTGCAGTACTGTCTTTTAAGTATTCTGTTCCCTTCTCCTATACCCATGTTGGCTGGCAAAAAGTCAACACTGATTTTAGTTTGAAGTAATAAAAAAAAAAGGAAAAGCATCTTAAACTCATAGAATTGTTTTCTTCTCTAGGGGAGTGAAAGCAGATGACAAAAAGGGCAGAGGTGGAGCTCACAATAGCAGAACAATTAAAAATGATGATGCAAGGTATGTTATATACTTGTGCCCATCAGAGATCGTAATTTTCTGTGGCCTCAGTTAGATCATCATTTTCATGTCGTTGTTGAGCTTTATAAGCATTGCTTTCTATTATTGTTGTAATCAATATAATTTGACAGTTTTTTTAACCTGGCTCCTTTATGATAGTGAGATTAAATTGAAAGCAAAGGCATGATGATGTTCACTTAAGACTGCCAGAGTCTTTTGACTAGAGCTGAGTTGTCTTTTAATAGAAATAAGTTATTACTTTTCTCAATAGTCAAGTAAGTGGGACACTGGTATTTAATGGAATTGCTCCAAAATGCTGATTCTAAGATTCAAAACTCTGTTACTGGGCTTAAAGTCCAGTCTGTTTTCTGGAGTTTTATGGATAATTTCTAAATTGCAAAACTGTAGTGCAATTCAGTGTGGCTCTGAAGGTAATATTGAGCTGACTGTAGCACTGAAGTACATTTTAAAGTGCTAGAAAAATCAGTAGCATAATGTGATTAATGACCACTTAAAATTAAAAAAAAATCAGGCATTTTCCATTTAGTTCTGTATATCTCATAGTGGTACTGGTTTCTGTTCAGATTTGTAAAACCTCACTGGTTACGTGGGCACCTAGCAATACATTACTCTTTCAAGTAGCTTTTGTTCTCACATACATCTAGAAGTCTTTAATTGAAGGCTGATAAAGGATGGAGAAAAGGCAGTGCTTTGAACTTATAGCAAATATCTTTGGCCACATACACAATTATTGACAAAATAGTTTTAAAAATAAAATTTTATTTTAAAATAAAGTCTAAGTTTTACAACTTAATGGATTCAGGCAATCATGCTAAAACTTTGAAAAATATAGCCTTGGTGTGTAATAATTTTTGGGTCTTAGTATTCCAAATTCTTCTGAAAGGTTATACTAGCTTTTCTCCCTTCTACAGAATTTCATATTAAGAGTAGATTGGTGAGCTACTCTGGCTTTGCCAAGGATCAGCTAGGTTAACACTGTTCTGAACTGATAGTTTTCTGCTAGCTAGTTCTGTACTATCTTCTGTAGGATATCAGGGAAGGCTTCATAAACTTACAAGGTATTTATTGGTCCGTATCTATTTTCTTCCTAGTTAAGTTTTGGTGGTTTTTTTTCAGTTCAGTAGCATCAGAACTTATACCAATGTTTTCTTGTGATTTGATAGAAGTGGCATAAAATTAAAGCTCTCTGAGCAATTCTAAAAGACTCTGTGCCCTAATTGTGCTAATCATGCATTGAAACTAAAAGGTGTTAGTTTTAAATATGTGTACCTGCTACTGGAATGAAAATAAGTTCCTGCTGTCATTTGACAGTGAATTGAAGTCCGTGCTACAGAAAATACAAACTTTAATTCTTTAAAAGAAGCAAAAAGGCGACCCCAAATGTCAGTTTTACACTGACAACTAATACTAATCATGGTTAATATTCATGATTGAATTATTTCACCTTCACACATGCTTTTTTTAGAAAAAGAAATAGAAGTTGTATTTTCCCAATATTACTCATTTTGTTAGTTGCTCAGCTAGTTGCTTAGTATATCTTTCTGCTTACAATCCAAGAATTTTCCATTTTTTAAAATTCTTTTTTTCTTCCCTACCAAGTAATTCTGGTAAAAGAAGGAATGTGTTGGTTTGTTTTTTTCCCAGTGTGACTCACGAAGACTGTGGTTTTGTTGGGGTTTTTTTTTTTTGGTGTGTGTTTTATTTTGGTTTGTTTGCTTACTGTTGTAGTGGGACAGAGCAGACTGCATCTGTGGAGGAGAATATGGAAACTCCTGAACGGCCAGGGACATCTGAAGGAGAGCCTCTGAGCAAGTACAGATATTTTCAGAAAAATATTTGCTTTCTAAATGCAGAGGAAGCAATTAGCTCTTACTGATGTACTTGTATTGAGGGGCACACTTGAAATGTGAACTGTGAAGTTTTGCTAGTGCAGGTATTTAAAAATAGAAAAGCTTTGTCTTATATTTGTGAGTATGGAAAATGCTTTCCTAATTATGACTAAAGCTTCATTTATACAGTTGGAGATTGCATTTAATTGCACTAAACTTCCTAAGATTTGGGTGGAGGAGCTACATATTATGTTTTACCTTTTTAACTTGTCTAATTTGTAGAAACTACCGCGCTTTTTGGCGTTCTCTGAGAACAGGTATTCAGGGTGCCCATCCAATCATATAAACACATTTAAAATACATTGAACTGCTCTAAGTTTGTATTCACCAATCACTAATATCATGCAGAAATCATGAGAAGCCATGGCAGAACTTGGGAAGTCTTAATGGAAATTCAGTGAGTCTTAGAAGTAGGAAAATTGAGAGAGAAGTGTGCCCTTTGTTTTCTGGCTTTCCTTCTAATCAGTATCACAGCAAATAAATGAACACTGGCTTAAGAAAAATAACTGGACTAAGTTATTTAGATTCATAATTTAGACTTTATTTAGTCCAACTTTATTTGGACTAAATAACTTGTCTGAGTGTCATGTGGTGCATATCTCCTAGTGAGTGGATGACTAAAGATGATCAGTGTAGTATGTCAGCCTCTTCTGTTGCTGTGAAGCCTTTTTCACCTCATGAATCAGCTGCAGATATTAGTGATATGGGTTCATTTCTTAATTATAAAGCTAACTAGACTACAAAACCTGTTTTATATATTCAGGTTGTTTAACCCTGAAGTTCAGTTGATATAGCTTTGATTCTTTTAATTTTAGAGTAGGCTTTAATATATAGCTAAAGGTGTATACACATGGGGAAATCTATCCTTGAATGACTTATGACTGAAAAAAATGTTTCTAGGCTAACTTATATCAGATGGGCAGTGTAAGTACACTAGCAGAAGTGCACTGTATTAGCTAAGTATGGAAACAGTTGTTCAGCTTTTTTAAAGTTTTGATTTTGTCAGTTGTTGGTACCTTTACTTGTTTCACACTTGTTCTTGTTTCTACTTCAATTCAAGCTCTTTGTAGATATGTCCCAATATCAGTTCATTGTAGAGCTTAAGGCATGAGAAGTGTATGCAGTGGAAAAGGCTTCTGGCAGAATCTGCCTGTTAACTTGAACTCTTTCATCTTAGAGATCACTAGGTATTCAGTCAGACTGGGAACCTTTCTGGAGATTTTACTCCTACTTGTATTTTTTTTGTTTTGTTTTGTTTTTAGTGGAAGATTAATTTAGGCATAGTCCACTGAAATTTAAATGATTCAAAAAGCAAGTAACATACAAATACAAAATTCTGCACTCTATACTACTTTCAGTGCAATAAATATCGTCCTGAAGGTTACAAATCTACGTACAAAACATGAGTTACATAAATCTCCCTGCACTTACCTTTTGGGGGTGTTGGCTTGGTGACCCTATATGTTTTAAAATAGGAGGCATGGTCTGAATAGTGCCTAAGTCATTAGGGATGGTTGTATAGCATCCACCTTAACAAGATGGAGTTGTTGTTTAAAAGCAAAAGCTGGTAGGATATGGTGTTCAGGCTTCAGGATGTATTTAAAGATCTTACATGCTTAGGTTGCCCCTGCTGGCCAGGTAACACAAATTAGGCTACCTTCTGCTTTTGCTGCAGCCTCCGTACTGTAAAGGGTTGTGTGTTTGCTTGGGCTGCTGCTAGGGCCTTTCTCATTCTGACACTAAAATGCTGTGATTGCTAGGAAACCTATCATAGATTTGCTACTGCTTTATTGCAGTTGTGTGCTTGCATTGAGAAAAGAGATTGAAGACTCGGGTTTGTTTCTTCTCTCCTTCTCTTACTTGTTGTAAGTGTTTCCATTTAAAATTACAAGTAAAAAGCGACTCTTGGAAGTTGGGAATAACCTGTCTGCTGAAGATAGTGTGTGCCTTCTGATGTGGTACTGGCTAATTTCTGTGTCACTCTGGAAAAGAGATTCTATAGGCTTCTGTAACTTAAGGGATCTTGTCTTTAGGACTTTCTTTTGCTATTCCTGGGCTTCTATTTGCAGAGTATTGTGGGATAAGAATTTTGTAACTATTTGTATAATATAAATCAAGTTGTTTTTTCCCATATCCTCAAATCTTCTTGAATGTATCAACAATGTTTATTTCTATTATATCACCCCAAACTGCCTGCAAATATAAGGGGTTTTTTTCACTGCAAAAGCAAAACCTAACCTAAACCCTGTATAAAAGACACAGGTAGTGCAGCAGTATAAACTTTCCTCACAGCTGCTTTTGGCTGAACTTTTCTTCACAGTCCAAACAATGTAACACACTTATGTTGACCAGTTCAAATTAGATTTTTAAATTTTATTCACTACAACACATGGGCTAAGAAATTTCTATTCCTAAAGGTATTTGCAGCACTTGTATTTAATCTTGTGGGGCTTTCTTACATTTTTTTTATTACATGATAGTTTTCCTTTTTGGTGGAACTATGTATCATTTTGGTTATATAATAGGAAGCTTTAACTATTTATCATCAAGATTTTTAGCTATTTATCTCATTTGTTTATTTGTTTTGTTATTGTTTATTTTTGTTGTTGTTGTTTAATAGTGACATAAAGCTGTTCGTAGATCAGGCCAGAGCTTCATAAGGATTTGATTCAGTGTTTTTCTTCCATAGTAAGTTTGTATAATTGTTGCTTGGTTTTACCTTGTTTAACTTTATAATTTTTCCATAGCTGGTGATAATGCTCTTGTAAATAATGTTTAGTGGGAAAGCTTCATGTCATTGACTTCTTGATGAAAGCTGGCCAAGCATTTGCTTTGTGCAGCTGAATAATACAAAAACTGATCTGAGAGAGATCTGCTGTCATTATTTTAATGATATGAAAATAGCTGAATAGCTGAGCTAAATGGCATTCCTTTTGATTTGTCTTCTGGTAAAAAGAAAAGTTATTTTGTTTACTGTATGCACAATAATCACGACATAGTTAAAGGGATATTGTCATCCATGGGAGACACACATTAGAAACCATTACTGTAGGCTCTCATTTAGTGATTTGGTAGACTTTCATTGTGAATTCAGTGTATTCATCATGTCCAGAGATTGTGCTTGGTTGTCTGGCAGTGTTTTGTAAGCATGATTGCTGGTGTGCCAAGGAGCTTATTAATTTGATTAGTGAAAATGCACACCAAGCAGTTACTAAAAATGTGTTAGGTTAGAAGGTAGAAAGTAATGCACAGAATACACTTCCATACTGGCTTGGTGCCCAAAATAACTTGCTGCAGTTGAGTTTCTGTCCAAAATGTGATATGCAGTTTTCTGTTGCTGTGCTTCACTCATAGATGTTTTCCCTTGGGAGTCTTGACATCCTAAAACAAATTTGTACTGCTAATAACCTAGCAGTTAAAGCCATCCTTTGGAGTAAAAACCAAAACTGTACTTTGTAGTTGAAAAAAACCAAATATTTGCTGTGTAAATCCACAAGTATTTCCTTTGGGACGGGCAAGTGTGTGTTTTTGATGTATGTGTACTTTTCAAAGCAATAACTCTGTTTGCTTTTTGAGAGACCATGTTACTGTGTGGTCAAATGTTATCCTCATGTTATCTTATGATCATAGCAATTTAGACCTGAAAGTGGTCTTCTGGGCCCAAGGCATGACCAGTTTTAATTGTTGCTTCTCATACCTAGTTGATTTTAATGTACTCTGCTAATTTCAATGTCACCTGATGATCCTTCTAATACTTAGAAAAATAGAAGCTGCTATGTTAGGGTTTTTTTCTCCTGAATGTCTTGCCATAAAGTTTTGCATATGCAGGACGTTTTTTAGCATTATGTATATTTCCTTTGTACATCTTTAAAGGCTTCCCATGTACATCATGTGTTTTAGACTTGTCTTGCAATGCTTTTGTGGACTTCTCACCTGTTCCGATGCAGAGGACATTATTCAGTTGAGATGCTATTCCACCCTACCAGCAATAACATCTGTTCCAAACAAAACTGGATGTGGCTCCTACATACATAGTATGATACTTGACTGCAATGCTCCTACACAATCTGGGAAGTTGGGGTGCCTCCTTCAGAGCTTCTGCCTTGTTAGTGGTTCTTTCTGTGTTGGGGTGGCTGATATTTTTGCCTGAGTGTCCATATTTCTAGTTGTTCCTTGGACTTTCTGGTGATTGTCGTGGTTGCTTGTTTTCAAATCACTGGGTCACTTTAGCATCTTGTACCACTGAATGATCAGCCATTCAGTATTCTTGAATACTTGGCACTATTGCCCTTCTTTTGTGCAATCTTAGTGCCACAGAAAATGCTGTGAATATTATTTTACACTGTTAAACTCCCAATCACATCCTTGGTTTTCTTTTGCAAATTGAAATATTGATAGCTAGTTCTCAAGTGCTTTTTGCTAGCAGTTCTGTATCTTGCTGCAGCTCTTGCCAAGGACTGAAACACTGTCTCTGTAGTGTGGTGAAAGATTCATGAGAGAGGAGGAAAAAAGACTTGCTGAAGTTCAGATATGCAATTTACTGAGATAGTGGCTTAAGAAAAAATTAAACCACTTTAATAGAGACGCTTTTCTTAGTTATGTTTCTCTTTAATTTGTCTATGACTACCACTAGTCTTGTTTTTCTAACACTTATTCCAAAAACTGAAGCTTCAAATAGTTGATCAAAAGTTATCTGGCTTCTTATTCTTAGAGACAACAAATTGAAATGTTTTGGGTACTGTGTGTTCTTAGTGCTCTTAGACATGCAACAGCACATGTTGGTGTTTTTCCAAAAGTAGCTGCTTCTTTCACCAGTATCTTTTTAATGTAACTCACAATTTGTTTCCTAACAGTCCTTCTAATACAGTTTCAGATTGTAATGAGCGTGGAACTACAGACTGCTTACCAGTCTTTTAACCTTGACTTTCTGGTTGATAAAATTATTTCAAAATAGCGAGGCATAAAGGCATGTCAGAGAGCAGGCATGTACTGCAGGACTTCTGTATTTATTATTATTATTCTTTGAAGTGAATTTAGAGCTGTGTCAATCCTCAACCTAAAATTATGCTGCTTTAGTGTTCAGTTTGGCTTCTCCCAGTCATATACTGGGTGTGTAGAAAAATACTGTCTAATTTTGACTGGCAAAAAATATGAATGCTTTGTTGCAGAAGCAGGTGAGAAGAGGACCAGGCCTTTTCCTATATAGGCTAGTTTCTAAAATGTACAGAACAGTCACAAAAAATTCATATATTCCAATGGGTTGCTTCTATAACTTTAAAAACAAAATACACACAGTCCCTGATTGTCATTTGACTCTGCATTTTTTCCATGATAGAAAAAAACCAACTTGCACCTAATAAACTGAATATTTACATTGGGGAAGTTATAATTATTATGTGCAACTATGACTGAATGAGGAAAACAAAATTCCTCATTCTCCCACTAGACAGGTTCTAATGAAAGTGCTTTACAGAAAAGTGATTGTTAGGGAAATACTTGGTCGACTCCAACTGCTGTTGTAATGTATAGCAGTTTTCTACGTAAGGAGAAATGGTTTCTCAAGTGTCTTGGAGTAATCAGTGTGGACTTTCCTGTAGTTCATGGTATTTGACTCATTTGTGCAGCAGAAGTTATGGTTATGTAGGAAGTTGTGCTCCCTGTATGTGATGCTGGTCAGTAGGAAATGGCTTTCTGTAAGTATCAGTAAGTGTACACCTGTATTGTTCTAAAAACTGCTGTCCTGGGCAGGCCTGTCATGATCAGCAGAAAAGGGGCAGAAGAGTGCTCAAGCAGTGGTCAATGGAAGAGAAGTTTTTTTGCTTATTTATCTTATCTTTCTGTGACCTTCAGACATGAAACCTTCTGTCTGTACAGTTCAAAATTATGCAAGGCAGCCTCTGACGTATTCCATGTGTATTTCTAGAATATATCATTATTGTACTTAGTGATGAATGAAAATTTGACTAGCATTAATCTGGTTTTGCCAAGTGATAAATACTGTCTGCTTGTCTGTTATTATGTCTGACAAAAAAATTCAAGGAAGCATCTTGTGAAATTAACAAAGGAAATTACTTGGAAGATCCCGTGGTGTGATCATCATATGATGATCATTTTTGATGATTGAAATTTTGATGACATGAATTAATCTCATATTGTTATTGCATGGTTCCATTGCCTTGTACCGCACAATTGGAGTGTTTTAAAACTGCTCTGTGTGTTTGTTTTTTGTGGTTTTTTTTGGGTTTTTTTTAACCATGGCTATATTTGCTAAGGGTAGATCCACTATTAAACTGCCGGGTTAGGCATATGCCAGATCAAAAGGCAGAATGATTTTGTCTAGAATCTAAGTGCTTGAATTCAGGATGAGACTGGATGAGTACTAATACAAGAGGCTGCAAACAGCATTTGTACATATGACTAATTAAAAAGAGTACATAAATATATACTCTGAGTTATGTTAATGTAAAACTATCACATGAAGTTACTGTGGGGAATAAGTGAAAAATTGTCAATAATTTGGTGAGAACCATTCTAAATGTTTTGTTTAGTATCCTTACTGGGAGATAAGTGTTCTTGTTTATCCTGGAATGTTGCAAGCTAATGTTTTTTACTTAAAAACTGCAAACTTCTAGAGCTGCTGAAGGAGAGCCAGTGGAAGAAGTGGGTCAAGAAATGACGTTAGATGAGTGGAAAAATCTTCAGCAGCGGAATCGACCAAAGGCTGAATTCAACATCCGGAAGCCAGAATCCACTGTTCCTTCCAAAGCAGTGGTGATTCACAAGTCAAAATACAGTGAAGATGTAAGCCCTGCCTCAGGAATTCTGTAAACTCTCCTTTATGCCCAGGGTTAGGAAACTGTCTCTGTTTTTTTTCTACTAGTTTTAGTATAATCTGAATAGGCAAGAAACCAGTATCTGAGCTTTGTCACTGCAATGACATGTTCCCCAAAACTGGCTTTAAATCGTTTGTTCAATTTCTTTGTCTCAGATCATCGCCCCTATTTTCTATGCAAACATGTAATATATCAAGTTTTTCTACCTTATGACTCAGCTGCTGCCACCTGTATAGGTCTCTGGTAATGCTACTAGAAAAACTTGGTTTATGAAATTTGGTTTACTCTACACTTCTTTTCCTCAGTTTGAATCCTGTTGAGCTTACTTGCCGGTATACACTTGCATATATCTCATTGTACACTTGGAAATATTATTTTTTCTTTTTGGAGTGTGGTCGTTTTTTTTGGTTTTTTTTTTTTTTTGATCCTGCTTCTTAGAACTAACCCTGGAGAGCTTGTGGTTCTGTAGTGTGCACCCTCTCCCCATTTCCCCAAAATTTTACTCCATGATATTATTGACATTTCAGGGAGAATTACTAGTTCTGAGGAGAGAGGGGAAGCTTCTTCCAGATTCTAGCTTACTTAGATTTCAGATTTAGGGGGTCACAGAAGTATGTGCATATAGTCTAGCACGATGGAGTTTTAATCTTTGAGGTCTAACATGCATTTATGAATACACATCTTTTCTCTGGTTATAATATTAACATAAAAACTTGCTTAATTACTTTAGATCATTGAGTCTGCCTTCTTTTTAGTGCGATTTTTTTTTTTTTTTTTTTTGTTCAGAGTTGCCTTTANTGCGATTTTTTTTTTTTTTTTTTTTAGGTCAGAGTTGCCATTATCCCCTCTTTCTTTTCTGAGAGAGGTAGTGGTAGGGGGTGGGGACAGTACCTTCTACAAACTCAGAAGAAAGAATACAGCTGTGTGAAGAATACATACACGTTTCTATTCCTTTTGACCATAAAGTTTCTGTTCTGGTAGTATCAAGAGGCCTTGTTAAAATGAACACAGAACAGGAGGTACAGGAACTGTGTGACCTAGGCAAGTGAAATTCCTGAATTAGGCACCACGTAAGCAATTCATCATTGTAAGGGATGAGTTAACATGCACTTTATCATTACTACAGTCCCCTAAAGTTATCCTGGGCACTAGTCTGACATGCTCTACCTATTAGGAACATGATTAAAACCACAGTAATCTCATAGCTTCAGGCACGTAGATGAATACCTCAATTAAGTAGCTTTGGTATGGCCTTTTTTCCACTACTTGGAGATAACTGTAGGAGTAAGTAGCTTAGGTCTGATGCTCTAGTCCCTTTGAAAACCTCCTAGATTACATTTCTGACAAACCTCTTCAGTATTATGGAGTTGGTACAGAAGCTTTTGTTGCCAGGGATTTCTGAGCCAACAAAGAACTATCCCAGGCATCTGGGAAGCTGCAATTATCTCATCTATGTTAAAATCCTGTGCAAGTTAAGGCCTGTCTTCTACTCCGGGTGCCATCTTGGTTTATCTGATGCTTAGTCCGTAATACAAGTGTGATTGTGTATCTGGGAGGGGAGAAGCTTTAACCAAATGTAGGCTTTAACCACATCTTCTCTTTAGTTGCAAAAAGGAGACTTTGAAGATGATTCTCATGTCTTTCGAAAACCAGTGAATGATATAACTTCTCAGCTGGATATTAATTTTGGGAGTCTTCCTCGTCCTGGCCGTGGATCAAGAGGAGCACGAGGTGGTCGTGGTCGTGGCAGAAGACCTGAAGAGACAGGACCTCGACCAGAAGTAGTGGTAATGGATTTTATGGTTTTGTTGTTGTCCAGTTGGGTTTTTTTGTTTTGTATTTTTCTGGTTTTGATTGTGTTTGTGTGTGTCCTACCCCTTTCTGTGTGGAATTTTGATTTCCTTAGTGACAGACTTTTTTCTAATTCCTGTATCGTAGTATGTTGTCCTGCATATTGAATTCCTGGCCCATATTATGTTACTTGAAATTAAATACTGATTCAGGCTCATAACTCTTAACACATACATTTCAAAAGATCTGATTACTAGATACTCTAATGGTAACTAGAGGAAAGAATGCAATGAGTTTTGATATAAATTGAGGAGTAATTAAAATAGCTAAAGCCTTGTATTGCTTTGAAAAAATTCAGTGTGATACAGTATTACTTTGATTGCTGACAGTGAGATCAGTAAATCTGTGATCCTGCAGAATGATTCATATGTTCAGTATAACCATAATAAAAAACTTCCACTTATCTTTTCCTTTGGGGAAAAAAAAGGCATTTGCACACTGGAAAATGGTGTCTTTATTCTTCATACTAACAGAAGCTTTACTGTGACTAAAATTCTTTAAGACCAGGAACTTTCAGGATAATATGGAAGTCTTGATGCATTTGTTTCATCTGGAAGAAAAAGGTTCTTTACAGTAACAGATCAGAGAGATTAAAACTTCTACCCAATATGTTCAGTAGTTCTAGAACGTAAAAATATAGTAATGCTACTTCTGAAAATATGTAGTGTTTTGCTTTAGACTGCTTTACTTTTTTCTTCATTCAGTGCTGCAGAACTTGTGACCTTCTGGTCCTCTCCAGACAGCATTATAAAAACATTCACACTGAAAAGAAATTATAGTAATCATAAGCTCTGAGATAAAAGTTTGTGGTAGTGATGGATACAATTTGAGTAGAAGTAGCATTTAGTAGTAGTAGCATTTGAGTAGAAGAATGAACCCTTCTGAGGGTAAAATATATACACATAGCTGTCAGATACTTTTGAAATGCATTCATTTTTATAAAACTTCTTTTCTTCCTTTATAGGTGCAGCTTGTTGCTCCAAATCCTGATGATCCTGAGGATTTTCCAGCTTTAGCCTGAAGACCCATCGTGAATGGTGGTACCTCAAAGTTGCTTTGTAGCTGTGAAGAGACCAGTTCTATGCTGGTGTGAATTAAGGAAGCTTGTTTTCTTCTGGAAAGTTTTTTGGGTGTTGGGTGTGGAACGATTGCAGCTGTCTGCTAACAGAGTTGGGTTCTGGAAATACGGGTGTACTGGGATCCTGTCACAGGTTCCAATTTCACCCATTTGTGAAACCTTTGGGAAGGCTTACAGTGCATCCCTACTAGGCTTCAAGTGAAGTTAAAGGGAAGAGTGTTTAAAAATGTATATATAGAGATTATATCGAGTTCTCCATGACACCACGGTGAAATGTAAACTGTACAACATGATCTACAATTGAGACTCAATTTCACTGTACATTTGAAAGCTGTTTCCTTTGGGTGAAGTGTATATTTCAGACAGTTGCAAGTTGCCGTTCTTCGGAGTTTGGCAAATAAAGAAAAGTGCACATTGGTTTGGGTTTGAGGTATTATTTTAAGAAGTCAGAGCGGTAGGTGGAAGCTTTTGCTATTTGGAGGTAGTCTGGGGGAAAAAAAGTGGGGGGAAAAAAACTCAAACCCTAAACATCAATCTGTACTCACCGAAAGAAATGAACATCTCTCTAAAGGGAAGTGATCTTTAAAATCAAGGCAGCACAGATGCTTTGAGTTGACACCTAACCGTAAGTCCTACTTCAGTAACAAGATAGGGTCTGCACTTATTTTGAAGATGAGGTAAAATAAGAATTTTGATCTAAAGACAGAACTAAATTATTAAGGAAGCTTTTAATTTTAGCAGGAGCAACTATAAACTAAAATGTTTCATGCCTTACCAAGAAATTTATGATGTTGGGGATGAGTTGCAATGTTCTTTCATTGCAGCTTTAACATACTTGAGCCAGATTTTCTGTTTCCTGTCCAAGGGGACACTAAGAGCCGTTCTAGGGGATCTGAGAGAAACAAGAAAATGGTGCCAGAGGTGATGACAGAAAGAAATGAGAGGACAAGCACACTGGACATTTTGAAAGTATCTGTCAGCCTCACAGGAGTCTTCAAATACCTGCTCAACTTGAACATATTATTTCAATTTACTGGGAAAGCAGATGACTATAAACCTTTCATGTTTTCCAGTTCTGTGCCTCACTTCTAAGCAGTCTCCTTTGAGAGCAAATAGTGGATGAAACTTAGAAGAAAAAAGTTATGCTTTGGAGTAAGCTCTAAGAGTACTCAGTCTTAAAAGACTTTTCTCACTGATAAGGCTTTACTCAAACAGGATGTAGTCATCCTAGAAAGACTCTGTTCTACATGCTCCAAACAGATGGTCTGCGGAGTAGTACAGCCCAAAGGATTTTTTTTTTTTTTACGTTGTTAAATTATTTGTATGGCAGTTTGCTGTAACATATTTTGTATTCTGCAAGAAGTTCATCGGAGTGGCATAAAGATGCTATGACTTGTAGTAGGAAGAATGTGCAAAAACAAAGTGCTGATGTCAGAGGAACCCATGCTGCTGCTATTTGAGTGACTGAACTGGATGAAATAATGCACGGCTCCTTCACTTTGTAGTCGCAAGGTGTTACTTGAAATCACTGCAGCTTAAGATTTCCCTGATGCTGCTCTTTTTACAGGTGTTGTTTGTTTCTGCCAAAAATGGCAATGTAATCAATGTGGAACAGAAGTGGTTTTGTCTGTGGGGTTCTTAGAATATTTTGCTTGTTCTTCCCTTCTTGTTCCCATTGGACAGGGAAGAATGTGTCTGAATTTTTGTTTATATTTTTGCTTGCTGGGATGACTGTATGCACAGAGATGTGAAGAGCTTCTTTGCAGGGCTTCCTTCTATTTCCTGTCATGTCTTGAATGTAGCCTTCTCTTCTACTAAGAACTCTTTTTGCTATGGAAAGTATTCATATACTTAAAAGTAACCTTTCCTTTTTCTACTAAAAATTTAAATCTTTGCTATGCTGTGCTACTCAGCTCAATCTGTTGTGATGCATTCATTTTAGTTCTGACTGTTCTCTGGGAAGGCTGAGAGAATTGTTTTGTTTTTCAATCTCCTTTCTGCTGTTGCAAAGTTACTGTTTATTCCTCTAACTTTGATCTGCCTTTCAAAACAGAATGACAAATATGTTCTTTTGGGGATGCTTTAAAGGACTTGTGAAAATGGATCTGTAAAATCCTCTTTTGATCAGCAGATTGTTAAACTCCTGGTTAGAAGGAAAAAAAAAGGCTGATTACAAGACTGTTTACTTAAAAACAGAACAAACCAACCAAAACCAAAAAATACAACCCATCCAATCCAAAACTTTGTGAGACTGAGATTTAGTGTAACTGATTACTGCTTAAACCAGAAGTTTCTTAGAGCACCTATGTGTGACAATTTTTTTTTCAGTCCACCAGACTTGAATATGGCTGAAGAGTTTCTCTAGTTGATGGTGTATCGAAGTATAGAAAAGAAATTATTAATTGTAAGTGATGACAGTGATGCAATTTCTTTGCCTAGCTGTGATAACAGAACTGTAAATCTCAGTCATCTGTCATATTTAAAGTCCTAAAATAGCTGTATCTGTTAAGCACAGATTTGCTGCTGTCACTCCTGGTGTAGCTTTACTCCTTCATTTAAAGCAGTTGGCAGCAGGTGTAAATATATACACAAACACTAGTAGAACATGGCATGCATATTAAGAAGAGATTAAATTGTGTTGCAGATCTTAGTCATGTTATTCTTTAATGCAGCTACTCTTTGCATTAATGTAGTGAGTGGCCTAGGAAAAACTGCTACACTTCAGGTTTAAGTTTTGGATTCATGTAAGTTGCAGTAAGTTTGTAAAGAAAAGAATTCACTTCTCTCTGTGACTGTCATTTAGATATGATAGTGTTGATATGATGTAGTTCAGTTGAGTCATGTACTGCTATGTTTTAGCATTGGCAAGCATGTATTAATATGAAAGTGCCTTTAGAAGAAAGAGGAGAGAAATGTCTGCTTTAGATAAGAATACCAAAGAATGAATAAAAAGACTCAGAAGTAAAAAACCCTGAGTTGATAAATGAGAATATCGGGCATTTGAGCCCATAGGAAATGAGATTTCAGCTCGTTACACTTTCTTTGTATGTATTTATACCTTGGGGTATAAATGTGCTATGGGCCCAAACTCAAAATCTATACCTGACCACTTATGCCATTAAGGTTATTCTTAATCTTATATTACACAATCTTCACATAACTTTTTCTTTTTTTCCCAGAGCTGTCACAAGCACATACACACATATTCATATAAAAAACTGAATATATGTGTATATACATACATATATATATATATGCAGAGTTGGAAGTGATAAAATGCTGACTCATTATCAGTAGATCAATAATTGAATGTGAAACATGATTATCTTTGCATAAAAATTACATTTCAATCACTGAATAATGGACATGAAATCAGAGCTTTTTCTCTTTGAATGGCATATGCTGAGCAAGTGCTGAACAGTTTGTGCTTGGAGGGGGCAGCCTTCAGTCTTCGGAAGACATAACAACGGTTACACTTTGTCTGTGTTTCCTTAGAGTATAACTTGAAATACATTTTGTCTTCAGCATAGTTTTATTTCTCTGAAAACAAATGCCTTTTTGAATTTGTGATACAAGTGTTGCAGACAGCTGTGTCTTCAGCCCAGCCTCAGACACTGCATCACACCAAATGACAGTGTTATGTTGGAGATGAACCAACCCTAAATAGAGTAAAGTTTCTGCTCTCTCTGTTTAGGTAACTAAACTAGTTACTAGTAAAACTAACTAGTGTGACTATTCATAATCTGTCTTCTGTTGCCTCTACGATGTTTTACAGCTTGTTAGCAGGACTCAATCAGCTGTTGCTTGTTTTTAGCAATCGTTGTTCCTCTGTTGATATTTGTCCAGTAGTTCCTGCTTGAATGCAAGATACTGAATTTTGTGTATTGTAATTGAATCAGCAGGATAGCTCTGCCAAAACATGAAAATAACAGCAAGGTACAGATTTTTTTTTTTTCTCATGCCAGAAGAGAATAATAAGCTGACATACTCTGATCCAGGAATTCTGCACTTGTTAGTTGTTTGGTTATATTTCTGTTGTTTATGGATTGAGTGCTTATTTTCAGAGTCTTTGCTAGTGCTAACAAAGGCTTGGAACTTTAAAAGCTATTGTGGGAAAAGTATGGCTTAGTAACCTTTTCAATGAAGCTGCCACCAGAGTGAAAGAAGACCAGAGGCTTGAAAGGTCTTATCAGTGGGAAGAAGAGATAGAACTCCAAAGAAATTGACATTAAGCAGTAGTTCTCTTTAAAATAAGTATGATGCTGGTGTAAAGAGATGGATAAAAATGCCTAGAAGCATGAAAGTAGGAGTAAGTACTGACTAGAGATTCAGTCCAGTGAGCAGCATGCCATTTTGGGAAGAATGGTGAAAGATCAATCTAGTAATAGCAGAACATGAACTCAGGAAGAAATACAAAGAGGTCTAGAGAAAAGCTGTGTTTGAAGGAGGGATAATGAGGAGGTTGAGCCAGTCCACTGAGTAGAAAACAATGTAATTATTCTGCCATCTTAAAGGAATGGCATCAAAGCACTGACAGAGGTAAAAGCAAGCTAACAAGGGTAAAAAGTGATGTCTCATAATTTACCCTACTGTTATTGGCATCACTCTCACTTTGGATTTTCTTTCATTAGTAATAGCTGATGCCAAGCTCTGTTCCCATTGTTGCTGTAAGGGTACAAGGACTTTGGGGTTTGCCACTTTATCCTTTTAGTGATATAGCTCAGCTGCAGCAACTGGCATAGTTGGAAGAGCAAGGAGTTGGAGGTGCTAGTGACACAGCAGAGCTTTTCATCTGCTGCTGTGCTCTTCAGCAGGGCCACCACATGCTGAGTTGAGGGATCAAAAACACCAGTGGCTGATTGGCCTGTCTGGACTCTTTATCAGCCTGGAGAACGTGGACCAGGAATGGAGCTGTTTAAACTACAGACTTTCTAGGTGCCTTCTTCCACCCCCTTTGTGACAGTCTAACACCTAACAAGGCTCTTGGAAATATCCCATGGATGAAGGGTGTCATGTTTAATACTAGATTTACTTACTTGAAGATGATTCATGTCACAAGGCATTTCTGGTTTAGAGTGATATAAAGTATACTAAAACCACTGTATTATAGTATTATCCTTAGTATAGCAATTGCAGTGCACAGATTGATCACAATACCAATATGACTCCCTTTCCTGGTCCCTGTGAAATACGTCTTCACTGTCACCATGTCAGGTGTCTCCAGGTGTCAAGAAGGAATGGGAGGGTTGATCAGTTGAAGCCCATTGCTCTCTTTGAAATTCTTATGGCAGTTTCTGACTTTTATATTCTATGTGTTCATGCTGGCCTGGTCCCCATTCTTGCTAAAGAAGCACTGGTTGATCCACTCAGATTTTGATAGCCATTTATGCAAAACGAAGGCCACCCCATGTTCTCTTTGAGTTGAGACAGTCACCTTTGCAACTGCTCTGGTCCATCACTCCCTGAGCTTCAAAAAGCACATCACTTTTGTCTGTGTTCTCTTGCCCTTATTCCGTATTTAGGACTTAAGTCAGTCACATCCTTATGAAACCAACCCCAAAACCAGAAGTGCAAGTGAAAAACATCTCAACAAACCCTTAGTGAGGTAGGTTTAAAGCACAGTTTCTCTCAAAAACCAGACTCAGATTTCATGTATAACAGCGCATCCTTTTTGCTATAGTATGTTTTTGTCTACTCCTACATCAGCAATGTACAAACTGCAATGCAAAGGAGCTAAATAGACTCAAACTGAAGTTACTCAGAACTACTGTGAACAGACTATTCTTGCAGTGTATTAACTTCTCAATGGAATTGTCTTGGGCCACTGTTCAGTTTTTCTCTGTGGGATTCTTTCAGTCCTCTGCCCCCCCCCGCCCAGGGCCAGTACTCCTTGAACTGCTAATGGTGTGATAGGGTTTAACTGTGTTTTCCTGTGAGCATCACATGCATAAACTGGCATTTTCCCAGGCAAAACCCACCACTCACTCTTCATCAGGCCACTTGTTTGTTGTGAGAAGGTGCTTAAACATTCATGTAAGTTTGGAAAGAAACGCCTTACAACAGAAGAAGGCAGATTTTCCAACTATAAAACTCTTATCTTTGAGGCAAGCATTTTACTTGCTTGTCAGACGGGCTCTGCTTGGTGTGTGCAAATTCTGCACTTTCTAATATGGGTAAGGTAAGGGTGTTAAGAAGTATTTCAGCTGGTCACTATTTTTTGCTGTTGGATATTTTTTTAAAAAGACTATGCTAGGCCATCACCAGTGATTCTGCAAATTTAATTCTTTTGGGAAGTCTCCACTGTGATGGTAAGTATCAAAGTATTTATTATTTAAGATAATGCCTGTTTCTAAAAATTAATACTGTATAAAATAACTGAAACCACACTGATCTGTCTTACTGTGCTTTTTTTACTGTGTAACAGTATCCCAGCAATTCAAATATAGGTACTGTTTTCCAATGTGAGTTCCTGGAAATGTAGAGTCAGAAAGTCCTTATTTTTGAAATTAAAAAATATGTGTTTTAAGAATCTGGGCTTTAATTAAAGATTTTCAGGCAGCTGAGTGTGTTGTGTTTTTTTTTCAGCGCACATATGAGTCAGTCTGGTACAGATATGATGGCTTTGTGAAAAAAAAAAAAAAACAAACAACCACACCAGAAAAGAACCTTCTGATTATTTTAAATTTTACACAATTCATGTTTACACTTCTCACTATTCATTATTTTGTATAAAATCAAATGCAGTCTGCAGTACTTTCAAATGACACACAAATGCATATTGAACTAATTATTATTACAAGATAATATGAAGCTTTATCTAAAAATACCTTCAGCAAAATAAACTTTCGTTCTGTCAATCCAAGTTAAAAAAATATGATTAGAAATATACAGTTTAAAAATAATCAGGATGAACAGTACTGATTATCAATAAATTTTAGACCTCGATAGCCTGTACTTGAGTTTACATATGACAGTCTGCAAACGATTAATATAAAAACTGCAGTGCAACAAACTGGTGAACATCACATTTATGTTTTGTTTTGGTTTTTTTCCCCTACAATCTTACTGTTTTAAATCAGCAGTGCTTCCTCTACTGTCAGACTGGGGCAAAAAGACAAGGTCTAGGTTAACATCTGAGTTTTTTTGATGCTGTAACAGAAAATAGCAATTTCACCCAAGATATTACAGCTTTTTTGCATGTAGTAGCTTTTGAGTTAAGAGACTGAGGAAGAATAATCCATCTGTCACATATATGAATGAGGAAAGGATTTTTAAGGAGAATCTCCTAACTGATGACAGCAGAAATAACTTCATTCAGCTGCTTTGTTGTACAAAGGTGATGCAGCTCCCCCAACACATTCCATTTTGGCACATAATACTGCACAATTCAGAAAAAATTTAGAAACCAAGGACTTCGTCACCCATGCCCACTCTTCATTCTTGTACCTAAGACACCTTTGGTGTGGTATATTAAAAATGTCAGACAAAGAAACAAAAATTTGTAACAAGCTAAGCAGTACGACTGGATGGGGCACAGAGAGGTAATGAGTTAATTTTCCAAATAAGGCCGTTTGGAAAGTTCAAATGTGAAGTCCCTTGACATTTATGTGTTTTTCACTAAGATAGTGGGTGGTGGATGGGGTATCCTGAAACACATTGATGCCAAACATGTAGTTTTGGTTTAGCTGGAGTTGCTATTGTTTGTGCACTTGCGTTATGCAAATTTATTTCTGATGAACCTAGAAGTGCTAATGACGCTGCTGGTTACTTTGAGGCAAATTCTCATTTGGAATTTGGAAGGGTAAGAAAGACACCAATTATTTTTAGCTTAAAGAAAGGTGCTAAAAAGTAGCAGCTCAGGTGAGCCGAGAAGGGCAAAGCCAAACACAGTAAATATTACTAAATCTTTATTCTGATTCTTACTTCACTATTTGCATCCCTTTGGCATTCCAAGATAAGAATTTTTTTCAAAAATAATTGAGATTCATATTTGCACAACAGACCTACTATTGTAGTTACTTGTATATAAGCTTTTGCACAAATGACTTATTAAAAAACCCACCAAACAAAAAAAACCAACCTGAACCACACAACCCCCACTAAAAGCTCTAACCAAACCCAAAAACCCCTAAACTGCAAGCGTACCACTGAAATCTAGAGGGAATTCTTAGCTTTCACATTTGGTAATTTAAAGTTTCATCTAAAGGACTTGATACGAAAAGAAACAGAAATGTTTCAGAGATGAAACAGTAATGACATTTCAATATGACAGCACTGCTTTAAATGGTAGTGTTTTTCTTCCCTTTCAGAATCATACCAGATTTAAAGCAGTTACAACTAGTTCAAAGAGCAATTGGTTGTGAACAACTAAAAAGCTGTCACTATTAAAAACAAGTTAATCACTTACAATTAGTTTTTCCTAAATAAAACACACAATAAACCGTTGACAATAAAGCACTCTTTGGTGGACAGTAGTTACATTGTGTACTCAATACTGCAGCTTTGTAAAAAACTTCATACAAAGTAAGAAAGAACAGCCAGTCAACACCAGAGAGTACCAATACTATTAGGAAAAGAAAGCTTTTGTGGTTGATTCTCAGACTCAAGACTTTAGGCCAGTCTGAATGCACAACACAGATTTATACTTAAAAGCTCCCACCATCTAGTGGTCAGCAGCTAAGTGATTGCCATCACAATTCATACACATGCATCATACATATTAGCAAGCCCTCTTTATAACAGAGAGCTTAAATATTTACACCTGAGTCTGAATCTATGTAGATTTTGTTGGTTTTGAGAAAGTGTTAGCATGGTAGAAAAAAGTCTACCAAACATGCTGACAGTTCATTTTATTCTACAAATAAGAAAGAGATTGTTCTATTTAATTTTTTGCTGAAAAATAGAGCCAAAGTGATCTTCCTTGAATTGCATCAAGTCCCCTCTATATCCCCTTCACTCCTGAATATCCTCTTCAACACTGGCGGCTTATTCGAAATTCAATGCGGTACTGTTCTCGTCTTTGTGACGGATTGGCTGTCAAAATAAAATATATTTGAGGGAAAAAGTTAAAGATTACTCAGTATGTATTTCAAGCAAATATTTCTAGCAAGGTAAAATGAGCAAATGGTACTTCAAAGAAAGAAACAAAAAGTAAAAGTCACTGCATTTAAAAGCACAGCAATACTGATTGTCAAGAATGCACAGACTCGTCTGATCACAGACAATATGAAGAAAATTCTGTTCCATACAGAAATAGGAAAGGGGATTCAAAGTACTGTAATTTCATGAAGTGCATTTGTGTAAAGCATTCCCTTTCTTTTTCTCCCTCTGAGGTATCAGACTTTAGGAAAAGCAGGAAGAATACGACAGAAACATTAATATTTTTTTAAAGCTAGGTTTAGATTACATATAGAAAAGTTCTGGAATGCTGCAGGTAATTTTCAGTATTTGAACAAGGGTGTAGAAGGCTGCTTTGTAATACCTGCAAAGCAAAGGCATATGAGATTTGTAAAGTGTATTCCTCTCTGTGAGCTTTTGTGATATTCCTCTATACAGTTTTCATACTTTCCCCCCATACTCCCCATAATAATTTTTGTAATAACTTGACCTGCTTTCCCTTAAGCACCTCTACCCATCAAAATGCCTTTACCACTTAAGATTTCATTTCTAATCAACTACTTACTATAAATTTAATTTTAATTCTGTTCTGTGTGGTAACATGGAAAAGACCTTTTAACTTGTGTATTATGATGACTCAGTTGGTTTGAATGTGAAGTATGCACCTTGCTGAAATACAGACAGGACTTTGTTGATAACTGACAAATTTACAAGGAAGATGTCTTAACTGGAGAAATAAGGGCATCCACAGAGAAATACTGGGTTATGGGCTAGCAATGTGATTTCCTGCAGTTCAAAACCAGTATTATTTCAATCACAACATATGTCTACCAGTACTTTTGTAGAAGGCAACTGACGTCTAAAGATGTTCCACAAAGGAAATGCAGTGAGTGTTATAGATGGGATTGAAATTCCCTAAGTTCTCTTTAAAAAAACAGAATAATGTTTTAGCTGTAAATAGCTGTTCTGGCTGAAAAGTCATTCTGGAGACAATCCATGGTAGTGTGTCCAACAGTCTGAAGGATGAAATGGCAAATGAATTCCCTAGCTCTGCCGATTGTACTGCATTAGGATGGGTCACAAGTGTGATTCACATACAGAAAGAACTGACTGAAGTGACATACAGCAGCAAATGAGATTGATGTAAAAATGGTGGAAGATGTTTCCACTGGAACGTATCAGAAGGAAAATGAATGAAGGATACACAGTGATGTCAGAAGTTCAGTGAAGTAAATGAAGTCTTGACAAAGATCCTTTGGTTAGGGCAGGATATCAATATTGTAGAAATAATTATCCTCTACCCTGCAATCCCACTTGACTTGGATTAAGTTCAGTGAATCTGAGCACTATGAGGGAATGCAAACTGCTCATACTTCAAGAGATTAAACTCAAATGAAAAGCCATGCTTAAAAAAAGACTGATACTGTTTCAAATGCTACAGGAAAGATAAAAAGACACCTACAGGACTAACAACAAGGTACTGCATTCTAAATCCATTAAATGATATGGTCATTCCAAAACACCCTTCAGAGGGACCAGCACCCAATTTCTCCTCTCAGATTATAAAACAATTAAGAACTCCGTAACTGTGACAGAACAAGGACAAATTTGATTATTGGATGGAAATATAAAAGTAACTGAGCTTCTTAGACCTCCAAAGTTAGAAGAAAAGAAAGAGTATATGGTGAAGTATTTGGAGTAGAAGTTTTAGAAAGTGCATTAAAATGTGAAAGAAGTAATTTATGAAGTTTGAGATCTACCTGGTCCTTGGCCTTCAGAGTCATAAATCTGGCAACACACCTAAAGGACTTACGAAATTAATGAAATCTTCTGTGACTCTGTTTTAGGGATGCTGTTTTCTCCTAAGGATAGGCATTCACATCTCACACAAAACAAAGGTCAGCCTGGAGAAGTGCTTTCCAGGAACTGAAAATCTCTCTTCAGATTACACACATGCAAGAATGCAGCTACAAAATGTTACAAGCAGGTTAGGTTAAAACTGGAGAGACATGAAGAATAGAAACAGCAGGCAGATTCCCGTTGATTCTATTTGGACCAAAACTGACATGGTGAAAATTAGGCAAAATAAAGAAAAAACCCAACCAACCAAAAGGAAAACCTGGAAAAAATATTACTGATTTTTAGTAAAATACCTATTTCAGGAAAAAGATACTATTTTTTAATATGTTGTTCAAGAAATCAAAACAAAGTCACAACTAAAAATTCTCTCAATAGAATTTACTGCAGTCTACTGACTACTTCCTCTGACTAACAGAGCGATTTTTTCATAACTTCTTTACCTGCAAGGTAACAGGATGAAGCAAGAGAAAGAAGAGCTCTTCGAGGAAAAAGCTACAAAGTAACTTAAATTTTCAGTGATATTTATAAATCAAGCCACATAACATAGGAAGTAGTTATGTGCCATCTTTAACTCTTCCTAGTCAAAATCTCTCAAGCACCTGACAGACCCATTTGAAAATTTTTCACTAAGAGTTTAAGAAAAAAATCCAGTAAATTGTTAACCATGGCAATTGTTTGGATATTGTTTTGAACCAGGTCCTCAGGCTCATCTTTTGTAAAGATCTGGAGAGTTGCCTCAGAGGGATGTGATCACATGCATACACAAAGATACGTAACAGTAGTCTGGCCTTATGCTTCTGGGACAAAAGGCACTTTCAGTCTTCCATAAATCAGTTAGAATTTAGAATTTCACTAAGCTTTACCAAACTGGTTTAGTTCAGATTATCAGCCATGCTCTCAGTAAAAAAAAAAAATCTCAACCAGGACACAGATGCATTTTATACATTCCACCTTTCCACAACCACTGCATTTCAGTTGTCCATTGAATTTTTGCTAGTTTGGTTTCGTGCACTGACTAATATTTGACTTAATGCTGTGAGGAATTTTTCCATCTCTTAGTCCAGGCAGAGGGGTTTTCATGTTACCAAAATCCCTCGTCTTCAGTAATTCTCACTCACATTAGGAATTACTATGTAAAATTCTCAAACTTGGAAGACTGAGCAACATAAAAAAAATACCTAAGATGTAAAGTTCCAGATATTCTCAGTACATGACACAAACCATGTAATTGCTTCTCACTTTCCATTGCTAGCAGAAGAAGCTGAACTACGGCAAAGCTCCTGCCAGCAGTGGATACAATAGCTCAAAGTATTTGCCTAGAAAACAGTTACGGGATCTGTAAAGAGGGTAACTCTCACCTTTTTAAACTGTTTTTTCTTGCAGCAGACCTGGTAGTTCTTTTAGTAATGTCTGTGCTGTCAGAAATGAGAGGTTCAGAGGTTTTATTTTTCTGAACACTGGACTGCAGAGTTACTCTGTAAAGAGTAGGAAAAAAGAAAGATTATATAATTGGAAAGTTTAAAATACTCAAAACTCAGCTTTACATGCTGGTTGTGCCCAAATGCTTCTCTAAAGGAATTCTCTGGTGCAATATATTAAATATTTCTTAAACAGGCAGAAAAATCCTAGTGTTGTTTACATTAAAAAAGAATTCCAGATTGTGAAATGCAAACAACTATTTTTATCCAACAGACAACGGGTTCACAAGAAAACTACATCTTTTCTCTTCCTTTTTTCTCTTTCACCTTCTTCTCTTTATATACTTGTAGCAAAATTATGATACTGTGGAGACAGAAAGTGACAACTGGTCAATAAAGTCCATGGATATCTATTCAATGCTTCATTTTATACATCTGTTTTTTGTTCCATCTCTGCGAGATTCCAGCTATGAAAATATGCACCATTTTAGAGATTCTGACCTAAAAGTAACATAATAACTTAGCTATTACTCTTTATTCTCTTGCTATTATTAGACTCTAATTTTCAGTGGCTTCACTGAGTCCAGTTGTATGAGCAGATTACGTTAGACTGGAAATCAAAAACCTTCATTAAATTGTGTAAGTTACAGCCTGGTCAGTTAATACTCTGAAGAAACTAGTTTCACAGAATCCTATATGAGAATACTGAATGCTAACTTTTGGAACAAAAGTGAACAGGAATATATGGGGAGAAAATAAACATTTATATATTCGTGTAACATACTCACCAAAAACAGAAATGAAAAAAAACCCCAATGTTTTCATTGTTTTATAGGGATTTGATTTCAGAATTATAACATGCCTCTGAGATAACACAACTTCATCTCAGATATATTCTTTATGCAGTAAAACTGATCAGCAACATTATTTTTACTATACACTTCATGACTAGCAAACAAATGACTACCTAACCACAAATTTCCTGTATTTTAAACTTCTGCTTGAAAAAATCTCTCTTAATAGTTCAGCCTTGCACAATATTGTCACTTGATTTGCAAATGTTCAAACAAAACAGCCAGTTTCTCTGAGGTAAGATACAAGGTTTCAATAACAAGTACTACCAAAATGCAATGCAAACTGTACTGTAAACAAGGGACATTCAAAGTTGAAGGAATTGCTTTTACAGGAGGCAGAAGGAACCACCCCCAGATACCTTCACCCTCATATCATACTTCTTTAGACAGAAAAAAATCTTCTAACGAAAATGTTTTTCTTGCACGCCCAAGCTGAAAACATTTAAAACCTGAAAGGTTATGTTATTGTTTCCACTGTGACTGTAAAATATTTTTAACAAGTTCTAATATCAAAATTCTTTTTTCAGTGCTGCAGTTGTCATACAGAATGAACAAATTCAGTCTACCACACTTTCAACTAAGCACTAAAAATTACACCAGTGGTGAAATAAGACTTGCATTATAACTTTCATCTGTGCTGATAGAAACTTCTAGGAATGAACAGAAAAGCACAAAGTATGCTTAACCTCATAACATTAAGTCATTGAGATATAAACATGAACAAATCATGGCACATACTGGTTTACTAGTGCTCATGCAGCCAGAAATACAGAAAAGTCATGTTTTCTCCTTAAATACGTACATTTGGTGTCTTTCTGCAAAAAGTGCATGCAATGTACATATATAAAAGAAAGCAAAAGTTATTGGAATTTAATTTTGGTAATATTTCTCTCATAAACACCCATTTTTTTTAGATACCAGAAGTTCAGAAAACTGGTAAATGTACGTGGCTTAAACCCATATACTTATCTAACATGAACTGAAATATGAGCCAGCAGTGTGTCCTGGTGGCCAAGAAGGCCAAGGGTGTCCTGGGCTACATTAGGAAGGGCACTGCCAGCTGGACAAGGGGGGGTCATCCTGTCCTTCTACTATGCTCTGGTGAGGCACATCTGGAGTGCTGCATCCAGATCTGGGCTGCTCAGGACAAGAGAGACATGGAGCTCCTGGGAGAGACCAGTGGAGGGGTATGAAGATGATNTGTCTGTGAGCACCTGAAGGGAGGGTGCCAGGAGCCAGGTTCTGCTCAGTGGTGCTGTGCAATTTGGACAAGAGGCATGGGGCACAAACTGATGCACAGGGAGTTCCACCTGAATGTGAAGTACTTCTGAACTTAACACCTGAATTTCTTTACTGTGCAGGTGACTGAGCACTGGAACAGATTGTCCAGAGAGGGTGTGGATTCTCCCTCACTGGAGATGCAAGAACCATTGGACACAACCCTGGGCCATGTGCTCTGGGATGACTCTGTCAGAGCAGGGAGGTTGGAGCAGATGATCCGCTGTGGTCTATTTCAACATCATCCATTCTGTGATTCTGTGAAGCACTATGAATTATCAAGATAGCATTTTGCACAAACACTCAAATATTCATCTTTTCAACATATCATAAGGTAGTTCTTACTTCCACAGAATTTCATCTTATCTGTTCAAAACAAAGAAAGTAAAGAACCTGTAAATGGAAATGTGACTTATAATAAAAATAGCCACCATGAAACCAAAATAACCATGAAACCATCCATGTAAGTTCACTGCATTTTCCAAAGGGAGATAACAAGATGCCTTATGGGATCAGCTCAGAGTCAGCTGTTAGCAGGGTAGAATCTTTAACATCATCTGCTCTTCAGCTGACATGTCATTTTTACATCTCAGTTATATACAACTGGGCTACTCTACAGTAAATAATAATTGAAATCACTGTGAACAAAACATTTGCTAAATTATCACACAGGCATTTTTACATCAGACTAGAATTCTAGACTTCCAAAGCTGATAGCACCTCAAGGGAAACAGACAAGGTTCCATTTACACCGCTGTCTGACAGTTGTTGCAAATAAACACCCAGAGCTGTCAAGCCTGACAACTGTCAGCTGAGGAGCAACAACAGTGCTATCACAGGTTTTATTAGAATGCTACTGCATATATGTTAAAGATGAGAGAAGGAACTAATGTATGGAATTTTGATTTAGCACAGTTCGACGAACAGCCTCACTTGATAGCAGGTTCAATAGGTAGCTAGATAGCTTTCATAATGGATGTGAGATGAAGCCATGGTAGAGGAAATCCTGTCAAAATGTCAGCATAAAAAAAAATATCCCAAACTATATTAGAGAAGTGTAAGATCTCAGGACATCTACCTTACTGCTTTGTAGCTGTTCACATAAAATAGTATGTCATACAACTTCCAGAAACACCAGCAAACCCATCTGATCTACATAAAGGTTTTCTAACTCAATAAGATATCATGANAAAAAAAAATCTGTTTAAATGGAACAGCGTTTGGGTCAGTAGCAGCAACTTTTAAATAGCTCACAACTTTTATTCACCATTTAACTCAGTGCAAGGGTGAAACACAGGCACACCGCCAGGACACAAAAAGCACACTCCACAACCCAAGACAAAATTTACAAAACTTGAATTGCAAGCAGTTTTGTGTCCAATACACACTGGACAAAAATCAATCCACACAACAAGCTTTTATAAAACACATGAACGCAGTATCCTAAGCAGGGATGAAGAAAAGAGGGGTTACACAGGTGTTTGCTTTCTCTGTCTGCAAAAGGCATCTCAGTCTTGCCAACAAATCTGGGCAACCTGTCTTACAAGGTCTGTCAAGTGCAATACTGCTTTCTCCTTCATTACCTCATGATTTTTAAGAAAATAGACTTGAGACCTCNGATGAGAGAAGGAACTAATGTATGGAATTTTGATTTAGCACAGTTCGACGAACAGCCTCACTTGATAGCAGGTTCAATAGGTAGCTAGATAGCTTTCATAATGGATGTGAGATGAAGCCATGGTAGAGGAAATCCTGTCAAAATGTCAGCATAAAAAAAAATATCCCAAACTATATTAGAGAAGTGTAAGATCTCAGGACATCTACCTTACTGCTTTGTAGCTGTTCACATAAAATAGTATGTCATACAACTTCCAGAAACACCAGCAAACCCATCTGATCTACATAAAGGTTTTCTAACTCAATAAGATATCATGAAAATGAAAAAACCCAACCAAACAACAAAAACAAAAAACCCTGCAAAAACAAACAAACCACACACACACACACAAACCCCCACAAACAAAAAACCAAAAAAAAACCCAAAACAAAACAAAAGAAAGTCCAACCAAAAAAACCCCAAACCCCGCAGGCTACAAGATGTTGTAAAAGTCACACTACTAAACATACATTTACATTGTAAGAATTTTTCATCTCTAGTTCATCTGTAATGGAAACATCACTTGGTAGTTCTGATCCTAAATACACACCACAAATAGTAGACTAGTTTATACACTGCTTTCTTATTCAAGCTCATACCTTGNAAGAAAATAGACTTGAGACCTCTACTACTCTTCCAAGTAATTGACAGGCACCAAGTGACTGATGACTCTTCAGCATACAGGGCTCTAGCCAACACAATGGCCAGGCTAGCCCAGATTGATCCATGATCCTTACTGATAATTTGATCTCTTAAAACACAAGAGTCATTAGCTGCAGAATGGAGAGAAAGTTAGGCAAGCTTTTAAGAAAAGCCTAAGTGTTTTCTCTCCCTATACTTAAACCAGTGTTGTATGATCGGTAATCCTGAAAATCAAGCAGCAGCACCAGTAATTGGACATTCACAGCAAATGAGAATAACCAAATTGCTTGCATCACATCTACCAACATCAAACAGTCATTTTTCCTCTAGCAAAGCAGAAGTGTTCCTAGCTTTTAGACAGAACAGACACAGTAAGAAAGGATGATAGTTGACTGAAATTGATCTTACAGCACAGTACAGCAAAACAAAGCACAGATTGTTTCAAATCTTTAACCTGTGTTTTAACTTTTTAGTATGTTTTTAGTATGTTTTCAGAAATCTAAGGTCTGACTTCTAGAGACCACTGAGAAAAGAAATAGTGTTCCATTCAGCATAAAACTTTGAAAACACACCTGTCATGTTAT
>VXBQ01007075.1:719-19811 GCA_013400175.1 Phainopepla nitens | reverse complement strand
CACACCTGTCATGTTATTTGGAATAATGCCTCTCAAATATATTATTTGACAAAGTTAGGGAAAAAATTAAGCTGAAGTGATCTTTATTTCTTCATATTTTTTTTTCTCAAAAAGATCAGATTAAGATGATCCCAGTGAAGGCTAACTGAATAACTAACCCGTTCAAAGTCTCCCAGTTCTCATTCAATAGTTAATCAGTCACCTAGGTTAGCAGAAAGAGCTTTTCAAAAAGTGCAGACAAAAAATTGCAAGGCCAAAGGTAAGGATGGCGGAAAATCTCAACCTCCATGCCTGTCAGGAGAGAATGCCTATTCCTACTAGGTAAAATATTTTCTGATCATTTTTTTAAATCTTAGACCACCCAGGTTTCAAGCATTCACCCAAAGTAACCATTCTACTTTGAAGGTGGTGATGACAGTGGAGCTCCAAGGAGATTCAGAAGCAAGCAAAAAGTTCATTTGCATTTCCTGGCAGTTCTGCATGCTGTTGGAATTTTCGTTTGACCAAAAGATGTAAGTTGTCGTTTGATAAAAACATCGCCCCTTTTAAATAGAAGCAAGGCACAGAAATCACTGCAGCTATTCTGATGAAAGTGGAGGGAAGAAAGAGTGAAAACTGTTCTCAAGGAACTGATATGCTATCAATGTTTTCTCAGCTGCCAAATCCAAGTAACAGAATAAAGGGATGTAAGTGGCCTCCTAAAGCTCTCGAAAATGTAGCTGTGAACCAAAGATGATGAAACCAGATTGGCTAGGTAAAAAAGTAAGCCTTGACCTAACACTGCAACCTAACTCATCTTCTGTTACGTCAAAAAGGTAAAAGAAGTCCTATCTTATGCCATGGCATATATATGATCTCTTCGTAGAAACAAAGAGTTACTGAGATTTCTAAAAACTTTTAATTCTTGGCATTTCATGGGAATAAAATCATGTGGTGGGAAACTAGCCTACTGTGCAAGTTCATTAACTTCAAAGTAAAACTGAGGCTAACATCTGCATCTGCAATACGCAGAGGATAGGATCATATTTTAAAGCAGTACTTTTTCTTTCTTATAGATAATTTTGCTTACATTCTTTTGCTTATCTGCAGAGAAGAAATGCCTCAAAACTAAAAATTATTCTAATTATAAGAGCACTTTGCCTTTGTATATTGCAAGCCAGCCATAAAAATCACTCAATTATTCCAAATAATGTGCACAAGAATATAACAAAGCCAGAGCAGCAAAATTCACTCTTGCAACAAAGCCAATAAGAAACATGACATGAAAACATGCATTTATGAGACATACTAGACAGAAAGTGTGAGCTATTGTAGAGAAATGGAATGGGACACTTACACAGTGGCTCTCTCTCAGAGGGTCCTGATGGTTACTATGTTCTTAAACCATCTAGACAGAATAGCAGGCTGGGCAGAAGGGAGCCACATGCAATCCACCAGATGACAATGCTACACAGTGTAGACACCAGCATAGCTAGGAGCCATCTAAAAAGGGATTGGAGGGGGAGGTAGAGATGAAAAAAAATTCAAAAGTAAAAGCTATTGGTGCATTTTATCTTGTTTCAAGTTCTTCAAAAGGATACTGCTCTATTAACTTTGCCAAGCATTTCTTTTCTACGCAGCCATAAATTGCCAAGGTATTACCCATGTGCTGCTGGAACCAAAAGCAAGTCTTCTGAAGTCCTCACCAAAGTCACCTATTTCAAAGAAAGTCTGTATGCCTCTTGGAAATAAATGAATGCAGGAGCAATATATCTCTAAACACCTGCTGCTGTCTCTTAGGCAGCTGGATCAGCCTGTATTCACACATCAATTTCACAATCATACATTCTGATACTAAAACATTACACCAGAGACAGGTAAGACTGCAGAAACAAACAACTCATGTAAACAACCAGATGATGGGGTGTATTACCTTTCCATGTAAGAAGCAAAAGCCAATTCATAATCCTTTGCCACAGGCATAGAATATTGCTTATTAGAACATATATTAAATATCCAGTCATCAACACATAAAGAATTTCTAGAGCCAACTTCAATAAACACCCTACACAAATCCCTTGTGACTTTAAAGTAAATATGCCTCTAGTTTTCAAAGACTGTAACTTTCCAGGGTTCTGGTGCTCTTACTTTCTCCCCCTACTCCTCTTCTTTTTTCTTCCGAAATAAAACTACTTGGAAGATTTGGAAGCTTCTGTATGTTTGCCTAGATAAAAGTAATAAATTTCACTGCAAGAATAATTATTTTGACAGACTAAACTAAAAAGGAATGAGACAGCCACCTCTTGTAGTAGAAAAAACTTCTGACTCGTGTAAGGCAGCCAAATATTCCTTGCAATATAACCACAGTAACACAAAGAAATGTATGAATTTACACATTCATTTTTCACCAAATTATTTCAGTACAAGTTGCAAACTATAAAAACAACTCAGGGGAAGAGAAAGAGGTAAACTGAAACGCCTTGAGTGACAATGCACAATGTAAAAACCACCTATAAGCTCTAGGTCAACTATTTTCATTCTATACAAGTACAAGCTAATTAGAGCAGACGTGTTGCAGAAAGTTTCATGAGCTAAATAATACTTTAATAGTAGATATGTCTCATATTAAGAAGGTATTGAGACAATGGCACTGAATAGGTTATCACACAGTCTAAGTTCGTGTGGAACTTAGAGTAAGTGTGTGGCAATAAAGTACTTGACAACTAAGGTACTTCTGTGCCTTGGAAACTAATCAGCAAGGTAGCTGTTTTTTACTGTGCTATTTGAGGTGGTGTGTTTTGGCACCTTTTAAACGTCAGCTGGGCACAGTCTTTGTTCTGAGTATGTTGCTTCTTATATGGCTGCCTGTGTAAACGATAAGCATGAACAGAAGACAGTAATTTAAAACAAAAGCAGAAATCAGACATAGCAACGTGCAAAAAGTGTGAATTTCACACACTGAGTGAGCTTCCAAAGATATATTCCTTTATCTTCAGCACATTTTTACTACAAACTCCTCAATTTTTCTAAAAGTCTGATGACAGTAATGATCTTAAAAAAAGAAGAAAAAAATGCCAGCAAGGTAGCAGCATGATATGCTACAGAAGGACAACACAACAAAAGTCAAGTTCACTGTGACTTTGGTGATGCAAAAGTCTTGACAGCCAGGGGTCACTATTCCTTTCCCAGTGATCAAATGAGATCAGCAGTTGTGCAAGTGTTGCATTTTCTTGCAGTTTGTTTAAGGGCCAGCAGAAAGCTTTCGTACCTACAGTTGCTACAAGCTACAACAGATGCAAACTTTCTTTTACAAGGTGGTGTTTCAGGATTTGCCTACAAGAAAGACTACCAGTTTCACTGACAGAAATGCACTTCTTTGAATTTATTTACTGAAACAGTGGCTACTCTGCCTTCCAGATCCACTGGACATTATCAGAAAGCCCATAGGATTCAGGGAAGGTTCTTTTCCAAGGAAGAGAAAATGAAAGAAAGCTAAAAATCCTTCCTTCAACTCTTTCTATGTAGCTGACTTTACTTCAAACAGCAGCACTTATCTTATTTGAGCCAATCAAACAAAACCTCACAGAGTCATATTCTTTCATTTTTATACTACCACAAGAAAGACAAGGGAATATTTGTGATTAAACTACAAGTACAGCATTCAGAAGTGCTACAGGACCATGTAAAGTGCAGAATACCAGCCTCAAAAATTACACAGAAAACTAGAAATTCAGTCATGCAGTTCTTCAGCCAAATTTTCCTGCCTCCTCGGCAACCACCAAGCCCTCAGAGAAATGGTGAATCTCATGTTTGCTTTAAGGGAGTAAAAGCAGCATTGATAACAAACATTTGGGGGCAACAGGAAGTATGCATGAAGAAGAGGATAAAAGTGTTTCCGGCATTTTATACATTCAGAAACTGACTTACGCTAGTGGAGGTGCAGTTCGACTTTTTGCTTGCCTTTTGCTTTTCAGAGCACGAAGCTTATCCCCTTGTGTTAAACAGTTTGTTTCATCATCATCACTGTACTGGATAAGTGGAGGGGGGAAAGGGATAAATAAAGATTAAATATAGACACTTAGATATTTAAGAAATAACCTTATATTAAAGCTTAAAATTAGAATTATCTCAACAGGATAAAGTCAAAGGAAATTCACTTGCATGAATATAGTTCTGTTCCTTCCAGTTTCCTGTTTGCTGCTTTTGAAGCTGTAAACCATTAAGTGGCGTCATGAATTACATGCATCAGAATATTGTCTACTTTTAAAGCATTGGAAGCAATGTATTATAAAATCTTTGCTTAGGTACAGTATGATCTTTACTAAATATAGCATTTCCCGCCTTCACTTGCCTTTTTAGAACAACAGTACTGTCTTTTTCAAAAAGCACCATCAAAAGGTATTACAGAAGTTGCAATTATTTAGAAACTAAAATGAATAAAAAACCCCACCCTTTCATCCTCTCCCTTTTAAATACACACAGTGAAGGCAACAGACAATCCAAAATGAAATCAGTGTTTTTGATTGCAGAATGTGAGTACATTTTTTCTATTATCAACCTAATTACAAAAGACTAAAGCATGATGATGCTCCTACTTCACCTGTGTTCTAAACTCTATTTTTCATAATTGCTGTCTCTAGTTCCCCCCCCCCAATATCTTTTTATACAAAAAGGGTGAACAGGAAAAAATTTGATTAACAAAGTTTTAGTGTACCCACAGGTTTTTTCAAAACCTGAGAGATTCTAAACGGTTCCAACTTTTACAAGAGCACAATATTTGGATGGTTACCAGTTCAATGTCCTTTTGGATGCTTCTCCTGTTTCTTGTGTTATTAATTGAAATATCATCTACTCCTGACAGAATTCTTGTTACAGCAATTTTATGGTTTCGTTTCAACTTTGCACGGAAAATATCCCCTTCTGTCCAAAGTTCTGCCTGTTTGCTATCATAACATGGAAAAAAAGGCCCAAAACACAACAAATTAACACTGAAGACTGTTAAGTGTACAATAGAAGAAGAAGAAAAAGACATCTAGATTCAATTTTGGCAATAATTTACACTCAATCTACTTACTCCATCAAGAAATGCTGTTGTGGTCCAATCACAGAACCAGGTCTATTTATTCTGATCCAGGCAATAGTTTCAGCAGCTGTCATCCGATAATGCTTCATGATGTAGCAGGCAATCAGTGTGCCAGTTCTTCCAAGACCAGCTGTGGAAGACAAAAGAATGGCTTCTTTGATGTATCCATCTTCATCTGGAATCTGCTGTAACTACAGACACTGTCACTTAGATAAGCAGTTACATTCCTAATTCATCAAAACAAACCTCTACTTATCAAATAGTACTTTAAGGGAAACTTACTCTTCCATCTTTTTCTTCATATACTAGCACACTGTTCATATTTTTTTGATGGAGGTAACCTTCCAAAGCCAGTAACCTTACAAATACCCCTAAGTTTAGCTACCTTTATTTACCTGTCATCTATCTATGAATATGTATGAAGGTATGAGAATGTTTTTAAGAATGGAATAGAACAGTTGGCTTTTTTTTTTTTTTTTCAGAATTCTCCCAGCACCTTCTTGCAAACCAATGACATATTTCACTGAAATCAGATCTTCCAGCCCTTCCTCTAATAAAACTCTTTAATTCCCAAGAAAATGACAAATTTTGCAAAAAGCAAGTCTGGGCACTAGCTAGCACAGGCAAGAAGTACTCCAGAGTGAGGAATCATGTTTAGGTTGGCCCTCAAAACAGTTCTATTTACCTTGGAAAACATGAGAAGCAAAAGAGGAAGGCTCCGGCTAAGAGGAGTCTCTCCTCAATCACTTGCTGTTCATGCAAATCACACACCACCTTCTCTCATTTAACAATTGACTAGTGTTATCAACACTAGTGTAAAATCTTCTGTATAACACAACAGCCAAGACAACCACAGAGCACCTTCCATAACTTGCTCAGCTTTAGGAACAGGCTACAGCATTCTACACTTCCTCAAGGGTAAGCGCAGGCTAGACACCATTAGTATGACATGTACCAAAGATCATCTTAATTTGAGTGAAAACAAAGCACTTGTATCACTAATACTTAACATTCTGGCATAACCAAATTAAGTGATTGGATGCCTGGATTTATCACCTCAGTGAAGAATAAGAGTATGCACTTGTTTCTTTAGAGTCAAGATGCTGGTTTCAACAATTCTTTCACTTTCCAGTATAATTCTGTTAAATCAGGAAATGGATAGCAGATACAGGAACAAAAATGCAGCCCTTGCAGGTCCAAAGCAAACAGGTTAAGAAAAGGCCCTTCTCCTTCAATCACAGCATTATCAGGTACACTAGTGATGCAAAAGTTATGGAGAATAAATGTCTGATACACTATTAAAGATGTTGAGGGAAGGAAAACATAGTGCCTCTAGAGCCACAGAAAACTGTAATAACTATACTAGCTGCATTGGCCAGGCTCTCAAAATCTTCACAGTCTAGCTCTGGAGGAATGGATGTGCAGAGCATGGCCAAACTTAGTATAAAGAGTTTCTGAGGGATTAAAATTTTGGTAGTTGTAGAAGAACACACAAATTTTGATGAATCTCCCCAAAATGCTGCACTGTTTCCAAAAGTTTATGACTTGGTATATTTAAACATGTATTTTCAGAGAGAACTTGACAGGACTTCAAATGCCAGCCCAAAGCATCCTTTGAGAGTACTAAAACTTTCTAGCAAAAGAGTTAATAACATTGGAAATCTGACTTTCCCTAATCTCATTTTGGGAATGGCTGGGAAGATTTTTCTGGAACTTAAGAAAATGAGAAAATGAAGTGCTGAACAGAACCATAGAAATAATTTGAATGGAAAAGTTGCAGAATGCAGAGTTGAATGGAGGATCTTGGCAGAGATAGTAATAACTAGATATAGTAAAATTACACTGCAAAATACCTCAGGAAGTGTAATTATAAACATCAGTTGTAATATAAACTGGTTTTTACATCATACCTTTGCAATGAACAGCTATTACACCTCCAGCATTTTCACAAATATTTAGAAATGTTTTAACTATAGTATCACTAGGTGTGCTTCCATCAGCAAAGAAGAGATCAAAATGCTCAAATCCAGCAGCTGTAAATCGTTTGGCATCATACAGTTTTTTGTTGAGGCGTATTATAGTGGTGACCTTATGTTGCTTGAAGTATGGGAAATAAGCCTCTGGAGCATGGTGGGGATAACCTATTTGAGAACAGAAGATAAAAAAAAAGAGAGTAAAACTGAAGAAATAATAATAAAAAAGACTAAAAAACAAGATATGAAAATACTTTCAAAACAGAGACAACATAAAGAAACAGACTAACTGAAAATGGAATTTTAATACAATCACCTTGGTCAGATAAAATTAAACCAAGCATTAAAATTTTACTGCCAGACTTCTTATAAAAGGAAAAGAGCCACGGAAAAAGCACACTGTTTGAGGAACTTTTTTTTAAAGCTTGCTCTTACTGATGACAATCAACTAAGAAAGCAGTGGGCTTGTGTTCCCCACCTCCTTTTTTAAGCATACCATTTTCAATTTTACTCCTTGAATGAGGTCCACTGAAGGCAATGAATTTGTTTGGTATTATCCAGTTCAAATCTCCATTTTCTGCTCTCTGTCAAGAGAAAATGCTTGGTTTATCATTATCCCTGTATTTTCAGGCTTTTCCTTATTGTTTCAAAATACATGCTAGACAGAATTGATGTATAATTTTTGTCAAAGGAAGCTGTGTTAGTTGCCTGCTTTCTTTTTCATCATGAGGGTGACAGATGCTCTCAACCTCACGTTTCTCCCCCAGTTCCTGTCTTTCTAAATCAGAATTTTAGAACAACGCAACTGATGCCCTTCAGAAGAAGAGCAACTTGCAATTTTTTTTTTTAGAGGATTCTAAATTGGTCTTACCAATTGGTCCCTACCTCTGTTCACAAATTAAAGAATGATTTTATTTAAGCTCTAGGAGCATTGAATTTTCTCTTTACAGATATCTGGCAGCTTTGCATTGCTGAGACTGCACACAGTCTAGAATTGCAGTCCTTCATTGTCACAATAATTTCCTATGTCCCAAAGTGAATTTTATGCCCTTGGAGTTTCCCAGCCCTGTTTCCTTCTTTACCTCAAAGAGTGTTATTACATTTTTGCTGTGTGCTCTCAAATACGTACTTTGATTGTTCTCTAGCATTAAATTAGACTTGGGCTTGTATGCCCTTTAGTTTTTCATCAAGACTGCTCAAGGGTATCTAGGGTTTTAATAATAATGGAGAATCACACTTTTTTCCATTTTGGTTTTTGCTTTCCCCCATGTTTGAGCATAATTATGTTTAAAACTGAATTTTAGTGTTCTCTCTCTGACCATGAAACTTCATTTAACTATGGTAACTTAAAGAGACAAAACAAAAGTGGAACTTAATACTACAAAAGAATAGCACAAAGTATAAGCAATTATTTTAGCATTAGTAACAGCAAACAAAACAAAAGATTGATACAGAACACTTACTTCATAATGCTCATATTCATTTACGTCAAACGTACTAAAATCCAGGAAACCATACTGCAAAGCCTAAAATTCAGAAAACAGCTCTTAACAAAGATGCCTCCTCAATGAGGACAGTTTACCACTCTTCTTGATTACATAAAGTCTTTAATACACACTCTCCTCTTTCTTCACATAATTTAAGAAATACAGATAAACTCAGTCTTGCATCAAAAGAGGTTTGTAAATTTCAATATAAGTGAAGTTAGATGAGTAAATTGACTTTTTTTGTTTTCACTGAATCATTACAAAAATCCCAAACCAAGCATTTGGTCTTTTCATTATTGCTAGGTGCACAAAATAAAAATACCCAGCAAAAAAAAATATCTAAGCTATGAGTAGACTCTAAAGACCACATTTAAGGACTGGAAATATTTTTTGTGCATAAATACTATTTGCTAGTATCTTCACTGATTTCAAATTGTTTGCAGTCACAAAGTCCTAAGTAGATATTACTGTGAGTCCATGATGTCCCATAACTAGCCACAACCATAATACTTAACACTGTGTAAAAAATGTCATCATTTGGGTAACTAGTTTATCTTGTTAAAACAGGAGGCACAAACACAGATAAATCCCATATCTCCAGATATTAAAAATATTACATTCTAATTTTCTCTTTTACTACCTAATCTTTTGTAGCTTTCTTTGCTGTTCACCAGCAAGAATAGCAATGCACCAGTCTTGGCATACAAGTAACCAATTTCAAAATACCCAAAAAAGCTGAAAAATCACCAATCTTCAAGAAGCTGACTTAACCAGTAAAAGCATCAGTATTTGGTAGAGATATTCATAATACAAAAGACAACAGTACAGTGGAGAGCTGCAGAATTCCCCATTTCACTCATACATTCACTCCCCATTTCATTTTTACTCATACAGACTAAAAAGAATGTGTTTTGATTCCCCTATACTTCAATGCTGCATTACTTCAGTGTTATATTGCTATAAAAACTAGATTTTATAGTTTTATAGTTAAAAAAGAAGCACCTACCTCGTAACATTTGTTCTGTTTCTATTACTAAAGCAAAACTTGAAATTGTTAGCATGTGCTGCAATGCCTGAAGTGTATAGCAAACCCATACAAAACCACTTTCAAAGGCTATGTTCAGCCTAATACATAACACCAGGGGGCATGTAATAAACCTAACACACAGCTCGTAGGATTAGAGGTGAATTACTGCCCTGAGAGATTACACAAGTAAGACTCAAAATTCCCTCTTTAATGTCTTCACTTGCTGATTATACAAGGTATTGCTTACCTTCTATCATTTCTTGGTATCTACTTCTATCTATCTTGGTATCTTCTATTTATTCTTGGTATCTATTTTTGTGACAATGCATAATGCATAGTAAACTAGGCAACACTCAGCAGATCTGCTACTTCATAGCTCTAATTGGACCCCAGTCTGCTAAGCCTTCTTCTTCTGCAACATTTAGCTAATTTTTTGAAATGGGAAAAATATTAGCTTACTGACCTTTTTTATTGCATGAAAACAGTCCAGTAATGTCAGATGAAAACTGCAAGTACCAAAGGAAGCATCCCTGTAAGATACAATGGCCGAAACATAATTATTGCATTTAAACCCAAGTGAAAGTAATTGAAAATACTTCTCTAAAACGTATTTTAAAATTATTTCCAGATAATGATTATTAAACTGAAATAATTATGTCAAATGATAACTTCATTTCCCATTTCATGATAACTTGAATCTTACAAGACTAACAAAACACAAAATAAGTTATGTTGACAGATACAACAGTAAGATTACTCCAGCTGCAGTTTTCGTAAAGCTGAAATGTTCAATTTCTGACATGGAGAGAATCAATTTATCATCAATTTCTGTTAGGATAAACATCTTAGTAAATATAATAAAATATTTTCCTTAAGATGCATAAATAGCTTAAACGAGAGGAGAAACAGGTTTCATTAAAACTGCTGCTTTCAATTACAATTTTTTTAATTCTATTGATCCAGGAATTGTGTGTTCTTAGTATGTGACCATTATCAAATTTCATATGCACCACAGAGTAAGAATTCTGCAGGAATACTATAGTGAAGTAAATAACTAAATTAAACTGAATTTACACCAGAGCACATTATACCTTGGCAGAACACCTTGAGACTATGCAGCCCTTATCAGCTAATGTTTCTAATAAGTAAAAAACATATCATGTTTGAATTTCAACTGAGAGGAAGAAGAACTTTTGAAGAACCTGGATGGCTGTCTCTAGAAATTTTTTCTGTCCTTTCCTTCCTTATGAATCAGTGTGAAAAGGGGAAGAAATTAGCAGGAGACAGAAGTAATAGAACCCTGTTCAAGTAAAAGACAGGACACATAAAGGTGACATTGTAGTAGCACGTATCTCTTAGATGGCCTGATGGGAAAGAATAAATGGATAAAGCCTTCTACAGACAAAGAGAAGCAGCCTCACGTTCTCAGGCCATGGTCCTCACAGGGCTCTGACACCACTCTGACGTGTGTGGGAGGGATGGCACTGTAGGGCACAGGCAACGCAGAAGGTTCCTGGAATGCACTGATGACAACTTTTCCCACTTGTCAAACATGTGCAGTAATCTGCAAATACTGTCTTGTGCACAAAGAATGCTATTAAGTATTGCAAGCCCTCTGTGACGAAAGACAGATATTTTGGTACGTTTAACTATCAGCTAACTGACACAAAATTAGACTACCAACTGAGAAGCAGTGTTGATCAAAAAGCTCAATGAGTGAGGCTCCTTCACTTTCTGCTGGTACACTTCAGTGCCAGCTGGTAACACCTCTCATTCACTGAGTACCTAAAGTTCAGACAGTGAGTGTGTCCCATGTAAAAACTTCAACACAAAAAAACCAACCAACCAACCAACAAAAAAACCAAAAAAACACCAACCAAAAACAACTCTCAAAAAAAAAACCAAACAAAAAACCTCCAAACAAACAAAAAAACCACCCCAAAACACAAAACAAAACAAAATAAAACAAAGCCCCAGAAAACCAACACAGTAAAAAGTAGTACTGAAAAATGTCACATTCTTCTTCAAAATATCAAGGTACAGAAAGTTCCATCAACTTGTTATTTACCTGAAAGGAAGATATGAAATAGTTCCTGACACTATAAGCCTGTACACATCTTCTGGGGATTCTCTCAGGTATATTATCTATTTTTGGAAAAAGACAGAAAAGGAAAATGATTATTTTAAGACAGGCTTCAATAACTTCAAGTCATTTGTTTACTACAGAAGGGATAATTAATTATCAGAGAGTGCAAAAGTACTGAAAAGGAGTGGCATCAAGAACAAATGTTTGCAAGTGTGCAATAATAAAAATATCATAAACAATAAAAAATTTTGTCAATCTAAAAAAAATATATATTTAAAAACAAACTTTATAGATTTGTGCAGGAGTGGTTCAACTCTAGGCTACAGTGAAAAGGCTCCTGTTCATCTGGAGTCTTACGTTTCTACTAGAACTCTGCTTGACCAGTCTGTAGATTTTTTTTTAATTAAGTTTTTAAGATGTAAATCAAAACATAAAAACCTGCAGAGATATCAGAAAAGCTATGAATCATGTGGTACACAAACCATTGGTACAGTCAGCAGACAAGACTAAAACAGTCATTTATGTATGTTTTGATCTTCCTACATCAGAACATTACATTTGCATTAATCCAAATTCTGTACTTCCTCCTTTGAACTGCTGAGGCAATATCCAGTAACTAAATTCAGATGCCATAAACTAAGAGAAAACAAAACAAAACTAAACCAAAAAACAAACAAACAAACAAAAAAGAGATCTGCAGCTTCAGAAGCAAAATACTAAGAACAGAATGAATTGAACTTGCTACTGTCAAAAACACTCAGAAAAGAATTTACAAAGGACCAACTTACGAGAAATATCCGTATGGTCTTCCATCACAACATGTCTGATCCCTCTTGGATAGTCTTTAACACTAAGGTCTCCTTAAAGAATACCTAAAACTCCTCTTTTTTGCATATCTCTTCTTCAAATAACATTAAACACCATCCCCAGCATGAGCAGGAGGTAACAACTGTTAATAACAAGCTGTCATTAACAGGTCAATATTCATTAATTTCAAATTTCAGTAATTTACTTTTTCTTTGAAATTGCTTTAACAATCTACAGAAAGTCATGTTTTTTTCACTAATGTCCAGTAAAATTATTTATTTCTTTGATACTAATGATGTTTTCCATTAGTTATTTGAAAGTAAACATCCTCATGTGTGTTGATTAAGCATCTTCCAAAAAATCAAGGCATGGTGTATTTACTTTCCGTTGCTTAGGAAACTTTTTCTTTAAAACGTTGGCATTGCCTTTCAAATTTCTTTGTTGCTGCTGCAAAGTCAGTTTGAACAAATGGCTTAATATATCTTAAACATCCTCTCTCCACACACAGAGAAAACAAGAGTTAGAACAGATGTTGCTAAAAAAACCCAACAAACCCAGCTTGAAACACAACCTAAACAGACAGCTGAAACAGTCATGGCCAACAGGTGACCCCTTTGATTTTCCTGATTCAATTAGTGTGTTAAGTATTTTCTGAGCATTCTGCCCTTGAAATTGGCAGAAGGAAACAGAAAAATAAATCTTGAGATACAGCTAAGTAATGAAAACTGCATGTTTTGTGCATGTGTGTGCTTTCACTGGGGAGAGATAAGCAACTTCTGCATTTATATTTGCAAGTATACACTCAAAATAGAAAATATACTTAAAAAGCCTCCCCAAGTATCATTGAATAGCTTATCTTCCAACAGCAAAGTTAATTTTCTATTCTGCAGGCATTCGTTGCCTGATTTGGATGTAAAGGTTATCTTCCAAGAAATTTCAAATTGTGTGCTTTGATACAGTCCTAATTTGCATCTTGCAGCACAGTGAACACATATTGCTAGCAACCATACAAATCAAGCACCTCTTGTTTATCAGGAAGAGAGCCCTGTCCCTGACTTACAAACCCAAGACATGAAATGGAATTTAAAAAGAGATAGTAATTAGACAGAGTTTGTAGCCAGAAATGAATCACCTGGAAAAAACAGGATTACAGAATCACAGAATGAATTAAGCTGGAAAAGATCTCTGAGACCATCCTAGCCCAACCTTTGCCCAAACACAACTAGACCATGCCACCCTGTGCCATGTCCAGTCTTTCCTTAAACACCTCATCCACCATATCCCTGGGCAGCCCATTAAAATGTTTAATCAATCCTTCACCCTTCCTGTGAAGAAATTCTTCCTAATGTCCAGCTGGACCTAAGTGCTATCACACTGTGTAGTACACAGAGTACTAACTGTACCACAGGCAAATAGAAATGCAACTAATCCTAGCTGACTCTGTAAGCACATATAAAAGCTCAGCTGAGGTATAGGAGAAATCCTTGGCCTTTCTGAGTTATCAACTTCTTAAAGGAAACAAGATTGAATGCAGAAGCATTTGTTTACAAGCGTAACAACTGCAAGAGAAATTTTTTCCTTTTATCTTTTTCCATTTCACTGAGTTGTATTAAAACAAGTTAGTTAGTTCTAATATGTTAGTTCTCAAGCACAGACCCTGCTTCTGAAATTACATTACAAGTGAAAGTGTTAGAAACACCTTTCTAACATACATGCATATGTGTATGGACTTTTCTTAACACAGCTACATAACACTTCCTCCATACAAGGACATTTAAAAAGCCCAATCTGATTTTGCAAAGCAAAGTACAAGTTGTATTGTATAACTGAAGCAAAATGCAGCATATTTACTGAAGAAGGAAACTTATTCTGAAACAAAGAAAGATCCTGCTACACTCAGCTGTGACCCTACTGCACACAAAGGACACAACAAGTGAACAGCTGCAGAGATAGCAGTTGATGAAATGGTCATATGGTGTACTCACTGAAAAGTGTTTGCAAAAAAATGAGGTTAGTATGAGAATAGCTGGATGAGTGCAATGGTGTAGAGTGCTTGAGAGGGGAAGAATGACATTCATACATAATGGGAAAGCCCATAAACAGATAATTACTTCACAAGGAAAGTATCCTGGCAGTAACACGAGAAGCTGTGATAGTCAAAGTGGAGACAGGATCTGTTTCTGTCACAGCTTAAGGGACTTCCCAGCTAGAAATCCTGGATATAACCAAGGGTGAAGGCTGAACATGGTTGGGGCCTGCTTTTAGGTTGGGGTGAACCAAATTCCATGTATGGTAACAGGTAAGACTGAAGCAGCTGAGCCAGAGAAGCAACAGATGTCGAGGCAGCAGAAGCCACACATCTGTATTCGGAAATGGTCTGCATCAAAATAATTCCATCAGTAGACAGAGAGCCACGACTGAAGATCTGACATCTTTATTGTATGCTTCTAGCAGCTTTTAAGCTTAACAGCTGGGTTTAGTCTGGTCCTATGGACTGAATGTCCATTTTCTGTTGGGATTGCTCCTACACTGCTCCATGAAGTGAACCAAAATGCAGTAGTCAGCGTTTAAGGAAAGACTGAGTTCAAACAATATTTCTGACACATCTATATCTATATAAAACTAAATATAATACTGTTTCTGACCTGGAGGAGGCCAGTGAAGCCTTAAAGATGACCAATTTCACTGAAACAATGTGAGTGAACAAAGGACTAAAGAAAGCAAATAAATGGGAAAGAGAAGTAGTGATCAGATATCTGTAGCAGACACAAGTGTTGAAAGAGAAAAGGACTTTCTAAGGCAGCAAGCAGAACTGAAGTTTTAGAAAAGAGAATGGAAATGTCAATCAGATGAATAAAGAAACAAAGATATATTTGTAAATTAATGAGGTATGTACTGGGGGAAGAAGAGGAAATGAGAGAAGACAAACTCCAGAAATCAAAAGATACAACAGCTGAAACTAATTTGTCCAGATGGTGATTACAATTTATGTTTCTTCTGTGCTTTCTAAGATGATGAAAAATTTCACAAATGAAGTTGTTTTCCTAGGTTAATGCCAGTAAAGCAACCAGCAAAAATGACTACTAAAAAGATAAAAACATTAAAATAAATTTCAAGCAATGCTATTAGCTGTTATTTAGCAGAAGCAGGCATTCTTTGGGATTTATCCTTTTGTGTATATACAAATGAAGAAAAGATCATTAAAATTTTTAAATGATTTCCCAAGTTGCTCCTTTCCTGCAGTTAGGGAAATATTAAAAAAAGGAAAAAGGCCTTCTTTCAAAAAGACTTAGCCAATGCAGCATGCATCTACAAATTCAGCATTTAGAATTTTCCTACAGTCATATGCAAGTGCAGATAGCATACATATCTATACACACACAAATACAAAGAGAAAAACTCTTGAAATCTTTTAGAAATCTTCTACTTCAGTACCTTTCAGGAAAATTGTTACTATAAGGAATTGATATCTTTCAAGTCAAACATCTCATTTTATCACAATCTGCAATCACTTGTATACAGACAATTTAGAAATTTGCCTTTTTTATGCATACAAAAAATACCCTGCTGAACTTCAACATATAGCCAGGAATCAGCTACTAGCATTTGAACCGCTAACAATGTTCTATTATCCTTTTCATTTAGGACATCTGTTTCTAATTAAGGAACTACAGGCACCTCTGTGAATGGTCAAGAACCATCCAAGCATTGAACACTGGGAAAGGTGCACTCAAGCACTCCTCCTGCCAGCATTGCTGTGCAGTCAAACAGCCACTTTCAAGTTCACTCAATGAAATACAAGCGTTTGCAGGATTAGGTGACCCAGTCTTTACTTATGGGCATTTAAAATCAACCAGAGAATGAGAGCTCTTATCAAGCCATGCTTTCATCTGATTCATCAGTGTTTTCAACCCAGCCTTATTTTTTAAGCAACCATTTCCTAGACTGGAATTATAATAATTGCAATGGTGTTCACAATAGGATGCAAAGTATTCCTGGTGGAAAGGGAAATGAGTCTCTGGTTAAAAAAGGCATCTTAACTTTCAATAGATGGCACTGCCAAGTGAAATAGTAAGGCTGCGTATAAGACAAAACATATTTAGTAATAATAATCTAGTAATAAAGATCAACATAACTTGTTGCTTTTTAATGAAAATTAAATAGGCTATTGAAATAAGGTTTACTGTTAGAAACTATATTTACTCAAGTCTGTAACAGCACTTTAAATTCATATCTATGATGTGCTCAATACAATCATGTTTATCCACCTGTTCACCCTCAGCTGAAAAATCTGCTTAAGGGCTGCTACCTAAATCATACATTTTACCAACCATGCTGACTTAGAAGCCAGAAAATAATGAGATAACTAATTTTAAACTGCTAACAAGCAAATTTTATGTGATACAGCTATTTTCCAAAAATGTGACTCGCCCAAGACAGCCTGAACTGCTGTAAACAGCAAATAATTAAACCCACCCATGCTTAACAAATGCAAGTAACTGCTGTGTGCAATCAGGCTCAAACATAAGCTCATACAATTGTTATAACTTTTAAGTATTAAATATTTTATTTCATTAAAACCTTAATTGGATATACTACTCAGTTAGTAGATTAAATTTCCAGCAATATTCTTTAGGATAAAATGTTAGATGTTGCAAAATTAAAATAGAAGTTCATTAGAACAAAAAGCTTCCTGTATGGATTTGTGTTGTAGTGAAGAAATACATGTGGCCAATAGTTTCATCATTGGCAGAAACAGTCACTGAGTGGATAAAAGTGAAAGAGAGCGAAACATAAACAAAAGCAAGAAACCTCCAATTTCTTTTTAAACAGCAGAGGGAAAGTATAGAAAACCCTGAACTGACTGGACTGGGCACATCACTACTGCCTGCCAGGTAAGAAAGCAATCTAAGACTATAGAGTGAGGGACCTCCAAAAGAACAGCCCTTCTTCTCCTATGGAGATAAGCAGTTTTGTAGGAACATCCTGGAATAGAACCTAGTACAAACAGCAGGAAAAGCTGCCACTGTGAAGATCATCGTGATCTCCCAAATACAACTAAGAGAAGGTAGCATTTTGGAGGACACAAACTCAGAGAGAGACAAAACTCCAGGCAACTTCTACTTAAATGAAAGGTCAGTACTTTGTCCATCTTGTCTCTGCCATTTGCTTGTCAAGCACCTCTCATCAAAACATAGCTGAGGGTAAACAGCGTTTACCCACTCTAATTTTGAGCACTGCCACAGTTACCCATTCACCACCACCCAGCCTGGAGCACTAGACAGGTTTATCTCAGGCTTAGCCAGAGATAATTCTGCAAGTATCACCATAAGAACAGAGCAGTACAACATCACACCCATGGGTGCCAATTGATTCTCCAGCCTCCAGCTCCTACCCAGCATTAGGCCCACGACTAGGAAGGACACTAACAAATTGAAAAGGCATAAAACCAACACTATGGATTAGAACGGATGAAGGAAACGCTGCTTACCCTGAAGAAAGAAGATGAGAAAATAGACAAAGTACAGAGATGAGTCCTGGAGAAGGTGACCTGAATTACAGCAGTTCATGGGGCGGTACCCTGGGAGGGTCACCCTCCAAGTACATAATTAGTGCCAGGCCTGAGGAAAAAAACACTGTTACTAAGTTAATGTAGCCAAGGGGAGAGGGGGGAGCTTGGGAATTGGGTGGACAGGGCACAGAGGGTACATTTTCTTTCGTAATATAGAAGGAGCAATGATGGAAGAAGCAGACTTTCCTCACCCACAGCCAAGTCCTGGTGAAAATCAAGAGAAGCCACTGCAGGTATCAACTCAGAAGATCACTGCTGCTTTGGTAGTGTGGTAAGGCCTGAACAGTGCAGATAGCTTTCAAGGAAAAGATTTTTCTTTAAAAGGTGAAGAACAAAAGCTTCCCTCCCCCCTCCCCCCTTCTTTCCCTTTTCCCCCTCCACCCAAATAAAGTGTAAACATTCAACCCCAACATACTGAATTCTGGCTACCCTTTGTGTGGCTGAATGTGCCAAATTTTTGCTAACCTACACAGAAGAATATTATTCCCATTATGTCTGTAAAAATGTAGAAACAAAATACAGAATTAAAATAGATGAAAGATGAACAATAAAGGGATTAAGGTCTAAATTGTTAAGATTTACTCTAAAAAATTAGTACTTTATTCTAAAACTACATATACAACGTGTTTGTAAACATAGTTCTTCATTCTTAAGGCCATGTTATACTGAAGAGCTTGAGTTAGGCTGTGCTGTCACATCAAAGTGCACCTGGAAGGAAGCAGCAGATGCAGGAGGGGAGAGAAAGAAGTATGTAGTCTGGAGAGTTCATAAACTATCTCCACTGAAGAGGAAAGAAAGACAAGTTAGATGAAGGGGAATGGGGGAAACATTAAAACACATCAACTGTGAAGAAAAGACTGAGAACAACCTTTGCTCGAAAACAAGAACACTAACAGCTGCCCTTACCACACCACAGTTAATGAATGTTGCGGCCCTTAGTTTTATTTCTCCCCTGAAGTTATGGTTCAATCCTAATCTCCCCCTGTCATTTTTCCGAGTTGGTTTGCTCCTCTCGCTGCTCCTCCCCTCATTCCAGCCCCTTCCCTATCAATCAGTTCGACCCTGCCCCTTATTCCAG
>VXBQ01007074.1:61504-83972 GCA_013400175.1 Phainopepla nitens | reverse complement strand
ACAGGGATCTATTCACAGGGACCTGGCCACAGGGATCCGGCCACAGGGACCCGNGACCTGGCCACAGGGATCTATTCACAGGGATCTATTCACAGGGACCCGGCCTCAGGGACCTGGCCACAGGGATCTATTCACAGGGATCTATTCACAGGGACCCGGCCTCAGGGACCTGGCCACAGGGATCTATTCACAGGGACCCGGACACAGGGATGCAACTGCAGGGGTCCAGCCACAGGGATGTGTCTATAGGAATCCAGCCACAAGGATCCGGCCACAGGGATCTGTCTGCAGGGATCTGACCACAGGGATCCAGCACAGGGATCCAGCCACAGGGAGCCATCCACAGCAACCTGTCCGCAGGGATCCGGCCACAGGGATTCGTCCATAAAAATCTGGACACAGGGATCTGGACACAGGGATGTGTCCACAGGGATCCATCCATACAGATCCATCCACAGGGATCTATTCACATAGATCCATCTGCATGGAGCCATCCACACAGAGCCATTAACAAGGATCTATCTACACAGTTTCATGTGGAACCACACAGATCCATCTACAGTGATCCATGGCCACAGATCCACCCCCACAGACCCATTCCCTCAGATCCATGGTTACAGATCTATCCACATGGATCCACACACACAAACCCATCCAGATGGATCCATCCACATGGACCCACACAGACCCCTCCCCACAGACCCATCCACACAAATCTCTCCACGGGGATCTGTCTACAGCATTTTGCGGTGTGTCCACGTCACAGGAATAAAGCTGTGCTCAGAAACATTAATTTCCCACCCTTGCCTGTCAAAATGAGAACACAGGTGGGCTTTTGTATCTCTCCCTGGATGTGCACGATGCTCCCAGAGCAGAGCATCAGAAGAGACGCTTCAAGGGCTCGTGGGCTGCAGCATCAGTGCCGTGGATTCACAGACTCTCAGAAACACAGAATATTCTGAATTGGAAGGATCCATAAGGATCACTGAGTTCAACCCTCAGCCCTGCAGAGCACAGCCCCAAGAGTCACACCATGTGCCTGAGAGCATTGGCTCTTCACAAAATCTTGTCCCCAAGTGCCACATCTGCAATCTTTTAAATCCCTCCGGAGATTGTGACCTCTCCACTTTCTTGGGCACCCTCTGCCAGTGCTTGTAACACTTTTGGTGAAGAAATTTTCCCTAATCTCCAATCTAAACCTCCCCTGCAACTTGAGGCTGTTTTCTCTTGCGCTATAGAACAGCAAGCACTACTTTTAAGTAAGGTACCAGTACATCTGAAAAGAGGGTCTTACTGTGATATTCATGAGAAAATCTGAGAATTTTCTCAATCAGTAGAATTATTTTAATTTTTCCTAGGGCTTAAGAGGGAGGGAGAAAGTATTTCTGGAGCTGTTAAGGCCCCCATGCCTTTTCACTATCCATGTTTATGGCTGAAAGTGGTGTCCAAACACTGGCCATCGCTGTGGTATTTGAGACCTATTTCATCTACTGAACAGCTGCCGCTGTCATTTCAGCTTAGTTTTTAAAATATAAAAAAAGCATTAGCAAGAAGAGAAATGGCTCAGTGAACAAAGAGCCTTTATTCATCTCAATGGCCTCAGTAAGAAAAATGTGAGAGTGTTGGGGGGGTAGAAGCAGACCCTATCTGAGACAAGATGGGAAAGTATTTCTTGCGAGCGCATTTCAAAGCTGTTTCGCCGTCATTGTCAGCAAATCTATGACAACATCTGGGCTGAGAGGGCAGAACAACACATCAAAGCAGCCCCAGCAGATATGGAGGGTTTTGGCTAAGGAGGTTATCCAGGGTAAATGGCATTTGGCAATTTATTAGCTGTTGTTTTTAATACGACTGCCACGGCCACGTCTAGCACTCCCAGCCCCAGCATTGCACCCCGAATTAGAAACGACAGGCAGCTGCGCTCACTCAAACGAGTGAGGATGAGAGGGGCTGGGAGCAGGTTTCACAGAGTCCCTCATTGTCTGCCTAAATCCCCTCTGCCTTTGAAACCTTGCCTCCTCTGCTTCCCAGGTTTGGGCCTGTGATCTGCAGACGGTTTGCAGCGCCGGCGCTGAGGTGGGAGCTGCTCGGCTGGCTGCTAATGAAGCGTGCTGTGGTGTCTGCCACACGCAGGGGGATTTCGTAAGCTTGGCACCTGTTCCAGATGAATGCAGTTGATGGCATGGGCTGGAAATGTTGTCTATCCTCAGCCCAGCTTGAAATGTCTGAGGATTATCTCTGTAAATCATGGATTCTCGCAAGTGCAGTGAGCAAAGCTCAGCTGGGTCCAGGTGTTCTGCAGATTTAGAGAAAATCTCTGCTTTCAGGCCATGTATTTGCTGCCTTGAGCACCAAGCAAGCCAAGGCCAGTAGACCTTCTGAGGAGCCGACTGCCATACCTCTGTAAGGAATCAGAGAAGCGGAATTTAGGTCTTTCAAAACAGAAGATAAAGCTTTCATTCATAAACAAGGACTAAGGTTTGTTCTATGGGGATTGCAGAAGGCTCCTAAAAAGCTCTCATGGATACTTGGTCAAGGTGTGACAGGTATAAACCATACTAAACTGAATTAATCTGTCAGGTAACAGCAGATATGGCTTTTGCCTTAACTTCTTCCTTAACCTCATAATGATTGAAGCTGAAATTTTTCAGATTACTTGATTTTAAAAACTGGTTTAAGAGTAATTTCTTTTTCCGGCTTAGTTTGAACCAAGGCCTTCAACAAATTGCTTCTCTTTGACAAATCCTATTTTGCCTCTAAAATCTGCAGGGACAGATTCATTAGGAGCTGTAGAACAACTTCCAGAGCTGAAGAGTGGTCCCCTCATGCCCAGTCACCCAGAGCTTAGGATGCTTATTTGGACAGGCAATGGGGAGATCCCAGCTCCCTGAGCAGAGATTTGAAATAGGATCCAACAGAGCTGCAAAAAGCACCCTCACTCATGAGCTGTTGCAGGCTGGGGGGAAATCTTTCCTGTTCATAGAGTTCATGTGGTATCAGCTATTAATTAGAGAAAGAAGGATGACACTAGGAGTTGTTAATTATTTTAAATAGTTTAGTTGCTTAGAAATTTCATTTGTCTTGTTTTGGTAATTCTGTTAATTATCTTCTAATAATTTTGAGTGCAAAGGAATCTATCTACCTCGTTGATGTGAGACTACAGTATGGATACCTTCTGCAGAACTGAGGCTCCTCATCTGGAAGCAGACACCCCAGTTTCAACATAGTCAGTGGAAAGACAGCCTTAGCAGCCCTTTCCAGGAGCCCAGGGCAGTTGTTCACCTAATTTGCATGCTTAAAATTAGCTGTGGAGAAACTCAGACCTTCTTGCAAGACAGTGGCATTTTGCTCAGGTGCTGCATTTTTGATTTGCTGTCGCCTCCATGCTGAGAAAATGGGGTCACATCCTCACTCCTCAATGTCACAAGACCCCTGCTCACTAGTTCTTCCTGCTGGTCACTTAAAAATATTACAGGCTAGAAAGTGGCAAGATTGTTACTGGAAAGCTGATTATGCCTTAAAGCCATCACAGGATGAGTTTCTGGAGTTTAATTCTTCAGCCCCTTGACAAAGCTCTGCAGGAAGTTCAGCCGTCATGAGTGCCCCAGCCAGGGAGTGTCCTGACACTTAAAAATAAATTGGCAAAGGTTGGGAGGTTTGCTGTGGAACAGGACCAAGACATTGGAACTGAAATCTCAGCTCAAACAGTCAAACTAAGGCTCTTGGCTGTGCTAAATAGGAATCACTCTATTTGATGAGATTTCTGTGTTGTGGCTAAGGAAGGATGCTGTGAGGAGAAGGAGGCAAAATGACACACATATTTTTACCAAACTCAAGCAAAGTTTCTTCTCTGATTCATTTTGGGGTAAGGTGGGTCCTCACAGCCCAGTCAACCCCAGAGGGAAGGTGTGCTCCAGGGGCACCAGGAGCAGATGGTGGTGCCCATCCAAGCATGCAGCCTGTGGGGGCTGGCAGAGCCATCAGCCTCGGTGGGGATGAGTTACCCCAGTGGTAACAACCCCTTTAGATCTGGGAGATTTCTGTCTGCCCAGCTCATCCTCCTCCCTCCCAGCAATTCCCACAGCCTGCCAGCACCTGCTTACCCATCCCTGCCTGCCCGGGGGCCCTCGCAGCCCCCAGCCCTTCCCTGGGGGAGCCAGGTGCTGGTGGCAGCCGTGCTGCTCATTCCTGCCGAGCCTCCCCTGCTCTCTGTTTTCCTTGGTGAGCACTGCTCACATCTCCATGATTGATTGTGTTTGAGTTTGATCCTGGAGTGTCCTGGGATGTTTGCATGAGAGGTGCTACATAAGCATAATTTGGGCTGTATTTTCTTTGCCTAATGGGAGTTTAAGCTTGAAGTTAAGATAGTTTTGGCCCTTTGCTGAGACACTGTCCATCAACTTCAGTGCTTTGAGCTCTGCAGACTTCTCTATTCACTGCTGGCTTAGGAAGAGAGATTAAAAAAATAATATCGTGCTTTGTTCCCTTGTGTCAGTGATGCCTTTGAAATGCAGCCCAGGGTGGAGGCATAGCAGCCTTTCTGTCATGCTGGCCCGGATCTTTGCTGCCCATCTCTGATGGGGAGGGATGCTCTTCCTACAGCCCCAGACTTGCCATCGGTCCAGGCAGAACCAAGGCTGGCATGTGAGGAGGTGATATGTTATTTATCACGGAGATGCTGAGCTGGGAAATAGAAGGGAGGCACTGGGAACTCATCACCTGTGTGGCTGCCCAGATAAATGGGAAAGGTCTTTCCTTGTACTGAAACCCCAGGAATTTTAGAAAAAGGTTTGGAAATTAACCCCAGGGAATTTAGACAGACTGAACCCGGCTGGACCCAGCCTGAAAACCCCTGCAGCTCACACATTTTCCTCCCAGCTCCTCTTAAGTGAATAGGAAGGGTATGATCTGAGCTGGAGGGAATTTGCAGCAGCTTTGGTGGTTACATCCAAAGATCAAAATATTTTGGTATATGGGGCAAAGCATAAGAAAGAACCAATTCAGTTTCCAGTGGTTCAAACTTTATTAATGCTAAAAAATTAATACCTCTTGCTACAAAATATTTACATTTCTTGTTGGCACAGCCAGATCACAGCAGAGCAGACTAATGACAGGGTTTGATTTACAGGAGAGAATGGTCTTGTGACAAGCATGAGGAGCTGGTTTAATTTGTGGCTCTGACAAACTCCCTCCCCAGCCACAGACCCTTAGGCTTTGTATCCCACACCCTGAGCAGAGTATGGGAGGGATTCTGTTCTTCTCCTTCCTAAATGTCTTTCAGAGAAAATGGTCACTTTGCTGAGGGCTGTGATAATGGTCTGAAAGGCTTAAAAATAAGCAGGGTTCACAAAAATGTAAATTAGCTCCTCTGCCTAGAATACAGATTAAGGAGCCCATTAGCAGCTGAAGTGGGGATGAGATTACATCTGAAAAAATATATCATTCATATGATTAAGGGTACATGTACTTGGGCATAAAATGGTCTTAATTACTTATGTTTATCTCTAATTGCCCGACTTCCTTGAGCAGCTGTGGTGGCTGCACTTGCTGCTCCTTGATGAAATGTTCCTCTTTTTTTCCTCAACACGTAATTCACACCTTCTGTGTTTGCCAAAGAACCTCCTCACCCCCACACCTGTGCATTTGAATTAATTTGATTCTCCATGTATTGTCTTTCAGGGGTAGCTGCTGAGAAGTTTTTCACTGTAGGCTGAGTGGGCAGTGCTCTCCCAGCAGCAGTTACTGGGAATTAACTCCTGCCCAGACCAATTAACCTTCCTGTTAGCCACGCACTAAAAGCATTATTTATTGTTCCCATTTATTCCCTTTCTATGAGGATTATCAAGCATAGATTAAAGATCACACAAAACTCAACAACAATTTCCATGAAACCATTTGCTGGGTGGCCCTCGAGCTACTGTACCAAAACATGGCTTTTTTTAATTTTATTTTTAGGTTAAGAAACTACTGTTTATTGCAACTGATCAAATATGAGAAGGAAATGGTCTGTGCTTATTAATTCAAATTCAGAAATATGAACTTTTCAAACGTCACTGGTGCATTTTTAGCTTATATATTTGCAGGAAGTAATCAAAGTGTAATTTCTTTGTGTTGATCAGCTGCAGGACCACAGTTCGCAGTCCTGGTTTCTTGACTGGATACCAGGTACAGCCAGCCACAAAACATGAGCTATTTCAGTCCAGTGTATAATTACAAATATTTAAGTATAAATCCAAAATATATACATACATAATATTTAATCTGTGTTTTACTGGCTTGGATAATGATAAAAGTGTTGGCTGGAAATGTGATTTGGATTTTTCTTGACCACAATGACCATTGAAATGCTCTGCAGACAAAAAAAAAAAAAAAATTACAAAGATGTTCAAAGGGTGTGCTGAAGAGCCAGTGCATTCAATTCTGTCAAAGTCTTAATTTGGATGCCCAGTATTATAGATTATTATTTTTAAAAGTTATCTGTTCAGTTTGTTACCTATGTGTTCCCTGTGTTCAGTGAGCTCAACATCTCTGCTAACCTTGCCATGTTCTTTCACCACAGGGCTGCCCCACTCCTCAACCTTTGGCAGAAAAAAACCAGGATGCCTGAGGCCTGGAATTTATTGGGTGTGTTCATCAACCATGGGTGGCACCTGAAAGACAAGATGGGCACGAAGGCACCGAGGTGAGGGGATGTGTCAGGGCGAGGGTGCTGAGCAATGCCCAGCTCAGCCATCCCCAGGTGAAGGCAGGGAAGGAATGAATGTGCCCCATGAAGAATCTCACAGCTGTTCTGGTGCCTAGGCTCCAGTTTTTCACACTTCTCCCCATCCAGGGCTCTTCCCTTTATCATCTGCAGGAGTTTTGGAGCCCCATGAACAGAACTGCCAGTAGGTTTAAATGCTCCCAAACGTCAGATTAAGCCTGAAGTGTCTGTTCTTGAGCTTCTGAACCTTCTCTAAGGCATCTCCTGGCATTTTGCTGTCAAGCATGAGGGGCTGGCAGGACCATTACTGGTTCATTACAGTCTGGCCCAGATTTTCAGTGTGAGGTGGACCAGCCTGGATGCTCTTGGTTTTCACCAAGGAAGCACATCCCAGTCTGCCAGGCACACAGCATCTCCCAAAATACAGCAATTCAGCCTGCACCTCACCAAGTGGAAGGAAGGTGTGGAGGGTGGACAACAGTGCACAGAGACCAGTCCCTGTCACCAACAGCCCGAGGGGGAGGAGGTAGGTGATGAATGTTGTGCTCCTCCTGCCTAGACTCTACCTGTTCTGAGAATAAACAACATTTTTTCCCTCTTCTAGCTTTAATTTGGGTGAAAAATAAAATTAAAGCCAAATCCTAGCGCTTTAACTAAATCAGAGCATTTACCAACGTCACTTAAAGAAACAGGATTCTTTTCACAAATGTTTATTTGTACAGTTTGAACAAGATATTTTTTTAAAATATAAGCCCACCACAGATGTGCAACTCAGCCCAATCTCTGTTGACACCACTACGAGGTTAGGAACAAAAATACATGTGTAACACGTTCTGCCTCTTTGCTGGAACCAGGCCTTTCTTTGGGCTCATGATTTAATGTCGGCCCCAAACAACTGGAAAAGCAGATCTTACTCTGGGGTGGGAAGATGAGCAGGACCCTGTGAGAAGAAAATGCCAGGACTGCACCTGGTGCCCAAGGAGGAGGATGGAGGGATGCAGTTTCCCTCCTCTTAGGGGAGAGTTTTTGCACGCTGGGGAGAGCTCGATCCTCCCAAGACGTCAGCATTGCTGGGGCTTTGAACTGCACTTCAAAGCTGGGGCTGGAGGGAGGTTTCTGTAAACCCAGAGAAACAGGTAAATATTTGTCAGAGTCAATTAACCCCCCTCATCACCTCACCGGTCATCTGTGCGAGACGGCTGGAGGGGTTTCAGCAGGCACAGAGGGGAGCCTTGTTGATTTACTGAACCACTTCAGGAGGCGGGCAGACACAAAACACTGCGGCCAGGAGACCTGGAGGCCTCCCCTCTGCACGGTCCATGAACTCCTGCAGACTCCTCATCCTTTCCATCACTGGAGCAGGGAGAGGGGAAAATCCTTTTCTTGTTTGGGGAGAAGACCAGTCCTGCTCCTAGCACTGCTGCTGTAGCTTTATAACAACTTCATTCATGCCAGTTACTCCAGATGGGCATCAGCTGCTCACAGAGCACGAGAGCACATTGTGTCCCACCTGCTGCTGCAGCTTCAGCCACGGACACTGTGAATCACCTATTCCAGGAGACACACCACCATGTAACACTTCCATGAATTTATCAAGTTGTGGCTTCTGACACCCCACCAACCCGTTGCAAGGGGTCTCAGGGTGTTTGCTGTGGAAAGAGGGCTTTGCTGGACCACTCTGTCCATGATGTGTGTACTGCAGCAGCCAGTGGAGGGGGAAATGCAGACACCCAGCCACCAAACCACCCACCAATGCTCCCAGGCTTCCTCTTGCTTATCAGCACAGCATGAAAATGCAGCTTAAATAAGAAAAAAGGCAAGGGAAAAGGTAGAAACAGCTGAGCACCAGATAAGATGAATGCAGATGGATGGGGCTAGGGTAAATCCTCAGCCCCCTGCCCAAACCTGACCCTGCACCTTCGCTGCTCCGACATGGCCCCTGGGGCAATGCCACCCTCCCTTTCTCTCGGCCAGAAACCCTCAGCTGGATGTTAAAAACACAAAAGGAAGTGCAGAGGCTGTAACAGGGTCCACCTGAGAGCGTCTTTGTGGGACAGGGAAAACGCATGGGGAGGCCAGAGCAGCAGCTCGGTGAGCTCAGTGTTTTCTGTCCGAGATGCTGGCCCTGGGGAAGACGGGCTCTGTCCTTCCTTCACCGAACACCTCCCCCCGACCTCCCAGGTGCCTCTGCAGGGGCTGGCACCAGCACATCTGCTGGCACTGGCAGGCCTGGGTTGTGCCACGCTCGCCTGTGCAGGATGGTTCAGCCCTGCAGCAGCGAGGAGGATGAGAGAGCATGAACCTCATCAGCCCTGCTCCTCACGGACCACCACAGGCCCGGGTCCCTGTGGGATGTGTGCTCCTGGCACGGGGGTGTGCCCAGCTCTGCTGCTCTTTCCTCCCCAATGCTTGTGCCTCACAGGCAAGGTCAGACAGACGTGGGTGTGTCAGCACAAGCCACTGTCAGGCCTCTGTGTCACGGTGTGGACACAGGCTGAGTGATGGACAGAGATGCCAGTGAGCTGCAGGAATCTCCCATTCCGCTTCTTCTGTCCTTCAAAGGCTGGATGCAGGGTCAGTGGAGCTGCCCGCACTCACACCAACCTCAGAGCAGTATCTTCAGATGAGGTGTCCCACTTCCAGGATTTTCTGGGACTCACATGTCACCATGTCCCCTGGTCAGGGAGGGAAGACCCTGAGAAGTGTGTCTCCCTTCTGAGAGAGATGTAAAGACAATAGCTCACATTTTGCAGAGCATCCCGAGAGTGTCAATTTCTGCTTTTCCAGATTTTTTCCAGCTTTGAGCAAAGTGGTTCTTGCAGACTTCTCAGCCTCCATGGTTAAACCTGAGAAATTTCATGTCTAGGCAGAGAGAAATCTGATGGCTTGGATCCAGCCCATCTGGACGTGGGAAACTTGGAAGTCCCACGAGAAAAGGGAGATTTCTTGGCAAAGATTCACGATACATCTTTATGGGAGAGTGGAGGGGAAATACAAAATGTCCATCAAACTTCTCACTTTCTGTAGGCAGAAGTCAGGAAGCCCCAAGATGTGCAGGTACAGAAAGAGATTTTAAAAGCAAGGAAAAATATCATGGGCTCCTTTCAGCTTCAATGCCATGAACTGGCAGATGTCACAGAAATCCTGCACAGTCCTGCCCTGCTCACCTGGAAGGGCAGAGCTGGCTCTGATGCAGGACAGGTCACAGGCACCCCTCAGAGCCCTCTGGTAGATGTGATCAATCAAGATGGGAGAGTATGGGCAGAGAAATACGCATGGAAAGTGGTTTGCTCAGTGTCACTCAGGAGATCACAAGCTTCCGGATTTCATCCCCGTGTCACCTCTCAGCTGCTCCCTCTGGTCCTTCAGCACTGCTGGGGAGAGCTGAACTGCTGCTGCTTCCCAGCCTTGTTGAAGAAATGTTGATACACCCAGAGCTTCTGTAGGCACCTCCTTCCTGCCCAAAGCCCCTGAACCACCTCCAGATGTCCCTGAGAGCTCCTGTGCTCCGTCTTTCCTTCTGCACCAGCTTCCTGCGCTCACCAGAGCCAGCTTTTAAATCCCCCAGGCTTTGAATGATCATCACCCACTTAAGCTGCATCTCCTCTTTCCTGCCCCAGGCAGACCCCAGGGAGAATTTACAGCCATCCCAACATCCCACGGCATGAAAAAAACACTGCAAACATCGCCCTCTTCCTTCAGAGGCAGGGAGGAAAAGCAGCATCTCTTTTAGTCCCAGTCAATCTGAGCCAAACAAACAAACACTGGCAGCGTTTTTCTACAGCGAAAACATTTTTCAGCTGCAGACAAGGAACCTTGCACTGGTGGGATTGTCAGAGGGTGTTTGCTGGTGCCCCAGTGGAGTTCTGGGCATGTGAGTAGTGGGGCCACCCCAAGAAGAGGAGAAATGGGAACAAGACCTCACTGTGCAGCCAGGAGAAACCTGCCTGTGAACCAGTGCCAGGTGCTCAGTTTCTGTCTTAATTTTGGTCTTGGAAAAAAAGGGAATGGAGTGAATACACAGGGGCTGCAGTCAAGCTGTGGCACACCCCCATCCAAGCAAGAAAATTATACGGTGAGGCTGCCAGGGTGTCCTGACTTCACTTCCCTGGGTCTGGGCTTTGAGGGCTGGGATCCACCTAGCCCCTGTGCAGCAGCTGATCCAGCCCTTTGCTGGAGCCACAGCACTCCCAGCCATTACACAGGTAGCACTTACTGTGTCAGGTGATGAGGAAAGACATGATCTCAGCTCACCCCACATGATGGATTTTGTGCAGGCTGGTGAGATGGGAAATTCCCACCAGGACTCCTGGGTGTGAGCAATGGGTTTCCCACCACTGAGGCTGGAAAACAATCATGTGGAAAGCTGGCAGCAGCACAGTAAAAACCCCACCAGCACTGTGTTTCCAGGGCTGTTGGTTCTGGCAGGTGTCTGTGGGCACAGCTGGATGTGGGCTGCACCTGTGTGGGCAAGCTGTGGGTGTGCAGTGGGGATGGGGTGGTGGGCACAGCTCTGCTGTGGGGCAGGGGGTCTCAGGAGCCAGCCTGGTTGCAGCTGGTGAGGAGGTCACAGCTGATGTTCAGCTCCAAGGTTTGGGTCTCTCTTGGTCTCAGCTGCCTCGGGGTGGGATGGGTCCCTCTTCCCACTGAGCTGGGGGTTTCTTCTCACCTTGCAGGGTGCAGTGAGACCATCACACCCCCACAGCACCAGGCTAAACAACCATTTGTTAGCATGCACTAAATTAACTATCTTCCAAATTGTGCTGAGAGGAGCTTCCGTGTTATTTAAGTGAATTTCTAAACTTAGCCCAGTTACTGTAAAAAATACCTTTGCGAGCAGCTACTGTCCTCAGAGCTTGACTTCAGAGATGTTTATTTCTAGAGCTAGTGGAAAAATTTCTCACCTTTCAAAGGTTCCAAATATATCTTGGTGCTGGCTGGAGCCATTGGCCATCAGAGTTTCCTCACAGGCTGACGGTGGGGCCACAGCTCTGACAGTGCCACAGGTGTTGTGGGGAGAGGTGGGGGGCTGGCACCACCCCTTCACCAAGGAGTTCATGTCAGCCTTGAGGGACACCTTAGTTAATACCCCTAAACAAGTTTTTTTACTTCAGGACTCAAAAGCATTAGTCCTGGCCAGTTGCACCACTAAAAGGAGCTAATTGCAGTGCCCGGGTCACTTTTGGAGAGTGGTCAGGAGCCAGACTGAGGGCAAGGCTGCTCTGTGCTGCCCTGCTGAGCCCAGCCTGGGTGGTCAGACCCCCACGTGCAGGCTCCTGTCCACACTCTCGACTGCTGGCTCCCTACACCATCACTATATATAAAATGAGACAGTTTTTTTCACCTTAGCAAATACATAAGCAGAAACTGTGGGTTATGAGAGGACATTGCACCTGAAGCAGGGGCATGTGCTGGGCATTGTATGAAAGGTTCCAGGAGAACTCCTGTCCCTGCTGGTAGTCACCTCTTCAGTGTGAGATTTGACAGTAGCTCTTCCTCCAAGGTTCAGCTTAGCTCAGTAAGGGATTCAGCATTTACAAGGAACTGCTCCTAAATAGGAAGGAAGATGACTTTGGAGTCCTCAGACTTCAGTACTGATCTCAATTGTGTTACACTTCAACAGGTGTTTCACTCCTGGAAGATCACAAACCAACGTACAGGAGCTCAGCTCAAGTCACAAGACGTGGACATCAAATCTTCCAACCTCCAAGTCAGAACGAAGATCTCCCTTCACGATATGTTAGGAGGAACCAAGCTCTGGATATGCTGGACCTCTACAGGGCTCCAGAAATGCAAAAATCCACCAAAAGCCCCACTTTCCTTCCCTGCCAGGGTGGGCAGCAAGGTAGCTGGAGCTCTTGTTGATGTTTTGGGGTGGGACTTGAGGAAAGGAACATCTTTCAGCAAAGATCGAAAATGAGCCTTTCTGTCGGTTGATACAAAGGGAATATTTTACTTGAGCAACAGAGTTTGTCCATTGCCTGGGGAAAGTTTTGTTCAGACAAGGCCTTAGTTTCATTTTATTTTTCTCCAGTAAAGAGAAGGCTCCTGCTATGGAAATCCACATCAACCTGCTCCAAGCATCAGGATGCTCAGGCAGATCTGCTCACAGCAGATCCTGACATCAGCAAAGGGCAAAGCCCTGCTCAGTCCTGTATGGGCTCATGTCACCCTCTGCCACCTTGGAATGTGGGTGATGGCTGATGCCCAAAGCCAACAGATGGGAGAAATAAACATGACAGAGAAATCCTGCAAGTCCCATTATGCCTTAATTCTGGAGCGAGCTGCTGTCTGTTGGTCATAAAAGCATCAGAGGGTGTCCCTGCCAAGAGAGTGCTTGAACCCAGTGATTTATCTTTTTTGTTCCCCCTGATGCTCATTAAAATGGGAATTTGCCGGCTGCTGCTGTATCCAGCTGAATGCATGTGCTTCTTGGCTCCCAGCAAGGTCCTCGCTGCAGATACCGTGTGCTTTGGCAGCCAGGCCAGTCTGGGCTGCAGGATATTACGCCTGGCAGGGACACAAACCCCTTCCAATTCCTGGAATTTGGATTGTCTCGCAGAGTGCTGATTAAGCAGTGCTTTCAATCTGCACCCAAGACAAAACCCTCGCCTTGCCTCTGCGCAGAGGCTCAGCTGCTGCGTGGCAGAGGGAGCTGCGGTGGGTTCGCTCTCCCCGAGCCCCCAGGGAGACAAAAACTCAGAAAAAAATCCCAAATTTAAAGCTTTGCAGTTCACAGTGTTGGGTGAGCATTTGCTGCTCAGGGCTCTGTCTTTTGTGAAATAATAGATCATTAAAACTCACTCCCTCCACAACACAGCCCCAGTGTCTTTACCTCAGTGTGCACTTGGCAGCAGCTGCACCTCCCAGTCTGCCCAGTTAAGATCACTGCTGCATGTCCTCATCTGCCTTTTTAATCTGCTGGGAATGAAACTGCCTTTACCAGCCTCGCTAATGAGAGATTTGATATCTGGGGTTGAGAGGAGGGAGGCAGCACCAGTGCGTGCCCCCCAAGTGCAGCACAAAGCACTGTCCTGCCGCTGGGCCCTGGGGCTGACACGCCTGTCTCCATAGATGAACATGAAACAGGGGTGTCTGCAGGACTGGCAAACTGGGGATGGCACTTTGCCCAGCACCTATGGAGAGGTGGCTGGTGTTTTGGGGCGATCTGGTGCTGGAAGGTGAAGCTGAGCTGGTTAGACCCCTACAACAGGCAGCCTGGAAAGTCAGAGGGCTATGGGAGCCACCCTGACACCCTGGCCATCCACAGCACAGCACAGCCCCCCACAGGATACCCAGCCCTGCTGGTTCACGGGGTCCTGCTGCTTTCTGCACAGAGGGATCCTCTCCTGCAGTGCTGCAGTGGGGCCAGAGATGCCTCCCTGTCTCCCTGCTGGTCCAACCATCATCCTACCTGCTGGTGGGGAGTGGATGAAAATACCCCTCTGGCACACGTCTCAGCAGCTCCCCAGGGCCCACAGCATCTTGCGTTGCTTTATGAGAGAGATGATGCCAGGAGAAATACACAAAGGGGTCTCTTTAGTTGGAGGCTCCCAGCAGGGTGAGGCTGTATTGATATAGCACATCAGCTCAGCAGCTGGGCATTATTCTCGCTCCATGCTCAGGTCTGCGCCTCCCTGAGCTCCTGGTCAGCTTATGCTGCACAGCAGGTCTCTGGGGCAGCTGGGTGCAGCCAGCCAGGCTCTGAGACATGCTGTCAGTCCCTGCACAGGCAGGAGTTACGGATCTGGGATCCTCAGTTCTTGTCAGTCAGAGCTGTGGGGATGAGAAGCAGTGACCTGCTGCTGCTGTGGGATTGCCCTCCCTGCATGCCATCTCTGTGCCCCTTGCCAGCTCAGGAGTGGGAGTTTGGCCTTGGTGCTCCTCTTCATGCAACTGAAGAGCCAGATCCTGACTCCAAACCTACCTGTGGTGAACCCAGACCTGGTGAGGCATAGGGGGACCAGCACCTTGCTTACCTGGGGCACTGTAGCATGAAGGGATGACAGCAGTGAGCCCTGCTGCAGGTCACGCATGGCCACTCGTGCTGGCTCTGAGCACGGTGGGAGGAATATGTGACAGGCATTGCAAGCAGCCCCTCCAGCTGGCCAGGTGTCTCTGTGACCTGCAATAACTCAGTTGTCCCCTGGCATCGTGACTGTGTGGGATGGTGTAGGGAAACACACCTGATGCTACAGGATATGGCTTTCAGATGCTACAGCCATTTCCCCTCCCTGGGGACAGACAAATGGACACAGTGGAGGGAGCACAGCCCCCTGCTTTCCCCTGAGATAACCCTGGCTGGGCACTGCCACCTCAGGTCAGTGATGGGGCCACGGGCAGAGTCCCTGTGGGCTGTGACAAGCCCCAGTCCTTGGATTACACACAGGTGGCAGCGCCCAGCCCAGCAAGTGGCTTCATGTATAACAGGGAGAGCTGCTGGCCCAGGGACGTGTGTGGCCACTGGGTCCCCTCCCAGCCACCCACATAAAGGGACATCTCTGCCATCTGCTAAGCTTTCACCAAAGTGGGGTGACCCTGGGGCTCCTGGCTAGTCCCAGCCCTGCTGCTTCCTTAACGGGACAAAGCCCCTCTGCATCCCTCACCGACCTGCACTGGCTTCTCTGCCCACTGCTTCCAGCAAGATCCCAGCCAGAGAACGAGCAGGAAAGAGATGGCTTTGGGAATCTCTCCCTGTCGGTAGCCCGAACAAATCCCCAGGGAGCAGCGAGGAGCAGCCCCTCTGCCCGCCGAGGCATCGAGCCGTGCTCTGCTCGCTCCCCCCGGCCCCGAGCGGGGCTCCCTGTGCCTGCGTGAGCCTGTGTGCGCGGAGGCATCCACCAGCCTATAAATCTCCTGGCAGGGCTCTTTCCAAACTTCAGGACGTTCCCCGGGGGAAGAGTTAAGATGCAGCTTGTGCGTCAGCGGCCGCAGCGGGCTGCCCGCCGGGGCTAAGCCGAGCCTCCCGCATCTGCCCCGGCAGGTTCTTCCCGCAGGCGGGTCCATCCCAGCGCTGCCGCCGCCGCCGCTCCCGCCTCGCTGCTCACGGTACGTGCTCGCGGCAACATCCTCCCGCTGCTCCGGGAAGGGCTGGCCGGGATGCTAGGAGGTGCATCGGCTGAAGGATGAGGGGATATTCCAGCGTTTTCCCTTTTTTTTTTAAAAAAATAAAATACTCTGCTTTTGCAGTGGCTGTAAGAGTCGTTAGGATCTCTCGACAATGCTTTAAAGTGTGCTTCTTTATCTGTGTGAGATTTCTGTTTGTGCTGGGGATTTATTCAAAAAACCAGACTCCTGGGAAGTTGTAGGGCAGGCAGCTGAAGTGACTCTCAGCATACTCCTGACTATCCCCTGTGCCACAGGTACGTGCCACAAGTGAAAAAATGGTGTAGACTTTATACTGATTTTATATTTTTTTTTAAAACAAACATGAAAACTGATTCCCCAGGCATCTCTCTGACAGTCCTGGGGAATTTGCTCTGATAAATAAGGTTATTAAAGACGTTAATTTTAAACATTACTATTTTTAATAGGGAAAAACTACTATTATTAATAGGAGGAAAAAAAAAAGAACATTTGTTTTCACCTTATTTTGGGAAGTGGTGCTTGCATGGTGTTTGCAATCCTCAGTGGTGTCTGTGTTGTTTTCTCTCCTAGATCTGCACACCAGCAGCAGGGAACAGCAATCCCCCTTGTCCTTGCTTAACTCCGTGCAGGAGCAGAAATCTGCCGGCTGATCCACCGGGAGGGCTGGCATGGCTGTGCTCCACTTGCACCTGTACCTCACGGCCTTGGGCTGCTGGGTGACACAGCTGTCCAGCTCCTTCCTGCTGCCCAACGCCACCGAGCTGCTGTCCCCGCCCGAGGGCGCGGCCGCGGGGCTGCTGTGGGGCGAGGGGGTCCCGCGGGGCCGGCGGAAGCGTCACCTCTCTCCCCACGACATGAGCGTGATTCTGGACTACCACAACCAAGTGCGGGCTCAGGTGTCCCCCCCCGCTGCCAACATGGAATACATGGTGAGTTGGGCTGTGGCAGGGTAGTTTTGGGTCCACAGCTCTGGTGGGCTCAAGGGACTCACCTCTAATGTGGGAGCCCCAGCCTAGCAGGGGTGTCAGGGTGCTGGCTGGATTCCCGGCTGAACACGTGCCCTGGGGGATTTTTTGTGTCCCAGGGGCTGAGCAGACCCATGCAGCCTCTGTGCAGGAGGGATGGAGCCCCAGCACAGAGATGTTTCCCCATGAGGGCACATTTAGGATCTGTGGGCCTGTGTCTGGGACAGCTGGGAGGTGGCTACAAGCGTGAAAAGCTTAGGTCCCAACCCAAAGCCCAGGTAGGAGCCTCTCCCCTGATTGCATCTGTGAGGGATGATCCCATCACAATCTCCAGGGTCCCTTTTGAGTGTTCCTAGTGGCACCAGCTCCCAGGAGAAGAAATGAGCAGGAGCCAAGAAGGAGATGTGCAGCCTTGACAGGCTGGGCAACTCCAGATGATGATCACCTTGGGCAGAGCTTTCCCCAGATTATGTCCACCATGCCTGGAGCTCCTAACCCAGCCCTAAAGCTTTTCCAAGAGGAGCTATTTCCAGCCTATACAGGTGGGACCCTCAGGGCAGGAGGTGCCACATGCTGCTCTGCTCCCAGGAAGGGGACAGAGCTCTGAGGGAGCAGCTGGGTGGTCCCTGGATGTAGTTTGGGAGAAGCACACAGCAGCCCAGATTGCTGGGTACCAGAGCAGGTCAGACATGCCCAGGAGCATCCTGCACTTCTTCTTGCTTGGCCTAAATTCCTGCCTTCCAAAATAACTCACACAGGCATCTCCCCAAAGGCGTTCAGGATGGGTGAGGAAGCTTTAAATAATGCATGAAGGAACCAGCTGTGCTCACAGGTCAGGCTGTGGCCAGGGCTGCACTGAGTGCTGGGACAGCTGTGACCTGCAGCAGCACACAGCTGCAGGGTTTCACCCCTATGCTCAGCTCCACCTTGCGCAGGAGCTCATTCCTGAGGGAATCACACACCTGAGCAGGGCATCCATGCTCTGCTGTGTGTCCAGGAGCTGTGGCAGCAGCTGAGGAGGTCCATTGCTCCTGGACATGCTGCTGTGCTTCCTTCCCCTGGGCGTTTTCTAGCCTAATGCATGAGTCATATTTTTTGGACACTCATGGGTGCTCAGAAAGCTCCCATAGCACAAGGGAGAAGGTTTCTCCTCTTCCCTCCTCGCGGAAGCCAAAGCTCCTGCCTGCCCTTTTCCTCTCCCGTGGCCAGGTGTGGGATGAGCGGCTGGCCAGGGCAGCGGAGGCGTGGGCTGCGCGCTGCCTGTGGGACCACGGCCCCCCCGAGCTGATGAAGTATGTGGGGCAGAACCTCTCCATCCAATCGGGCAGGTGAGTGCCCTGCAGGCAGAGTGAGCTCCTGGGAAACCCCCACACCCCACAATGCTGGAGGAGGAGCAGCAGCAGCCCCTCAGTCGAGGAGCAGAGGGGCTCTGAGCTGGCAGTGCACAGGATAGAGCTGAGGGGCACATCAAGGACCCTGGGGTGGAGGAGGAGGGCCCAGCTCTTGCAGATGGGTAAATACAGGAAAGCAGAGGTGCCTGCTGCTCATTTGGGAAGTATGCCATTACTGTCCTCTGTCAGGCACCTGGACCAGGGGGATATGGGTCCTGGATCTCCTCCACGTGGCTGAGCACTCAGGTGTCTCTGGTCTTCTGGCCTCGAGCACCAGTGTGCTTGGCACAGGATGTCATTACCCCTTTTTCTCAGGAATGCTTGCTCCCAATGGGCCCCGACTCCAAACCATTTCTCTCCTCCACATCCTCAGCGTGGAGCTTTCCCTTCCTTACCTTCACCCCTGACCTCTGCTGTGGAGGAGATCCACCTTACCAGCAGCACCGTTGCAGGTACCGCTCCGTCATGGACATGGTGAAATCCTGGCACCAGGAGAAGCAGCACTACTCCTTCCCCCACCCCCGCGAGTGCAACCCCCGCTGCCCCTCCAAATGCAGCGGCTCCGTCTGCAGCCACTACACGCAGGTGAGCACTGCAGCCCCCGGCACCCAGATGCAAAGGTGGGGGTTGTGCTGCTCACGGCACTTCTCCCAGCAGCAGCAGGGATCCAGGACCAAACCCTGGCAGCTGCTGGCTTCAGATCAGGCAGCTGGCAGAGTGTCTGCTGGAGGGGTGCTGGCGATGCCCACCCACCCTGGGCTTTTCCAGCATTTGGGATGTTGCAGAAAGGTCCCAGAGGCTCAAAACCCACTGGAAGAGCAGCTGAGACCTTCTGGCCAGTTAAGGAGGTTTCCATATTTTTAAAAGCTTTTTTCCCCTCCTTTGGCCTTTCTCTCCTCACTGCACCTCTGGCAACTTAAAGGTGGTGAAGAGAAAAAAAAAGGCATTTGGTACTTTTGCCAAGCATGAATGCTATTCTCTGTGATGGAACAGTTTCATAGCACCCAGCTGTTTCTGGCTCCCTGGGAATGCAGCCCCTTCATCCCCCGGCACAACCCCACACACCCTGGCCAGCACAAGGTGGAAAACTCTGTTTCCTCTGCCTGGCAGCAGAGCTGTGCCAACCCCTAATTACCTCTTCTTCATGGTTCCAACCTTTACCTGAGCATCTGCATCCCCATGTGGCTCGTCCATGAGGGATGCTCTCAGTTGCAAAAGGGCAATATACACTTTTTATGGAAGAGATTTAACCTGGAGATGCTTTAGGAGGAGCTTTTGTCTTTGCTTGACTTCCCTGTGAGCAGGTTAAGTTGCTGGCCATGCTTCAGTGTGAGGTTTAGGAGCTAATTTGGGTAAATTGGAGCAGTGACCCAGACTCTGATGCTCAGGGATGTGAGCTTGGCAAGGCAATCCCATGCAGGGCAGTGCAGGTTGCAGGTAGGAAAGGGAGAACAAAAAGTCACCCTCTGATAAAAAAGCACTGCCTGTGATGGGACAGCATCCAGCCAAAGAGATTGGGACAGTTGGGATGCAATTCCCTGATGGGACAGAGCCCTGTGCTGACATCCTGTGGCTATCAGCTGCCCTGGGTGGATGTCTGGGTGGATGGACACTAACAGTGTCTGTTCTCTGCCCTGGCACAGATGGTGTGGGCAACCTCCAGCCGCCTGGGCTGTGCTCTGGGCACCTGTGCCAACGTGCGGGTGTGGGGCAGCACGTGGCGTCACGCCATCCTCCTCGTCTGCAACTACGCCATCAAGTAAGTGACAGGGGGAGAGCCCTCCATGCTACCCTCCCTCCCAGGGTCAGCAGGGGGCTGATGATGCTCAGAGGTGACACTGTCCTCTCTTTTTAGGGGCAACTGGCTGGGAGAAGCGCCCTACAAGGTGGGGCGGCCGTGCTCAGCCTGCCCCCCCTCCTACGGTGGGGGCTGCTCCAACAACATGTGCTTCACCGGAGTCAAATCCAACCAAGTCAGCTGGTTCTAGGGCTGCAGCCCCAGGAGGAGCCCTGGGAATGGAGATGGGGTGAACAAGAATTATTTATAACACTGATCCGCCCTGGCAGCCTGGCTGTCCAACCTGCTTCATCCCTAATGCCATGTAGGAAAATGCTTTTCTAACACACCTCTCCAGCAGTGTTGTCTGGCTGCTTCCCACTTTGGGGGAACCAGGGACAGTTCAGGTCCCTATTTTCTGAAATAGGGATGGTTTAGGGGTGCATGGAGGGAGTGGGGCTAGCTGGCATGGTCCCTGCTCTGCAGACTCGGGGGGCTTTCCCCACTGCATCCCCCGGTGCTAAGGCAGAGGCTGGGGTAAATGAATACCAAGGTGTTCCCCTCGTGGTGAGCAGCTGGATAAGTGGGGAGTCCTGAGCATGCTCCTGCTTCACAGCAGCCCCTCTGATCATGGGGCCCCCATTTCTGAGCCCCCCAATAAAGCAGCGTGGAAACCCCCATACTTGTGTTGGTTCTCCCTCACTCACAGCCTGAAGCCTCGGGGTAACACTGAGCCAGTGCCTTTGCTCTGGTTTTGGGGGTAAGCAGCAACGGGGGTGCAGAAGCCCTTGGTGGGGCCACGGGGTTTGGGCACACGAGATGCCTGGGCGCTTTGCTCCATCGTGTGGGAGAAGCCAGCACTGCTGGGACACGGGGTGATGATTACGGTGAAGTGCCACAAGCTCCCTATCCGCCCAGGCTGTCCCACACCATCCCATTACTCTATGTCGCCCCCAGTGCCACTGAGCACCCCGTTATCCACATCTTCTCCCTCTCTAGAACCTCTCAACACTCAGCAAACTCAGGGGTTCCTGAATTACAAGTCCTTGGATTTGAGCATCCAGCTGTGGATTCCTGTGCTGCAGCCCTCTGCATCCAGCAGCGCTCTCCCCACTGCATGCTCCTTTGGGATGTGCTTTTCCATTCAGAGGAAGAGATATCCTTAGTTTTTCCCCCTCAGGGCTGCAGGGCTTCAAAAGCTGAGGTGTTGAGGGGATTCTGAGACTGGAAGGACACCGCTGTGCCTCCTCCATCCTGGCCTCTTCCTGAGATGTACAGGAGATATTGAAGGCTCTGCTGATGGATAATCATTTTTTCAGCTTCAGCTGTGGATTCCCCATGTACTTGGTGTCCTCTCAGCAACACTTCTTGCACATGGCCCTGCTGGCCTCAGCACAGCCCCTGGCAGCCTGGACTGCTCCTGTCATGGAGCCCTCAGTGGCACAGGAGCTGCCAGAGCCTCATGGGGATGTTGGAGGGGCCCAACTGCACACTGGCCACCATGAGGTCCTGGATGCAGCAGCCCCAGAGGGAGCACAGACGACCATAAGTGGCTGTGGCACTTTGTGAGTACCCCCGATTTGGAGAGCAGAGAGAGACAGGGAGGAGCTGCAAGCACCCTGTGCCCAGTTCTGTGCTCAGGGTATCACCCTGCATCCCACCACAGCATCCCTGCAGCTCCCCATCCCCAAGAAACCTCTCTGGTTTGGCACTAGGCAGACAAACCCCGACTCATGGCCTGGGCATTTTGTCCCTCGTGCCTCAGCCAGGCTCTGCTCTGCCCTTGCCAGTCCCTACACTTGTGCCACGGCCCCTGGCCCCCCATGCTGTGTTTGCCCTTCGCTGTATCCAGGCTCAGACCTGGCTTTCCCATCTCGGGTGGGTGATGGCACAAAGCCTGGCAGCTCCTGGGGCACTGCAGAGTTGGATCCGGCCGCCCCGACTCCCCGTGGCCAGGGGTGAACCCCAGCCCGGCGGCTGCCCCGGCCTTGACACCATCTGGGAGCGGGAGCCCCAAAAGAGTCCAGTAAAAGCCGTGTTTGAGTTTCTAGCTTGGCAGCAGTTACTATAGCTACAGCAACGGCACCTTGCAGATTGGTTTCCATAAGAGCTTGGTTACTATTTAACATCTCCACCCACATTAGCCCTGATTAAGCTAATCAAAAAGATAACGGGAGAGGCAGGTTTCCTCGCCCTGCCTCTCCGCGCTCCCTCCTGCCTTCACCTAGTTCCTTAGTGAGAGACATTTTTTATTTATTTATTTAGATTTCTTTTTTATTCCTCTACTTCCTCTGGTTTTCGCCCCAAGTCCCCATAGCCGGCGAGACATGGTCAATGTAAGCACCCAGCTAAGCGCTAAGATGGAGGCTCCATATGGTGAGTACAGCGTTCCCACCGCCCGCGCTGCCGGCCTGGCGTCGCTCGCGGGGAGCGGGGCTGGCGGCGGCCAGCAGCCCCCAGCCCCACCCCAGCCCCGCCGCGCTCCCCGCCACCCCAGGCATCTGCCAAGGCTGGAGACGGAGGCAGGAGAAGGGTTCTGGTTGGC
>VXBQ01007074.1:40619-61437 GCA_013400175.1 Phainopepla nitens | reverse complement strand
TCTGCTTGACCCAAAGAGGAAGGCACGTGCCCGAGGGAGCAGAGCGGCCCCACGTGCTGGCAGAGGGGCTGCTGCTGCCGGCAGGCTCGCAGCAGAAGTGGCAGCGCTTTAGAGGAGGTGAAGTGCTGCCCTAGGACACACAGCCCCGATGCACAGGCTGCAGGTGGCCCGTGGCACGCCCGGGCTGGGTGAGTGGGCACAGCGGGCGCCTGCCAGCGCCGTGCTCCTGCCGAGGGCGGCCGGGCAGGTTTCCCAGCAGGGAGTGTAGTGCCTGGACAAGCAGCAGGCTCCAGCCTCTGCGGGGCACAGCATCAGGTGGCACAATGCTGCCTGGGCACCTGGCCACGGCGCGATGCCTGCCAGGCATCTGTGTCCGTGCTCCCGGCGTGGCACAGTGGGCACAGCGTTGTGCTCCTTGGCTGTGCCGGATGCCAACTGCCAACAAATGCACGTGGGCCCCAGGGGACGGGTGCCTCTGCCTGGGCTGACATCAGCCCACAGTTCTCCTCAGGATGGGTCAACTGTGCCTGTGTTGCAGCATCCCCACACGGCTGGTTTGGTCCTGTGTGTTCCCTGGGCATGGCCAGGCTGTGGAGTGAGGTCCCAGCAGCTGAGGTCTCATAGTTACAAGGTTCTCCATCACATCCTCATGGCTCTCCAGCACTCTCAAGGGCTCTCCATCACTTCCCCTGGCTCTCCATCACACTCCATGGGGCTCTTCATCATACTACCCTGCCTTTACTCACTCTCTGTTTCATGTACTGCTCCTTTCCTCTCTTACAAGCATGCAGCCCCTGCCCAGCCCACCTTCCAGGTACTGTGTGTGCAAACCCAGGTCTCAGGATGGCTTGTGGGACTTCCAGGCCACCTTCTTGCACTTTGCCCATGGCCTCTCTTTGGGTGGTTGCTTCCCTTGATCCAGGCCTTCCATGGGTGTCACCTCCAGCCCTAACCCACCTCTGCTGTGGCAGTCATGCTTCCTTGTGCCTCCCTGCCCCAGCCCCCAGCACTTTACTACCCTGCAGATCACTTTATTTCAGGTCACATAACCCCATGGTGAGCCATGGCCAGACACAGGGCATGTCAGCATTTCAGTGGGTCCATGCCTGTGGCAATGGAAATGTGTAGGAATTGTGCAGGATCTGCTGTAGTGTCACTGGGCTGGAGTAGGCAGTTGTGATCAAGCAGTTATGGAATGCTGAGTTTTAGCCTGCTTTTATCAGGTTGCTCATTTGTGCATCCCCAGCCTGCAGGATCCAGGTCTCTGGAGGAGCTCTGTTCACTCTTGCCTCTGAGCTGCAGGAGCCAGCAGCAGGAAAACGCTCAGAAAACGGTCCAGGTTTTGGTCTGTCTAGTGTAGGTTGAGTCTTTGTGCCCAGCTGGTGCTGCTTGGACAAAGTGCAAGGAACCACATGGTGAAGGACAAGTGTGAGCTGGTGAAATGAAGGATTGATACCTCTGAGATGTGCAGAGGGTCAGATCACAGAGTGAGAACTGGCCCAGGAGGAGCCAGTGCTGAGCATCCTCCAGGCTGAGGCCCCTGCTGCTGGGGGGAGATGGCTCCTGACCCACCCAGCTCACAGAGACTTGCAGCTCATTTGCAGAAAGGGGAGTTCAAGGGATGTTCCCATCGGCCTGGGACACCTGGTGGTGCAGGGGGGCCAGGTCTGGCTGTCCCCACATCCAGGGTGCCTGCATCCAGCTTTGCCCCAGGGTGCAAAGCCAACCTCATTTCTGCAGTGAGCAACTTGCTTTGCCTGACACATGCAACACGAGGAGCTGAACAAGCTCTTTCATCACTTAGGATAAAGTTATTCTGCCCACTTGCAGCTGGCTGTAATGTGAGCAGCCACTTGCCAGCCCTGGCACATCAGTGACCTTAAACACAGGCAGGTAAACATTTCTGACAGGAATTTTCTCCTGAATTTTTTTAAAATTATTTTTTATTAATTATGATTTTTAAAGTTTTTTTGTTTTAATTTTTCAGTCTGAGAGTCAGTCACTGAGCCATGTGCTGAGCTTGGGCAAGTGCAGGCAGAGCCAGGTGCTGTTGGGTGGATGGGGAGGAATCACTGCCCATCCCACCTGCACTGCTCTCCCCATCTGCTCCTGTGGCTGAACAAAAGCAGGCTCTGGCCAGCACTCACTGCAAGCCTGGGGCCAGGCAAGGGGAGAGAGAAATAATAAGAATAAAAAAGCAGGATGGGCCTCCCAGACTAAAGTGAGAGGAAATGCAGAGTGTTGGCAGAAGGAGGGGAGTCCTCATAAATAAAACGGGTGAAAAAGTTATCCAAATAGAGGAGAGGAAGGGTTGCTGGGATGGGGGACTGGGCAGTGCCTGGTTTCCCCGGCAGCTCTGTAGGGTTGGTGTGGGCCTGGGCAGCAGAGTGGGCACAGCAGCCGGGATGCACCGTCCTGCAGATGGCAAAGGGGTGGCCAAACCCTTCCCAGGGTCACAGGGAAGTTGGTTCCCTTGCCCAGCAGTGGAGCAGCTCACACAGTGGTGGGGCTGAGCCCCGGCCATGCCCACAGTGATGCCCTTGCAGCCAGCAGCTCCCAGCCCTCAGCAGGACAGGCCATGGAGCTGGCATGCCTGATGGAGACACACCAGGGTCCTCCAGAGGAGCCTTCAGCCATGGAGAGGGTCACAGAGTTATTTTCAGTTTCTTTTGATAGATGGAAAGATTTTTCTGATTTTCCCTTCTCCCCATCTGTCTGAGGAGCTTCAGGATTCAGCATCCATCTGAAGCCAGGGATGCAGTCTAGTGGGGAAGCTTGGCACTGGCATTCAGCCTTGAGACAGCAAGCAGGTCTGGCCCTCTCTTGGCAGTGGTGGCATCAGTGAGAGCATCCCCCCACTGCAGTTACTGCAACCCTTCCCATCCATCCCTGCCCCAGACTGTCACCAGCATTTCCCCTAAATGACACCTTGGGGGCACTTGCTTCCCTCCCATCAGACCTGTGCCTTGTGTAAAGGCCTTGGAGGATGCCCTGCCAGGCAGTGACAAAGCTGGCCTGTCCCCAGCACCCTGGGTGGGTCCCTGGGGGAGAAGAAAGTGACACTGCCACTCTGGAGACGTGGAGCTCAAAATCCCCACCAGCACCTGCTGAGGACAGGCTGTGAGCTGGAAAGGGCTCCACTGGTGCTAAATCCCTGCAGCAAGCTGCAAATAGGTGTGTGAGAAGGTGGAGGGTGGAGAGGGCAGTGAGGAAGGGATGAGCACCTTGGTCCACCTTTATCCTCTCACTGAGACTCGGGCACAATTTGGGCAATTGGTCTCAAGTCCAGTGCAGGCAGCAGCACTCCTTCATATTTTGGATCTTCTCAGAGCTGGGGATCCCCAGGGCTGGTGGTTACAGCAGGGACCAGCACATGATCAGGGCTGGCCCTGATCAGTAAAGCAGCTTTGGAAAACAGCTGAAAAATGTGAGACGTCATTGCTGCTCAGGAGCTCTGGTCAGATGTGGGCAATAGTTTCAACTGAGAAACATAAGAGGGGCCAATTTTCTGAGTATTTTTAATTTTTATTGCCAAACACATCAAATTTTTTACAGGTTTCCTCTAGATATGACCTGAACTGAGCTTTTACTCCTTGACTGCTCATGGCAGCTGCTCTTTAATTCCTCTGTTTAGTTCTTGTTCTCTGTGTCCATGGCCTGGCAGCCACCAGGGACCGATGGGTCTTAGGACAGCTGGCACAGCCCCCTTCCTTGTCCCCACTCTAGCCATCCCTGCCAGATGTTGGGGTGGCTGCAACTCTGTGCCTGTGCAGGGCATTGGTGCAGCCAGGAATAAGGACAGGTATTTGCTGGGATGCAAAAGGGACAATCACTGTGTTAGCACCTTGGCCTGCTCCCATGAGCTATTTGCTGGTGCTTGGTGAAGGTTTCCTTGGGGAAGAGCTGGGGATGCTGCTCAGTGTCACAGGGCATCTGCTCTTACCCACAGGGCTGTGACTTCTCCCACCTCATTGCAGCCATGGAATGGCTGCTAGCCACAGGGCTAGCAGCACGCCCTCAACTTTGGCTTTGCTTGAAACACAATGGTATTTTTATAGGGGGAGTAAGCCCAGAGGGCTGCTGTCAGCAGGAAATGAGCTCCAGCTCTGGAAGGTGAGCAGCAAGAGGCTCAGGAAGGCTTGAGGAGTGTCTGAGAGATGTTCTGAGCTCAGCAGGGCAGGTGTAGGTCTGCCAGTCATACTCTGATAGTCGTCTGCTGACATTTCTTAAATGGCATTAAAAATGTTTACTTAGCATGAGTGCAAAGGGGTGGTGAGCGATGGTGGTCCCACAGACAGCAAGGGCTGGGTGAGTTTCTTTTACATACAGCAGTATTTTCAGCAGGACCAAGGCCAGCAGTGAGGGACGGGGCAGAGTCAAGGGCTACATCAGGGGATGCCTGCAAGTATCTCTGCCAGCAGGCCTGGGGTTAGAACAGGGCAAAGACTGCAAAAAAAAATCCATGACTGTTTGTGTTCAGGCTCCTTCTCTGTTTGCTTTCCTCAAATATTCAAGCAAACAAGGTTCCTGGCAGAAATGTGTGTGGAAATGGCAAATGTTGCAGAATTTTCACGGAAGGTGAATTTCAAGGTAGTGGCTGTGGGGTGAACCTGGGGCTGAGGGCTCAGCTCTCCTGTCCTGGGCAGAGGCACCGGGGCCTCTGAGCAAAGCTGGGTCCCAGAAGCAATTACTCCCAGGAACAGCTCCTGTCCAAGCTTCAGCATGAGCATCAACAGAGATTACTCAGCAAATCCCTTCAGGAAATACATGTCTCAAAAAATAAAGGTAGGCTCAGGATGCTGCACCAAAGGGGTGGGAGGAGCAGCTCATGCAGAGCAAGTGGCTGTGAAAATGCACCAGCAGTCAAGGAGCAAACAGACCCTGGTTCTGTGAGGCTGGACCAGACTTTCTATCCCAAAATCCTGCAGACACCAGAGGATTCCAGCTGCATCTCCAGCTCCAGTAATGGAGCTCTGCTGCTGAGAGACAGATGGGGACCATCACTGTGAGCTCAAGCCCTCTGAGCCTCCAGCACCAAGGTGTCCCTGAGGGCACAACTGCTGCTGGCAGCTCCTGCTGGGAAGAGGGTTGGAGGTAGGGAATGGGTGATCATGTGTGCCTCCAGTAGAGGTGACCAGGCATAGCCCATATCCTCTGTGTCGATGCTCTGGGAGCTTCTCCTTTTCTGCACATCCAAGTTGGTTTGACAGCCTGATTTGCATCAGAGCCCTACAGACCTCAGACCTTGCTCACTCCACTCCAGACTTCCCAGGGCAGCACCTTCCCTGCAGCTTTGCTCATCCATCTGTCAGGGTGGGTGGCTCATCTCCTGTCATTGAGCACAGGGAACTCAAACCCACCAACCAGTGGTGGGGACCAGCAGACACCTTTCACCTGCCTCTGCACCAGAAACCTGTCTCTGCCATGGGTGTGTGTGAGATTTTATAGGTGATAACTGCTGGGAAAGTGGGAAACACAAGGAGAGAGGCACACTCAGCTTCCTGGCATGGCCCAACGCTCTGGTTAGGAGAGCCAATGTCAACAGATAGACCTGCAGGAAGGAGCAAAACCAAATACATGGGCACTTTTCAGAACAAGAGCTGTAAAACCTGCACAAACCTGAACAAGTGCCACAACACCAGTTTATAGGCTCAGAATCAACAGTCGAGCTCACTCAACATGTTTGCCGACACACAAATGACAGGCACCGTGCTGGTTTATGGCCCAGTGCCCTTCATGGAGGCACAGCCCAGCTCCTCCTGCCCCTTCTCTCCCACTCTGCTCCCAAGGGATGCTGATCCTTTTGCCACACAGTCCCCAAAGCCTCGTTACCTTGCTCCTCTGCAGCGTTCCAGCCTGCCCTGGCTTCCATCCAGCTGGACAATGCCTGAATCCCATCCAGCAGGTGGGATGGCAGCATCCACCCCACCACGCTGGTGGAAAGCAGCAATTCAGCATGGGAAGAGGATTCACTGGAATTTTGCCATGGGCTTTGAGGCTGAGCATGGTGCCAGGTTAATGACAGGGCAGCACTGGGGGGTTCAGCAGAAGGTGTAAAGTGACAACTGCTGCAGGTCCCCACGGAGCCCAGCAGCCTCTCACCTGCAGTCACTGCAGCTCGAGCAGGTCCTGTGCCAGCAACAGGCATGCTCAGGTGGAGGTGCCCAGCGGGGAAGAATGGACAAAGCACTGATGGATGCCTGAGGGAACCAGCTCATGAAGACTTTAGTGTTGGCAGGACAAAGGCAGCAACAGGAAATGAAGAGTGGAATAAGGAGACAAGAGGGACAAGGGGACAAACAGCCAGGCTTCAGATCCACAGCTCTGGCTACTCCCTTGCCAAGAGTCTGCTGCCACCAAGGTGGTGGGACCGAGGTGGTGGAAGCAGAGCCGAGTGCTGCCTGTGGCTCATCCATGGGTGTGTGCCTGGAGACTGCCATTGTCTGGCAGAAATGTCTGTTGACTTGGGTGTGTTTCCCTGTTACTGCCACTAAAACCTGTGTGACAACACAGGGTGCAGGGAGGTGTCATGGGGTTACACACAGTTCAGTCCCAGCCCTGCCCTTGATGCTGCTCCCTGTTCCACATGGGAATGTTTGGCATCAGCCCCTGCTGCCAGCACACCCCTCCCTGGGCACAGAGCTGAGGGACAGAGCTGCTGGTCACTCCCCATTCTTCACCCACTGGGAGCATTCTGCAAGTTGCTGACTGTGGGCAGTCCAAATTAACTCAAATATACGTCAGGCAGGCCTGAGTGGAAGCAGAAGCCTGTGGAGACAGGACAGGAATGGTTTAGGAATGCTTTTGCTCCGTTAGACTTGTGCCTTCGAGGTGCTGCTTGGGCCCTGATGTCGGGAGGGAAGCAATGAGCTCTCTTCTCCTTGGCACAGCAAAAGCAGAGGAGGGCTTGGCAGGAAGACAGTCATCTGGGGAGGAAGGAAAATGCAGGAAAATGGGTGTTTCAGATGGGTTTGTTCCTGAGTTGGTTCTTCTGGAGAGACCAATGAGATCTGGCCCTAGTCAGGTCACAGCCATGCAGCCCAAGGCTGGATTCAGAGGTGCCCAGATCTCCCTTTCAGCAATTCAATCACTCAGTGCCTGTGAAACCCTAGTGAAGAGCCACTCTATTCCCTCACACAACTTTCCTCCTCCATTATAAACAGGGCCACACTTGCCAGAACTTCCTGCAGAGGAGAAAACTCTGGGTGCTCAGCAGCCTCCCTGCTCCCCTCTGGACTGAGCCATCCTGTGCCGGGATGTTAGCTGGGAGGGGAGACCAGGGTTGTTGCTCAAGGGTATGATGTTCTGGCTATTTATACAGAAACAATTTACAGCAAAAGCAATTAAAAAAAAAAATAAAAGCAATTTAAAGCTTCTCCCTGAGAAGCCAGACCCACTCCTGCTGTTAGACATACCCAGGCACATTTTCTGGATCAACCTCCAGGGCTGCCATGTGGTCAGGTACCCCTGCCCTAAAGAAACCCAGTGGCAGGCCAGAGACCAGGCTGAGGGACCTCAGAAAGGTGGCCCAGAAGGCAGCGGGCACCGCTGCGGGCACCGGCAGCGGGGCGCACACCCAGAGCCACCTTATAATTTTCCTCCGGGTAGTGGCCAGAACCCTTTAAAACCTGCGGCTCTGCGGCACAAACTCCTGCTCCCCATCAAATCTCATTGTGACCAGCATTAAGGGATTAGCCTGTCCCTGCCTCTGCGCCACAAGCAGCTCCAGGCCATGGCTCGTGCCCCGCTGCCCGCGGGGGGCTCGCCGGCTGCACAGCCCCATCCAGGGGCGAGACTCCCCTAGCTCTGCCCACGGAGCTGAGCGCCCCTGGAAGATGAATGGCAGCAGATACGACCTGTTCCAGGAAACACCAGGTACCCCCCTGCTCCCCCAGCACTTGCAGCAGGGAGAGAAGCAGCGGCATAGCCAGTGCTGCAGAGTGTATGTGAGTGAAGGGCATTGACAGGGGCTCCAGTGGGGATTCGGAGCTGCCAAAGTACGCTCATTCCCACTGGTACTGCTGGTCCCCATAGGATGGGACCCCCGTGTCTCTGTTTTCTGTTTTGCTTCGTGCAGGGTGAACATACCAGGTTTGTGGGTGGTGATGGCTCATGTCCCCAAACTGGTTCTGGGGCTCAAGACAGAGATCTCCCAACATGGCAGCATGGTGGGTGTTGTGACTCCTGGGGAAAGAGGTGGTAGAGTCAGGCTGGCATCCCATGGATACCCCAGCGATTGCCTGTGCTGTGTGGGAAATGATTCAGTCATTCTCAGGCCAGTTCTCAGTGCCTGGTGTTACTGCCCAGGGCTGCAGCCTCAGCTGGCTGGGGACAGACTCTGCCACTCGCAGCTCAGCCTCTGCTCCTGAGCCAGATCTGCAGCGGGACTTCCCAGCCCTCAGAATGAAAGCTTAGAAGCAACTAAGAGAAAAACACTTCCAGAGCAAGCTTTACTGGTTGCACAGAGTCCTTACCAGAAAGGTTTTTAGGGTTCCTCTCTGTGGCCCCCTCCAGCTAGCTCTGTGCTCAGCCCCTCAGCCCCAGCACCCATGGGGACCTCAGTGGAGGCCAGGAGGCTGGGTGGGCTTGGGATGCACCAAACACGTCCAAGTTCCTGCAGACCACTGCCAGCACCGTGAGGAGCTGGGACATGTTTGGTGCTTCCTGAGCCCTGGACCCCTGTGCCTCACAGAACCTCATCCCCAGAACATCCCAACAGCCTCCATTCCACTCCAGGACTCAGGAAAAAATTGAGCTGCTCCTCTTGCTTGAGCAATTCCTCCCAAGCAGGGCTTGTTGCTGGTGGGGGGGTTCATGCTTCCTGGGTTAGCCTGCACCCCCAGTCACCATCCCACAGGATGAGCTGTCCATGCCAGTGGGGAGTCACATGCTGGGGGCTGCTCCCAGCAGTACCTGCGCTCTTTATCAGCTGGCAATTGATTTAGGAAAGTTCATGGCTTCAGCGTCCCATGATACGTTTACTAGAAGTGGTTCATTTCCTCAAGTGATGTAGTTTATGGTCATAATATATTTTAATTTCTTTATGATACAAGAGGCCAATGGCACCGGGACTTGCAGGAATGGAAAGGGACAAAGAGAAGTGTTATCCAGTGTTGCAGACTTAGGTTGAATACTCACAGGCTGATGAGCACTTTCCCATGTTTGTTAGCTGGGAGCCAGGCAGTTGGCCCTGCAGTGTCCTGGCCGTGGGTTTCTGTAGGGACGTGTGATCCCCCGCCTTTGCTGTCCCTCATGCAACAAACCTTGCACGTAGAAGGCTCCCATGTTCCCATACCTGGCTTTCTGCTGTGTTTTCATTTCTCTGGCAGTGAACAGGAGGGTTGTGTCACACAGGAGGGTGTGTGGTGGGCGTGCAGCTGCTGTGGACATGGAGCTCCTGAGTGCTGTCTGGTTCTCACTCACCCCTTGCTGTGCTCTGGTGACTGAGGACACTGGGGACATGACAGGTTAATCAGACACTCCGTATATTCCTGCAGAGAAAAAGCGTTTTGCACTAACTTGTTTCCTTCTGTCTCCAGAAACTAGAATCTCCCAAATTTTAACTCACCACCCCGTGTTTTTTTTCTTTTTCCCATGCCGAGCCTACCTTTCCCAATTCAGACCTGCCAGTGCTCTCACGTGCAGCAGCCTCCCTCCTTCCTCGTGCTTCCTCCCATCAGGCACACCTGGCCCTGTCCTGAGATGTTCCCCCAAGTTCAGCTCCCCAGCTGGGGCTGACTTTGCCAGCCAGCCCCAGACAGGAGGGCAGCTCGAGCTGTTGGGTTCAGGAAGATGCTTTTTGCCCTTGACTTGCCCTCCTCCAGGGCCATGGGCTCAGACTATCCCTGACACCCTTGCCCTGCTGCAGCCCTCACTCCACCCCTCAGCAGAATTGCAGTCTTTTGCCTTCATTTTGAGGCTGATCCCGAGAGCCCCAGCAGCCACCGGAGGTCACTTCCAGGCGTGGCTTGCTGATGCACCCAGCTTTGCAAAAAAGATATTTAAAAAAAAAAGGTAAAACTTGATGTGTAACCACTGTTGATTTTGGCTATTCTCCTCCTTCACCTATTGCTCCACAGCTGGAACGATTCAGGGGCTTTTTCATGTGTGTATAATGAATGTATAAAGTCAATGAAACCTAAAAGCCCTGCAAACAGCTGGCAAGGCTGAAGGGAGAGACTCACTTGCCTGCCAGACTGTGAGTTCAGTAGGGATCCTTTTCCTTGGAAGCTTCAGGATTACTTCAGGCCCAAAGGAATCATATCCACCTGCTAAACAAGTTCTCCCCAGGTCCAGAGGGCTGCTGTGATCCCTGCCACACTAAATGTGTGAGCTGGTGAGGCATGGAGAGCGATAGGTGTCTGCTGCTGGCAGCAAACCCTCTCTCCAGTGCTGCTGCTCCCCTGAGGCTCCTGCTCCCCCATTTAAATGGGGCTTAAACCACTGGATTTCAGCCAAGCTTTTGCCAGTGTAGTCAGTGAACCTGGAACAGGACATGGCAAAGTCAGAGCTTTTCTGGACTTCCTCCCAAATAGGCAGGAGAGTGTTTAGCAGGAAAGTGTCCGGGTTTGTGCTGGGTTGGGGTTTGGATGGAGTGCAGTGCTGGTGATGTGGGTTTTAGGAGGCCAAGTTGATCAGTGGTGGGACCTGTGGGGCAATGGAAGAAGATGAATGTATTCCCTTTCCTCTCCTGGTCCTGGGCTCATAGGATGATTTTATATGAACACAGAGCAGAGAGATTTCCAGAGTCACAACTGCAATCCTGCAGGCCCCTCAGCCAGATGCTGCTTTCAGGGGCTGCAGTGCAGGCAGAGTGATGGCAAACACACATCAGCAAATGCCCTGGCATAAGTACAGCCACCCTTCTGGGAACAGCTCAAATTTACTGTCCTTGCATAGTAACAGCTCCCAGGAGAAGTAATAATTACTTCCTCAAGAGTTCAGAGCCCTTTTTAGGCAGGATAATAAACCCCTCTCCAGTCTTGGGATGAAAGGCAAGCACAGTGTTATCACCAGAGCAGTATATGCTAAAATGGTCTGTCTGTCCCCATGCTGGCAGTTCTTTCCCTACCACTTTTGCAGAGCAGCTATTTATTTTAGCTCCAATAATTGCCTTCAGGCCCAAAATCATCCCAGCTTTGGCTGAAATGAACATGTTGCTTTTGGAGAGGAGTTCAGGCACAGTCTTCTACCTTCTTTAAAGTAACTCTTCCCCATGCCCCAAAGGTGCCTCGTTTCTCCAAACAGGGATTTTGTGGCCTGGGCACCAGGACAATATTGGTTGGTTTGGCTACTTTTTGATAACTTTGGTCAGAAACAGCCTAAGGTTGCAATGAAGCTGCTCTGTCCCCCTGAGCTGTGCTGGGGAGCCTGGGGTGCCCCCACATGTCACATCAGTGTGTCACTGTCCCTGGGGTCTGCTCAGGGATTGTCTGACCTGGGCATTGCCCCCAGCTCCAAACAGCAAACCTGGCCCAACCCAAGCCACAGGCGCTTCAGCCCTGGGGAAAGTAAATCACCAGGAGTGATTGCTGTTGAACAGGATGATAAAATTGATTGCATCATCCCATCCCCAGACAAGGTCTGGCACATGGCTGTGGTCTCCTCCTGCCCCTCATTGCTGGATCTTTCCGATCCACCTCCCTGGAGGAGCTGGTGGCTCATTTTCACCTCCACAAAGTGTTTTGCTGGGGCAGGGATGTTCAGTGTCCAGCTGGCAAGGGGCAAAGAGACCCTAAAAAACCTCTGCTGAACTATCTGTTTTCCTGGAGGCTTCTCACAGCTTCTGGGGACATTCTGGGGAGGGACATGGGAGCAGACCCCCATCTGTGTGTCTGTCAAATGATGGCCCCGAGCAGAGGCAAAGATCTGCCCTCTGAGCTGGGGGCTTGTGCAGCTGCACTGACCTGCAGCCCCCCAGCCCCAAAAAATTCCTTGGAACTGCTTATTAACACACTGACAACTCTGCTCTGGAGTCACAGCACACTGAGGTAGAAGGCAGGAGGGTTTGACAGCATGGCCTAAATACCCCTGTTTACAAAAAGTCTGACAAAACACAAGCCCTTGGCTTTATCTTTCCCATTTGGAAATAGTCACCGAGCAAATATACTCAAGGCATGAAAAGAGGGGGGTTTATATTGACTTTAGAAAAAGCTGTTCTTTAAAAACAGGGAAAAAAAGCTCATCCTCGAGCTGTGCAGACTGGCTGTGAGACCCAAAAGTCCTGTGCAGGGGCTTAAAGCCTGCCTGCTAATCTGTAGCAGTTCTGTGTGAGCAAGTCATGCAGTAAACTCCTCTCTGTTAATTTTTTAATGCAGAATAAACAGGTCAAGAAATGATTAGCATGAGAATAAGTTGAGCTTAATTGGGAGAATCAGAAAAGATGAGAGGGAAGAGGCAAATGGAGTTATCAGTTAACCATGCAGAGTGGCTCTGCCTGCACAAGCTCGTGTTCCCTCTTGTTTTTCATCCCCTCTGAAGCTGCTTTTTTTTTTTCCCCCTTCCCTTACTTAAATGATGAGCTAAAATTGCTGGTACAAGCACATGGAAACCCTTGCTTCTCATTTTCTCTCTGCCATGGCTGGCCAAATGAATTGCAGGTGATAAGGCTCCTACCTGGTTCTTCCCGAGGTTCTTCCCAGAAAGGAAGCTGCTGACATTAAGTGCAAAATCCACTTTGTGCAAGTACCAGTGCTGTGCTCCAGTGCAAAATTTTCAGCATGATCCTGGGAAATCCAAGGAGTGAGCAGACACGTCCGTGGGCAAGGGGAAGAGCAGTCCTCGGGACTGCTTGAAGTGGAGTTTGGTCAGTGGTCGGAGATCTATATTCTCAGATAGGCAGGACTTTGTCCACAAACTGGAATTTGAAATTTCAAAGGGAAAAAAAAAAAAAAAAGGCAGAAGGGACCTTTGCATGTGTGGAGATGACTACGCTGGTGACGTTCCCCCGGGACTTTTGTTCTTTGTCTCGTAACTGGGCTTCCTGCTTCCCCACCGCTCTCGTGAAACGGCGCCGGGCCGAGCAGGGCCTGACCGTGTGCAGGGCTTTGCTGCTCTGCAGAGGTTTCACACCTGAGCCCTTCTCTGCTTTGTGTGCATGTGGGGGAAAAAAAAAAAAAGCCATGTGAAATATTCCAGTTCTACAGTGGCCTTGGAGCTGCGAGTGACACGGGAGCAGAGCTCTGGGGTCAGGGCTGCCAGGCCAGCGATGGCACTGCTGATGAAAGCTGAGGGTGGCCCTGCTGGCTCTGGGCACTGGCTTTTCTGCCGGGCATTTATGAAAAGTGCAGAGCTGTGAGAGAGAAAAGCAAAGGGCAGGAGGTCCCTGGTCATGGTCCATGCTCAGAAAGTCTGCAGGCAAGCCCAGGCTGGGGTGCCTGGTAGATCCACTGGCGGGCCAGGGCTGTGTCCTGCATCAGGCGGGAGAGATGGGCCAGCAGGAACTGCAGGGGCATAACAAACACAGGGGCATCAAAAAGATGGAGCCAGGCTCCTCACAGGGTGCATGGCTGGAGATAAAGGGGCGTAAAAAATGGAGAGATGTTCAGCCAGTGCCTAACCATGAGGACAGTCAAGCACCAGTTGGCTGCTGAGGCTGCTCTCCATCCTTGAAGGTGTCCAAGATCCAACTAGATAAAGCTGCAAGGAACCCATGCTGCTCTCACAGCTGGCCCTGCTTCCCACAGCCGGAGCCTGGAGCAGAGACTCTGAGGTCCTTTCTGACATCAATTATCCTACAACACCCTGTTCAAGAAGCAACTGGGACGAGCCCCTTGAGAGGAGCCTGCTCACCTGCCTGACACACAGAGCTAGCAAGCACAGTAGCTGATGGCATCCTTACCAAAAATGCCCTATTAAACACTCTGTTCCTGATCCTCACCTGTTGAGAAGCACAGATCTTATTTTCAAGGAATCCCCTTTAGGTTTGCATAAATTTGCCAGATGGGGATATAAAGATAAGGCAGAATTAGTGCCAGTGTGGGAAAGGATTTACTGCTCAACAGATAAAAATTAAATAATCACTTGGCACAGAACAGGTCATGCCCCAGTGCTGTCATGGTCCCCTTTGCAACCATGTCCTGACACAGGAAACAGTGGGTGGAGCGTACAGAAAATGGGGACAGGAGAGAGGAGCAGACCTGGGAGCTGAACTTCCCCAGAGCACCCAGTCTGGGAACAGCCTTCACCTATCAGTGGGGGTCTTCTAGCTGTGAGCTGTCTCTCTGTGGAATAAAAATGGCAAAACATCTTCTGTAGCCAGAAGTGTTTGAAACAGCCCCACAAGCAGCTGCTGGCAGGAACATCTCCCACCTAAAAGAGCTACAGAGCAGTGGGTCCTGTTGGCCACTACAAGCCATGACTGCACTGGCAAGCTGTCCCAAACTCACCACACAAGGATGCCAGGGGGAGACAAGGACCCTCCCCAGGCAGAAGACACCAGGGGAGACATCATCTCCAGCAGCAGTGCCCAGGGAGCAGCCAGTGCCTTTCCATCAGAGCCCATCTCCAGGGCAAAGGAAGTGTGTGGTGTCCTTGGCTGGTCCTCGACCTCCACACCACACGAGGGATTTGGGAGGGGGCTGTGGTGACCCACAGAGGACACTGGCAGTGAGAAAACAACAGTCAACACAACCCTGGGCAGAAAACACCACGTCCCATTGACAGCCCCAGCCTCGTGAGCCACCTAATGCTCTCCAAACTTCCCTGCTCCTTATCTGCCGCTCTCCCGCACACACCGCCTCTCTGATTTCTATTCCTGGCCCTTTTAATCCTTCCTGCCTGGGAAGTAAATGGCCTTTGCAGCCTCCTTGCTCAGCAGGCTATTGAAGCAAAAGGTTTGTTTTGCTGAGCAGAGCAGAACAGGCCCTGCTTTTACGATATTTTACTAGACGCTGTGGCAAATCCTGCACATATTTGACCTGGTGTCTGTAGCATTTATCTAATCAAAGGGATCACCGTGGCCTGGCCGGGATTGGGATGGAGGTCCCTGGGATGAGGCTGTGGAGGGGGCTACGCTCTACTCTTGCATCTCCATCCCAGTCTGCACATCATAAAATCAGTTTTTGTCAAGGAATGTATCTGCCTAAAGGAAGAGCCACCAGCACATGAGCTCTGGCCTGTCCCTCAGGAGCACTGGCAGAATGACTGCAGCAAAGGATCACTTATCACCACTCCCAAGTGAGAAAGCAGGGGCTCTCCCCTGTGCTCAGATTCACTCCTGCAGACCTGTAGGCCCAGGGTAGAAGAGCTGTTTAAAAGTGCTATGTAGGTCATGATTTTGGGGGGCAAAGGGCTGCTTGAACAGTTCCGTGCACCCCTAAAATATGAACAGAAAACCCTCATTAGCGTAACTGCCCAAAACCATGTACTGGTGTGGAGCCAGAGACCTTGGATTCATGTTGTGGCAGTGATGGCACCGTGGCCAGGGCAGCCAGTGGTGCCAATGGGGTTGTGGCTGCATTGGGGTGCCTGGGAAGAACAAACACAAGGCACTGAGAGCCCAGATCAGCAGCATGTGGACTCAGTCGCTGCTGGTTGCGAAACCACAGGGCTGTTTCCAATGCAGAGCAAACTGATACCAAATCATTAATTGCTGGTTCTCTTGCACCACGCAGCCGGTGCCATTCAGAGATCGATTAAATTCCCACTCAATGATCTCACAATTGCACTGAAAAGTCTCAGTTCTGGCTGAAGTGGAGGAGAGATGTGCCATGGGGCAGCTGGGGAGGAGAGCACAGGCAGCTCTGGCCCCCAGTGCCCAGCACCAGCAGAGCCACCCCCAAGGTCTGGGCGAGGCACAGAACCACTGCTGGTGCTGACAGCAGACAGTGCACCCGCAGAAGGAACACTCCTGCTGCTCTGCTGTAACATGTCTCATGAAACTTTTATGACATATCATCCAAAACCCAAGGCTGGGGGTATCGGGCACAGAGTGATTTCAGCTGTGGGACAGGAGCCACCCTGGTGATTCCCAGGGTGTTTGTGCCACCCCTTGGCCTTGCTCACTGTTTGGGCATGGCTGCAGAGTGGGATCTGTTTATAGGACATCCAGCACCCTGTAAAACTTGGTTTATAGGGAAGTAAAAGGAGTCATACGTTTTACTTTACATAGCAACGTGTAAATTTCCAGGCAGGAGCTGACCTCTGACTGTGAGGGAGAGAAAAGAAGAAGGAGTGGAAGGGATGGAGGGAGCAAGAGAAGGGGAAAACAGGGGCGTAGGCAACCTGTGGTGAGGGGAGGAAGGCAATGACAGAAGTGGAGAAGAACCTTGTTCTCCTGGTAGGGTTTTTCCAAATTTTCCACCCCAGGTATAATTAAGAGCACCACCAGCAATTCAGCATCAAGGTCAATAGCTCTTGGTGAGTGCCTACTCCCGTGGTGCTGCCTGCACCCAGGAGCCAGGATCAGAAACGCCTTGAGATTCAATAATAAACAGTAAACAAGAATCACTGCTGCTCCACAAAAAAAAAAAAAAAAAAAAAAACAGCTTAGCAGTATTCGGCAATGGGTGAGATGATTAAAGATTAACCCCCTGCCTCCTGCCTCCACCCCTCTGGGAGTATAGGCCTTGAGGCTCAGCAAATCCTTTCAGAGAAATATCTGAATTAAAAGACAACAGGTAGGGGACGCAGTGAAGGCAGAGGGAGGCAGGAGGGCCAATAGCCTGGGACAAGGGAATCGGTACAATCTGGCCCGTGTTTGCCGAGGATAATGCGCCTTTCCAAAGCCCTCATAGACATGGAGATGGCAGATTATAGCGCAGCGCTAGACCCGGCGTACACCACCCTGGAGTTTGAGAACATGCAGGTGCTGGCTATGGGCAACGGTGAGTCCCCTTCTCCCCTCTGCTGGGTGGGATGAGCCGGGGGCTGCAGGAGGAGAGCTCCCTGGGGTGGCCACAAAAATGTTCCCGGGGAGGGAAGGGCTGTCAGATGGGGAGCTCCCAGGGGCGTTTCTGTTTCCCCAGGGGAGAACAGAGCGGGGAGAGCAGAGCTGTGTTTGGTACACGCAGGGTGGTGCCCTGCAGCCCAGAGCCCTTGGGAGCAGGCACACACCAGGAGCTGGCTGGAATGAGGGGTCCCCTCCAGACATTCAGCCCAGGGAATGGGGCTGGGGCTGAACGTGGTGGGCATCTCCCAGCCCCCAGCCATCTGTTGATGGCTCACCAGACAGACAACTGACCCTGTGTCTCCAGAGCTGAGAGCCAGTTCTTGGAGCAGAAAGGCATTTAGCACCTGGTAAGGGTGAAAATCACCATGAGAAATGATTTAGGCACTGCCGCTGCAGCCACAGCCCTTCCCCAGTGCAGCGCTGGGGTGTGGAGTGGCATCCCCTTTCCTGGCTCAGCCCCCAGTAAGAGGGACAAGAGGACCTTGAGAGGATAGACAAATGTTCCCATCCCTTCAGGAGGGTAACATCACAGCTAACCCTTCAGAATTCACAATGCTGGCCCACCCATTTGGGGACCAAAGAGTCTTGGTGATTAAATGCTGAGAAATCACAAGAGATTCCTCTCTAAGTCCCCCCTAAAGTCTCTCTAAATATGAGGTTAATGACTAAACAAAGCCACAGAAAGTGGCCCTCTCGAGCTCTTTCCTCCCATGGGTGTGTCACCGGGGCTGCTGGGCACCTCTGTCCCAGAAGGGCTGTGCTGGCTGTGTGGACTCTTCCATCACAGCCTGTGTGGGTCTTCCCTGGGTTACGGCTCTGCCCTGTCACAGATGTAACACTGTGGTGCCAAAGCGGCTCTGCTGTGCCATAACCCCCTGCCACTCTGGGTCCCAGCCCCTTCTCCACTCCTGGGGGCTTGCCCTACCCATTCAGGTGCCTTGGTGCCCCTTTGGCTCTGCTGATACCCATCTGGACACTCTGGGACAAGCTCAGGCTTTGATCCCTCTCCATGCCCCTCTCCCACCCAGCAAGCATCTGCACAAGGGGCTGTGATTTGCCCACCCCGGACCCAGGGCTCCGTGGAGCAGAGGGACAGGATAATTTCCTGTCACAAGATCCAGTGTGCTGTGACAATCTGGGGGTGGATGAGTCAGCTGGGGCAGGCAGCACCAACTCCTCTCCTCCTGGGCCCAGCTCCAGGCCAGGGACAGCCCTTGCTTCCAAGGCTGTTTTGGCACTGCAGCAGCTGCCCTGGAGGACACACCTCCTGCAGGACTTCCACCTGCAGAACTTTTTCTAGCCTCTTTTTCTGGCCAAGGACTGCATCAGAGCCTAGCCGCTGCCCTGCACAGCTCTGCAGCTCCAGCCCCAGGGCAGCTGCTCAGCAGGGACCTCTCACAGGCAAAATGCATCCTGTGTTCAGACAGGCACAAGGACCTCTGGAACAGCTCTTGTCCTAACACAAAGCTCAGCTGCGAGATGACAAAGTCAGATTTTTTCTTTCCTCTGTTTACCTTAACTCCAACCAGTTGACTACAGCAGCCAGAGCTCACATTTTTGGCACATATTTGGTAAAATAAACTTAATTGGAAAGTTATCCATTAGGCAATAATTTCATTGTTGCTGACTATTAGACTGAGATGTTGCAATTTCTTTGATAAGAGTGCCAGTTTTTCCTCTTCTATGTTCATCTGATTACAGCGTGATAGATTGCTAAAAAGGGATTTATCTGGGCTGTCACAGATACACAAGTAATGGGATTACAGGCAGATCAGCTCTTCCTCTCACCTCTAAGTCCTATGTTTAGCTGAAACTGGGAATTTGACTTTCTTTCTGGAGTGATCTGCATCCATCTGAGCCCTCGGGATATGTATGGAGGAAGGATGTTTTCAGAAGCAAGCTGCTCACAGGGACAAGAGACAGCCAGGACAGCCTTGGGAAAGCTCAGGGCTTTGGGAGTGGAGACAGGAGCTTTGCTCTGGTATCGCTGCAGCTGCCTGACAGGGTGTGCCAGGCAGGGACACAGCAAGGCAGCAAACTGACTCCGAAAGAAACATAAGAGGGACACGAGGAATTGAAAGACAGAAAGCAGAGAGGGAAATTAAAGATGCTGCCAGAGGCAGGGAAGGCTCAAGACTCCTGCTGAGGGGTGGCATGAGCAGGATGTACAGCATCTGCTGAAATACCACTTTCTCTGCAAAATAGAAGCTAAAAATGCAGCCCTGCCCCAGCCAGACTTGCCTTGGCCCCCCCAGCACCCAGAGCTGGGCTACCATGAGAAGCCCAGCTGGGACCAGCCCTTCTGCTGGGTGCCAGGTGGGAGCAGCTGTGGCCATTCCAGGGTAAGCATTAACTGAGTCCCTATAAAAACCCAGAAATCAGGGGCCAGTAGATCAAGCATGAAAAATCTCAGCAGGTTTCTATGGCTTTGTAGATCCTGGGTATGAATTGTGACTGGCATTTCCACTGAGGGAGGGGGATGTGCCTGTGCTGACACAGAAAAACATGGGAGGGGACAATTAGATCAACTGAATTAAGGCCTGATCCCTTCAGCCTTGAGGTTTGTTTGGCTTGCTGGAGGGGTTTAGTGTAGCCCTTGTATGGTTTCTAGCCTTTCAGATGTCCTTTCCTCCAGAGGCTGCTGCAGTTTCTATCCTCCAAAAAAAGCCCTGCAAGTCCCAGTCCCCCTTGGTCTGCAAGGACTGCAAGACAAATCAATGTCCACTGTGATCCTACCAGACTCTGGAAAATACCCAGCCTACAGCCTTCTCCATGCCAGAGTGCCACCTTCTTTCTTTCATCAGTCCTTCCTTGCCTGGGTAGTCTTTGTCCACATGAGTTTTCCAGCTGAAGTCATTTGCGTTTGTTATTTACCTCAAGTCTTGTTTTCCGAAAGAAGGGCTGTGCAGGCTGGAGCTCCATGCCTGGAGAGGGGAACTGTTCACCTCATCTGCTCAGGGCTGTCTGGGGCTCTTTCACTGCTGTAACACAAACATCTCCCTAATAAATCAGCTGCTCACCCTGAGCTGTAATACCTCAGCTTTAACTCCGCCTCAGCTTTTTCTCTGGCCACACTACTGCAGCCCAAAGTGTCTGCAAATCCCTGAGGAATTTTGGCTCTGCTCTGTGACTCCTGCAAATGGTCTTCCACTTTATCAAAGGCATTGCTGCAGCCAGGCCTTTGGGAAGAGGGGTCTCACCATGGAATACAGGAAGTTTTAGTGCACCCAAAATGAAATAACTTAAGCACTGAGAGCTTACACACTCTCTCCTCACACACCTGACTGGCCCCTGCCACACAGCCAGGCTGCAGCTGCCTGGTTTCTCCAAGAGTCTCTGACTGGCAGCTGAGTTAGCAAATGTTGGCTGGCTGTCTCACTGTCTCCTTCTTGCTGTGTCCTTCCCCAAGCAGACACGTCTCCATCAGAAGCAGCCAACCTCAACAGCTCCAGCAGCATTGGGGTGAGCACGCTGTGTGCCATCTGCGGGGACCGCGCCACGGGCAAGCACTACGGGGCCTCCAGCTGTGATGGCTGCAAAGGCTTCTTCAGGAGGAGCGTCAGGAAGAACCACATGTACTCCTGCAGGTGAGGACACAGGGCACAGGGAGCCATGGCTCACCATGTGTACTCCTACAGGTGAGGACACAGGGCACAGGGAGCCATGGCTCACCATGTGTACTCCTGCAGGTGAGGACACAGGGCACAGGGAGCCATGGCTCACCACAGGTACTCCTGCAGGTGAGGGCACAGGGCACAGGGAGCCATGGCTCACCACAGGTACTGCAGGTGAGGACACAGGGCACAGGGAGCCATGGCTCACCACATGTACTCCTGCAGGTGAGGGCACAGGGAGCCATGGCTCCCCACATGTACTCCTGCAGGTGAGGACACAGGGCACAGGGAGCCATGGCTCACCACATGTACT
>VXBQ01007074.1:17804-40530 GCA_013400175.1 Phainopepla nitens | reverse complement strand
TCCTACAGGTGAGGGCACAGGGAGCCATGGCTCACCACAGGTACTGCAGCTGAGGACACAGGGCACAGGGAGCCATGGCTCACCACATGTACTGCAGCTGAGGACACAGGGCACAGGGAGCCACAGCTCACACAGAACAGCCTCTCGCAGCTTGATGGCAAAGCCCTCAAGGTGCAGCAGCGGGGCCCTTCATCCTCTTCATCCTCCCTGCATCCTCCTCCACTTTCCCTGGCCTAAGCTCTCAGCTGGGAAGGGTCAGTGACTGCCCTGTCTTTGGGACTGCCCTCTACTGACCACTGGGTAAAGACCCTAGGAGGTCTTGCCCCATTCTTTAGGGGCCAAGCACGTGTTCTTGCAAATGTGACCAGCAAGCAGCAAGATGCATGAGGAGAAGCCCCATTTCAGGGACTTAGCACCTCACTAGTCAGTGCCCTGAGTGCATCACAAACCTTGCTCACTGCCTGGGGGCAATCCTTCTCCCTCATGAGATGGAGCTGGATGTGTGCCTGCCATCCAGCTACAACACTGTCACTGCCTCTTACATGGTACAGGAGCACCCAAGGAGCACCATGAGGGGCAGCAGAACATGCACTTTCCTGAGGGTGAGGCACTTGTGTTTCTCCTGAAACTCATGCACTGCACCTCGTGCCACTGGTGGTAGCCCATGGCTCTCCTGTGCCGTTAGCAGCTGTGACCTGCTTGCTGCTGGCTTTGAGCAACTCACGTGTGGAGAGTCACAGAAGAAACTGAGCAATCCTCAGTTCACAGTGTCTAAATCCCTTGGGCTTTTTGAGTCAGTTACTCCTGATGGCCTGACAGCCACTTGGAGAGCATGAAGTGCAACATGACTCTAAAACCTGAGTGACAGAAGGAAGCCCCAGGTTTATGAGTGCCTGTGAAGCATATCATCATTTGCACCCCAGGGTTATTTAAGGTGGCTGCCCAGGGAGCCCCCTCCCCACAACTCCATCAGAAAAGCCAAGGTGCCCAGTTCTTTGAAAGCTGAGGCTTTTACGTGTACTACAGGAGTACTTAGAAGCTGTTTTCAGGCATCCATTTGGGTAAATCATAGCTTGGGGGCTTTAAAAAGCACAGTAGAAAGAAGCCTTTTCAAAAGCTACTACAGAATTCAGCATGGCTGGGAGCCTTTCTCCAGCTCTGTACTCCTTTGTCTTTACTCTGCAAGCTGGATCAATCTGCTGCAAATTAGAGCCAATTTACAAGTGAATTTCATGCTGCAAGTTGCCACCAGGCTCCTGAGTCACACACATGGGAGATCAGTGTTTTCTCCACCATATGCAGAGGATTTGGTGACACAAGCCTGGAGGGAAGGAGCTGGTTGCTTCCCAAGGTCTCTCTGAAGTGCAAGTGGCAGCAGAACAGTCTGCACACCAGCAATGCTGTCCAGAGGTCAGAAACAACCTCTGAGAATCCCAGACACAGCCCTGGATAGATGCAAGGACTTAAACTGACTTCTTAACCTCGCAAATGGGTTACTACAACCTTTCACCTCTTTTTAAAATTCAGAAAAAGGGCATTCTTCCTTCCATTCTACAGGGATCTAACCTAAAACAGCAGCTTCCAAGTTGGTTCTGACCCTCTAGATTACACTTTTAACTTCCCTGGGGTTTGTTAGTTCACTATAGACATCCTATCCCTAATGGTTACCAAGTGAGACCAGCAGCCTGAGCTCCTGCATGTGATTCAGTTCTAGTCTGTCCTTACTGAACATCCAGAGGTAGAGAGGGGAAAGCTGAGATGTCTGGTGCAAAAAAAGAGACCACAACCTAAAGCAAGAGAGAAAGAATCACAGCCTGGGGCTCCTTTCTCAGGGTGAGCCCCTGGGAACCTGCTCTGAGCATGTCTTGGGGCTTGGGGCTCTGTCTTGTCCAGCCTTCGGGCTCAGTCTTGCTGCTCCTCACACCTTTCTTTCTTTTTTTTTCTTTCTTTCTTCCCAGGTTTAACAGGCAGTGTGTGGTAGACAAAGACAAAAGAAACCAGTGCCGGTACTGCAGGCTTAAGAAGTGCTTCCGAGCAGGAATGAAGAAGGAAGGTGGGTGACTGTGGCTTTCCCCAGCAGCAGTGCCCCACGTTGCCTGTGGTCCCTGCCAGGGACCCTTGCCCAGCCACCTTAACCCTGTATTCCCTCCAAAGTGCTCTCCTGGGCACAGATCCTGACCCCCACCACACGGGGATTTAGGGAGAGGCCATGCCTGTGCCTCAGAAGTGCCCGTGTTTGTGCACAGAAATCACACACCCAGGGCTCTTCAGCTCACTTCTGGTCACACTGACACACACAGCACTTGGGCTCCCACACAGCCAGTCCATTGGAGGGGTTTGGGAATGCTCCACATCATTCAGGAGCAGAAACTTCAAAGAAGGCCTGGAAATTTGGAAAGACTTTGGTAAAATTGCTCCAAGTGCTGTTGTCCCAGAGTGACCACAAAACCCACAGCTGGATAGTGAGCCCAGCAAAAGTCATATTGACATTTTGCACCGTTTTTTCCTGACAGATACATAGGTTCTTGCTGACCCTATGCAGAGAGGCAGTGAGTTTAGTTTAATTTCAGCCACAGCAGAAAGGATCCAAAGTAAAGTGGAGCATTTTTGCCATTTAACAGTATGAAAAGAGTAGAGATATCCCTACATGGCCCCTGCTCACCCCTCAGCTTCCCCACCTCCCTGTCTCTGCAGCCCTTCCAGGTCCCCATGGCAGGATACTCCCCTTGTTTAGCCCCGTTTCAAGAAGTGGCAGGAAAACCTGGTGGCCTTGATGGTGGTCCTGTTAGTGGAGGGACAAACTGCCAGGAGCAGAAGCATCCCACAGAGCTAACCCCGCTCATGTCTGCAAAGGGACAACCGGGAGGCATTTGGCCCTGTTATTCCATGCAGGGAAATGAAACCACATGCTCCTCCCAGTTCACACCCCCTCAAGGAGAAACTCTGGAGTAAAAGGGTCCTTGAAGACAACAGGGAAGTAGCAGTGGTGGCTGCAGGAAGACCTCTGAGCAGGAACATTTATTCCCTGTAAAAGGGGATGAGGTATCACAAATGACTTTTCTTGACTTTTCCTGAAGAATATAGGAATCCTCCTCTCCATGCAGCTCATCCCCTGCCCAGAGCTGTGCTGTTGTCTGTTAATATTCAATAGAAGTTACATTAGGTGCATGACCAGCTAATACTGAGCAAACATTTGGAAAACATCATGGCGTGACTGAACTCGGGGGCCTGCTACTGATAACAAGCAGCATAACCTTGAGAGCTCCTATTTACAGCCGCTGACTGCAGGGCTTTTCTCCCGGCCCTGCCTCATTATTGCTTTTTATCAGGTGGATTTATACATCGAGAACATATCAATCCAGAGAGCCACCAGCCTAAGGCAGGGACTGTTCCCCTGCCATGGATCAATAGCTTATTTGAGCAGATGGCTTTGAGTGGCGTGGCCAGGGTGAGCTACGGCCAGCCCAGGCCTCGTGACAGACAGAGCAGGCAAATCCTCCCCCTCAGAGCCCTCGAGGCTCTCAAGACTAGACCAAACAGGGAGGCACACTGGGGTCAAACCTGTCCTGGGATGCTTTTACAATAAGGTGTGACAGGGCTCTTTTGCTCTGGATGGATAAACAGGAGCACTTCTGCACTTCCTTCCTCACTGTAGTTGAGACAGAAGTTTTCCAGCTACACCTACCCAGTGCAACGGCTTTCTGAAAGGAGCTCTCAGGAGGCATGTGGGCAAGGAAACCTTGCAGATGCTCCTCCATTTCACACATCAGCTTTGGGCTGCATACATGAGCATGGACACCGTTTCAAACCCCATATCATGAAATCAAAAAACTCAGATCCTTTGCCAGGAAATTCTCACCACTGAACTCTACAGGTGTTGGGGTTCTGAATCAACCCCATCCCTGGAAAGTCTAATAAAGCAAATAAGAAATCAGATCTACCAGATGTAGTCAGCTCTCGCTGGCATCCCATCACAAACCAGACACAGCTGCACCTCCGCCCTGCCTGGCAGGGAAGCTGGGAAACTGCAGCTAAGAAAGGGGAACGCCAAAAGTCTGTGCTAGTTTTCAGTGTGCATTGCCATGAACGACCTGCAGCTCAGCCAAGATCCTCTCTTGCAGCTGTACAAAATGAACGGGACCGAATCAGCACCCGCAGATCGAGTTACGAGGACAGCAGCTTGCCCTCCATCAATGCCCTCCTGCACGCAGAAGCCCTGGCACAGCAGGTACTTCTTTCTTCTTTAGCACATACAAAAGCATCAGGCACTACCTGGCTTGCAGAGCCAGCTGCATATTTCACAGCTGTCTTCAAATTATCACCTCTTTTTTAGGTGGCTTATCTGCCAACTCAACAGTGATCTTTCAAAAATCATTTGTTACCTGAAACAATCCCTTTAAGTCTCCTTAGTCCAGAACTCAGTTGTAACAATGTGCAATGATTTGTTCTGCTTTGGGGGGACACAGGAAGGCTGGAGAGCCTGATGGAAGGAAATGGGGTAGAATCATTGCAGTCCAAAGAGCTGTGGCTGCCTGAGCCTGCGGGGGCTGGCCTTGCGTGAGCAGCCTCCCTTCCCCATAAGCTGTTAGGAACTTTGGATTCCTGCACAGTTTCATGAGGAATCAGTTTCCTGCTTGTTTTATGCAGATACCTTTTCCAGTGCTTGCTTGAAATTCCCTGTTTCCACTTGCATACTGCCAAGATTCATTTCCTGGAGCGTTCACATTGAAAAGATGACTCTGATTTAGGAGACTGGACACTGCAAATGGTGTGCAGAGCTCAGCACTCTCAGGGGGGACACAGGACAGGATGGGCACACACAGCCTCGGGGAGGGCTTGTCTGTGAGAAAAGTGATGAGGATGGAGCTGTGCTGGGGGCAGGAGCTGCCACTCTTCATGGGAGCTGGGGAGAACAGAACTCTGTGTCCCCGGGAAGATGATCAGGGGGTTGAGCTGGCAGTCTCTGCTGCTTCAAGGGTCACACTACCCTGAAGGCTGCCCTGGGAGATGCTCCAGGACAGGATGTGCTGTGCTCTGGGCTCCACATTAGGCTCAGGCTGTAAGGTCCACTTCCCCAGGAGGGGATATGCCAGAGAGGCCAAAGGCCAATCTTGTACACAAAAAGCACATCCAATCTCATCCCACATCTCACCTTCTCCTATGGAGGCCCTAATATATTTATACACCCTATAAAAATAAGATTGGGGCTGCTCCCAGAGGTGTGAGAGAATGGGGTCTTGAGTCACCAAATCCACAAGGGAAGGACATTTCCTAGGCTCAGAGTTCTGCAGTGCCATCACATGTAAGCAGGGTCTGCTGATAAAAACTACAACCATGGACAAAACTGGGGGAGCTCCTGCTCTCCCACAGAGCACAGAGAGACTCATTAACAAGGCAGGCTCCAGCACGGTAATTGGTAACTTTTATGTGCCTGGCTAATTAGAACAAGATACTGCTGAGGAGCTGCTTTCTCCAAGATCTAGGGTCACTCACTCAGAGGTCTTTATTTATTTGCTAAGCCTTCCGGGCCCTCTGATTAGGGTAATACGTGGTGAGATTTTTACAATCTTATTTATTCAATAATAGCTGGTGAGCTGGAAAGCCTCCAGATAATGCAACCTGGGGAGAAAAAAAAAAAGAAAAAAAAAAAGAGTAAGAGTAGGTGACATTTGAATTCAGTTTCCTTGGGGAGGCTGGCAGGGTCCAAGCTGAAAGTGCTGGCAGGAATAGGACAGGAAGAGCTGATATTGTACAAGAGCACAGAGGGCAGGCAGAGGGCAGTGATGGGGTTGAGTTAATTGCTTACAGAAGCATGAGGATAAAGTAGTGACTAAGGGCAAATTTTTAGATGACCTGGGTGAGCAGCTATGCATAAGAACCAGGCAGGAGGTTGGGTGCCTCTTTTGGGGGAGATGTTCTGTCCAGCTCTGTGTGACAGTACTTGCACAGTTGTCACGTTTGTCCTTTGCAAATGAAATGGCAAGCACAAATAATTCGCCATGTAACAAATCTCACCTGTGTTGTGGGCATGTTTGCACTTGCCCAGTTTTGCCAAAAGGACCTAAAAACCAGTGGCAGGTGGGAGACTGAATAGCTAAAGACAGACTTTAAAGATAACAAAGAGGGTGATGTCAAATAGTAATGACCTGGTGCTCCCAGGAAGCAATGTCAGACCTAGAAAGCAGTGGCCTGGTGTGCTCATGATGACTCAGGAGAGGAGCAGAGCCTGCTTGCCTCCTGTGGACAGCAGACACAGCAGCTCTGGCCAAGCACTGCCTCTGGAGCAGAGTGGAAGGGGGAGCAGCTCTCTGCACCTTGGTGGGACCAGGTAGCCTCTGCAGCAGCACTGGGTGGACATGTCCTTTCTACTGGTGAGGCTGACTGCCACACAAGCCCCTCTGTTTCCTCCTGGATCTTGACTGAGCACATTTGTTCAGTGGGAGGAAGATCCTGGCTTCAGGAATGTTTTTTCTGTGCATTCCAGTCTATTCAAGGCATTACAGTTTATCAAGATGATCCACAGCCTCTGCTCTGCAGCCTTCCATGTTCACAGATCCCCAGGCTGGTCTCAGATTAAATGAGTCTTGTTGGGTCACCTGTTCTGGGAGCTGGGTGTGTGCAACAGAAAAATGTAATTCTAATTTCTGGAGTCTGCATCAACACCACCCATGGGCTGGGGATTTTCCTCTCTGTGGTGCCTCTGTGGCACTGAAAGCTGAAGGATCTCCTCTCTCCATGCAGATATCATCCCCGGTTCCTGTGCTCAACGGAGACATCCGAGGGAAGAAGATTGCCAATATTTCTGATGTGTGTGAGTCCATGAAGCAGCAGCTGCTGGTGCTGGTGGAGTGGGCCAAGTACATTCCTCCCTTCTGTGAGCTGCCCCTGGATGACCAGGCAAGTCCCCCCATCCACCCCACCTTGCTCTGCCCTGCTAAAGGCAGCGGGGAGCCAAAGCCAGCTGCGACCTTCAAAGAAAATGCTCATTGTGCACTCTGTTATCCTGACTGCTGCAGCTGATTGGGAGCAGCATCCATACAATGCCAGCACGGGCCAAGCATCCATACAATGCCAGCACAGACCACTTGCATGTGCCTAATCAGCCAATGAACACAGCCAGATAACACTGAGCTTGAATTAGGTCGTTATCAGATGAGCATTTTGGGGTCAGCCAGTCATTTATTAATTATGGTTTGCACAGACTTTGGAAACCTGAAGTGCTATACAAATGCTTGGGGTAATCAGAATTAGCAGGAGAGATTTCTGGCCTAAGGTCTGCCCCAAACTTAAAATCTGCCTGTCTCTTGCTGCTTCCTGCCTAGGGGTATGTTTGTATCCATGCTCTCAGCATGGAATTTTGAAGCTGAACACTAATTTGCTCCCAAGGCAGTAGAAAATCTTTCTCCAGGATTAAAAAGCAAGAATATATTTGCATTTAACAGAAACTACTAAAAGGAAATTTGTAGGTTCCCTAATGAAGAGAAGAACAGTGGGTTTGGTGTCCTCTGGAGAACTGCACTGCAGGATCTCAGGCAGCCTCAAAGAGGTACAAGGAGAGAGGTCTAAATTTCAGAGGTCTGCAGCAGGTGTTGAAGGACATGATGTGTGCCCAGCCTTGAAGAGCACATGTGGCACTTCTGGCAGGGCCAGCACAGGTCCTGTCACAGGTAGGAAGGTATTTCCAGTCTGTCCAGTGTACAGTCACAAAACTAGCATGTGTTCTCTTCAGCTAGGGCCAGTCTCCAGCCCTATCAACCTAGAGGTAAATTTTATATAATGAAGAAAAAGGATATCCAGTTGAGAGTATCCAGCTCATCAAAAGCCCCTAAATCTGAGCTCTTCAGTAACCACCCACCAGCACCCAGAGCTCTGGGGAATTCAGTGCTCTTAAAAAAAGGAGCATGTTTCCTTCTTTTCTATTGTGTGCAAGTGCTAAATTGTTTAAAATTATAAGAAATCTGTTAAATTGCTAAGGCAAATACCATTCATAATTTGTTGAAACTAAAATGGACTCCAGTGGCAAATGCCATTTACACAGCAAAAGGCTGCAGCCCAGCACAGACCTGGGGCAGCTCTGCACAACCCATCACATCCATGTGCCATTTGGAACAGAGGCCCTAAACTTGGCCAATAACTCTGCAAACTACAGCAACTTCCACATGAGCTCATTTTACAGTTGTGGGGCTGCAAAATTCCTCAAAGGAGAAAACAAGACCTAAAGATGGCACAGGTTGAACCCTGCCTTCCCACAAGGGAGAGGCTGCTCCACAGGCATGAAATAGATCTCCTTTTGTAGAAAAGATCATACCCAACCCCTAATTTTCCTTCTGCACCAAAATGTCAAAACTACCACGTTTGGTGGGGCAAAGCCATTTCATCTCAAAATTCAGGTTCTGCTTTGTTGTGTTACAACTGTGTATTTTTCCTAGTTCACCATGGAACCATGTGTCTCAGGTTCATCACTGCAAGAACAAATGTCAAATGAGATGGTTTGGCCTACTTCAAGTAATTCATTTTAACCCTGCTCAAACAAGGAAATTTTATGGACACAAAAAAGGTGGTTACAAACTGAACCTTCTTGAATTTGCAATAGGCAGGAAATTTCTAGGTGAGAGCTTCACTCCCCCCTGAGACTGGCAGTTTTTTCCTTGTTGAAGTTTTGTCAGGTAGGAAAGCTCAGTTTTGTGCAGCTCTGGTAATTCCAAGCAGCTCAGCTAACATATCCACCCATGTTTAGACAGTGATAGAGAGAGGCTAGATTTTGGCATCTAGATAAAGATTCCCCAGTATCATGTGTGTGCACTCTTTTTGCAAGGATCTCTACTCTGTTTATTTTGCATAACCTTTTTAACCATCTGGGGGGAAAAAGCAAAAAACCTCTCCTAGACATTAGCATCTTTCCTAACCAGAGCTCACTTCTGTGAGTGATAAATTCTGGCATTTCTGGTAGGGTAAGACTTCTCTTGGCTTTGACAGATGCTGAGGATAACACACTGGAAAAGGGGACCATTCCCATCAGGACATACTTTTCAGCATTTCTCTATTAATGTTTAATGATTGTTTTCTCCAGCAGAAGCTCCTGGCTGGACATTAAGAAGCCTCTGTGTCAGGATGTCCAATTGTTAACTTCTCTTTCTGCCTAAATCTCTGAAATTTTAACTGAAGGAGGGCAAAAGATTCAGAACATTCTCAAGAGCCACTGGAGGGTGTAAAGTGAAACACTTCAATCATTAACAATAGAGGAGAAAAACATCCCTTTGGCTTCCCTGTGCCCAATTCCTGTGGCTGTGGAGGGGATGAATGGCCAGGGGGTGACCCTGGGGGACATGGGTCCCCATGGGTGTGATTTCAGTGGGAGGTGGGCACAGCCCAGAGGGACAATAGGAGTTGTCTGCAACCAGCCCACACTGGTGGGAGCTCCTGGGACAGTCTAGCATGGTCTTGCTCATGACATGTGTTCTGAATATGGGATATTTCAGGTGCTGTCTACTATCTGCTGGTTCTGTTGGATTTATAACTGATTTAGCAGAGACCAGTTTTTGGTCTCTTTGTCTGCCTGTAACTGAAGATGGGTCCTCACTCTCCATCCTTGAGTGCATTACAGGAATGCTGAGCTTTCCCTCTCGCTTACATGAAATCACAGCTTTGTCTGAATCTCTGCATCACCCAAATAACTTTTCCCTGCCCTTGCAGGTAGCACTGCTACGTGCACACGCAGGGGAGCATCTGTTACTGGGAGCTGCCAAGAGGTCCATGGTGTTCAAGGATGTCTTGCTGCTAGGTAAAAATTGCACTTCTGCTCCCAGCCCATCTGCTTCTGTGACGCTTCTCTGCTGGGGTGAAGGAGAGGGTGGTTCAGTGCTTGTGGACATCCTTTTTGCAGGGTAGTGGCTTGAGCTGTTCTGTATTTTAGCAAGCCCAGCACAACCTTTGGGTGCAGCTAGGCCTGGCTGACATTGACATCAAGGCCACGACATGTGGCAAAGCTGGGGACTGTGTGAACATTCATAGTGCACCCCAGGTCTCTGTAAGCAGGCTGTGGTGGGATTGAGAAAAAAGCTCTCACTCCTTGGTCAGCTTTTCCTCACTTGAGTGGCTCCTGTGTAATGAGAAGCTGCTCTGGCAACACAGATCAAAATTTCTGGTGTTCTGAGACAGAGTAGGGGCTGAAGGAGGAACTTCTTAATTCCTCCACCCCCAAAATTACCTCAGCATTAGTTACCTGCATTTTGAACTCCTTGTCACCCTGGCTAAGTCTTGAACAATGACAAGGTGATGGTGTTTGTGCTGCTTGTCTGAAGGAAATGATCACATCATCCCACGGAACTGCCCTGAGCTGGTGGAGGTGAACCGTGTGGCCATCCGCATCCTGGACGAGCTGGTCCTGCCCTTCCAGGAGCTGCAGATAGATGACAATGAGTATGCCTGCTTGAAAGCCATCATCTTCTTTGACCCAGGTATGCCCCAGCTTGGTGAGGGTTACCATCAGAGGGGCCTAGTCTGGATTATGCTGACTAACATGGGTCCTGAGTGGTGGAAATGCTGCCTGGTCTCCTGTCTGGGCCAAACTGCTCTTAGAGAGGGAGGGGCAAAGTCAGTGTAAGAAGAGGAAAATTGTCCATCACAGCAGAGGATGGGGAATCAGAGGCAGCTCACCTCGGGCTGTGCCCAGACTTCATGCTGCCACTGACAGGCAGCTCCCAGGGAGGCAGCCTGGAGATTTTGCTGTGGGGTTGTTGCAGATGCCAAGGGGCTGAGCGACCCGTCCAAGATCAAGCGGATGCGGTACCAGGTGCAGGTGAGCCTGGAGGATTACATCAACGACCGGCAGTACGACTCGCGGGGCCGCTTCGGGGAGCTGCTGCTGCTGCTGCCCGTGCTGCAGAGCATCACCTGGCAGATGATAGAGCAAATCCAGTTTGTCAAGCTCTTTGGCATGGCTAAGATTGACAACCTGCTGCAGGAGATGCTGCTGGGAGGTGAGTTCTTGAGGGTCTGACCAGAGGCCTCTCCGCGTTCCCTGGTTATGGTCCCCTTGAGGCCGTCCTTAGTCACTGCTCCCTGTCTAGAAAAGAGACAGCCAGTCTGCAGGTCAGCCCTTGAATCACACAAAATCATCTCCCCTGTCCTTGACAGGGGTACCAAGGGTCCTCTACTTCTTCTCACCTAAAGAGATGCATTAGCTGTGCCTCTGTTTACAGAGAGGGAACCCCAGCCCTCTGCACATGGACAAGCTTTGCTGTGTACCCCCCAGACTCCCACCTGGCAGCCGTTTCACCAGTCCTCCTCTGTCAGAAGGGACTTATCCAAACAAAAAGGTCTGAAAGCTCAGGTTGAAAGAACAACCTAGATTTTCTAGTGGGAGCATCCAGTGGGGCAAAACAAAACAAAAAGTTCCCACTGTGCTATTCTTCACATGGAGGTGTGACTAAGGAATATAATCCTGTACAAGAGGACATGCAGGAGTTGGTTAGTTAGTTCAAGGCATCCATGGAGGAAAAAGGGAAGAGTGTGCTCCAGTCACCTGGAGCTGATCATGCACAGAGCCTTGGACATTTGGGCACAGTGGGTCTGCCCATCTGAACTGTCTCCTTCTGCCATTGTGGCAGTTAATGTCTTCTGCACGTTCTTAGGCTCGTCGAGTGAAACGCCGCACGCCCACCACCCACTGCACCCTCACCTGATCCAGGAGAACCTGGGGACAAACGTCATCGTGGCCAACACAATGCCTCCCCAGATGCACAACGGGCAGATGTGTGAGTATAGCCAGAGAGACAGAGAGCTTCTGGGAAAAAACAGGAGCTTTCCAGTGTGCCTGTGGAGGTAGTTCCTACCTTGCAAGGAAATCTGCAAGCAAGACAAAGTCTCTGGTAATGAGCATGTGAGAAATTCCTATGCAGAAAGGAGGGAAAAACAGGGAGTGGGTTAGATTAGATTAGGCCAGACTAACTGATTCAACAAGATACTCCTTGGTAGACTGTAACTTTTACATAACCCTTAAGGGATGAATGATCCTACCCAGAGCTTAGTGAAATCAGTGGAAAGGCTCCCCTTCCCTTAAGTGGTTCAGCACCTCAGTTTGTCCTCTGCAAAAACACAAGAGGATCTGGCGCACCGCATGGGGCCACCACTGGGAACCTTGTGCTGAGATGACCTTGGCTGACCAAAAATGTGGTTAGTACAGGTCAAAATGTCAGCAGCTCCCCTTATTTGATGTTGGTTTTTGTGGCTCTCCTGGGGCATCAAACCATGCCTGCGTGTCTGGGCTGACCTACAGCAAACACACAAGCCTTTAAGAGCCTCTGCTGTGCTGACATCTGAACCCTGCACGACTGAGGGCAGATCCCAGTGCTGTCAGGTTTGTGAGGCCCTCTTTTAATTTGGTTTCTCTCTCTTCAGCTACTCCAGAAACTCCACAGCCTTCTCCACCTGCGGGCTCAGGATCAGAGCAGTACAAGCTGCTGCCTGGAGCCATTGCAACCGTGGCAAAGCAGCCCACGTCCATCCCACAGCCTGCCATCACAAAACAGGAGGTCATCTAGCAACCCCCATGCCAGCCAGCCTCCTTCAGAACACCGTGTGGGAGAAAAGCCCAACTGACTCTGCCACTGTGAAGAGAGAAGCCATCCAGAGGTCTCTGGGCACGAGCACACGGACTTGCTTATAGGACTGACCACCACCAGAAGCTGTCTTCCTGCAGCTACGGACAGCATGTGCCATGGGCAGCCCCAGAGTCCCAGAACTAAGGCTGCAGCCTTGCCAAAACCCTCAGTCCTTGTAAGGAGGGCCAGATTGCTGCCTCCCTCTGTGGGGAGGTCACAGTGACTGGCTGGGGACAGGCTGTTGCCCCACTGCCACCTCAGCATTGGTTCAGCACACAGCAGACCCTGAGAACAAGCAATTCCCTGTGCTGGGAGTGGAGGGCTTCCCTCCCACAGCCGTGCCAGCTCCCCTGACAGTCCTCAGTCCAGCCAGACTTGGTGGGGGTGGAAGCTGCCCCAGGAGCATCACAGCAGGTGAAGCACATGGGGTTTGCCCAGGCAGCACTGCCAGAACTGCTCCCCAGCCTTGGCTAGTCCCAGGTCTTTGCGTGGTGTCACCCTCCAGCACACTAAGCCTCCCAGCCACGTCTAACAAATCTTTTCAGCTGATGCTGGGGCAAAGTCTGACCCACCAAGATATTCCACTATTTGGATCCCTCTGCCTCTAAATGGGTTTTGATATTTCTGTGCCATACCTGCCCTCTCACCACAATGAGGGGCAACCACTGCCAAGCCCTTCCCTTGCACCACCCACTGCCTCCTGGGAATTTGAGGGACCATGGGATTCCAGAGATTTCAGCTAATGGGATGGGGTCACCCTTTTACAGGTTGGCAGCACTGCCCAAAATATCACTGGCCCAACTGCTTGTCAGCAGTCAGAAGAAGACCACTGGATGCCTATTTGGAAGGAAGTGGAGGAAAGATGTAGGAAGGGGAGAGACCTATGGGGTGAGAAGAGCCTGAGCCTCACAGATTGGACCAAGGTCTTGGGCTTTCTAAGTGCTGGAAGCATTGGGACCCAGGATCTGGTTCAGACCCAACTTTAATGCTAAGATGTGCCACACAATCTACTTCTCCAGTGCACTGCCACTCCTTCAGAGTGAGTGGCTGATAACAGATTTATAGTCTTCATAATGTGATAAGAATTCGTTATGACTCCTTTAGACCTCAGAGTGTTCAAGAGCACCAACCTCAAAAATACAATTCTTCGAGTCCTGCAGAGAAAAGCAACAGAGGTCAAGCAATAACCCTTTCTCACCCAAGCCCCTTGGGTCTGCCCCAGCCTTGGGTCTGCCCACCCTGCTCTGCTCCCTCCTGCCCCTGCCCCTGCTCCTCTGTGCCTGCCTGTGCCAAACCCCTGCGGATCTGACCTTTGGTTTACAGCTGAGACCAGGAAAGGAGCCCTCCTGCTCCAGGTGCCAGCAGGGCTGGAGCTCCCAGAGCCCTGCACACGGCAGGCCTGAGTCATTGCTGGCCCCTTGGGAGGATGAGGATGCTGGACCCACGGCTGCCAGGAGGTCTGTGGTGGGGACAAATCTGAGCCAGCTCAACCAGAGGAGCTGCAGGTCTGTCCCTTGATTTCCAATGCAAAAATGAAACACCTCGTGCTGGCGGTGTCAGAGGTGTATGGTCTCAGTGCTGGTGGCATCGTACCTAGTAATTTATTGCAATGATGAATCCAATCATTTTCTGTAAATTATTTTGTAAATCACATTGATTATTTATAATTGGGAGATTAAATGCAAAAAAAACCCCAACCCTGTAATAACCAGGTTGTCTTTTCCAACTGCAGCAACCTTTTTTCCTGTATGTAGACATACTTTGTGGGGAATCCTTTCTGGTCCCTTTGCACCAAGTATTCCTTGATATTGTACATTAATTTTTGCTGGTTTCTGCCTTCCAATGGAAACAGAATAATATTTCTTCACAAGAGTTTGTATTCATAAAAAAAAAAAAAGGAAGAAAAATAAATGCAAAAATATTTTCTAACTTTTCCCAGACAGATGGATTTTTTTCTTCTGGGAGGATTTATTTTAAATCACGGGGCTTACCTCCCTGTTGATCTGAGCACAATGCATATGTGTATGGAGAAAAAAGCCCAAACAAGTGTTTGATACTGTTGCCAGTTGTCACTATTTCCTGGCAAGCCCAATGCTAGCTGGTATCTGTCCTGAAGCCACGTGTGCTGGAATCAGAAGATTCAATGATAATCCAAATTTTCATTAAAAGAAAAACAAACATGAAGAATAAATATTTGCTTTCATGATTCTGGGGAGCTTAAAGGCTTGAAGTAACCACATTCTGAAAGCCAAGCAAAGGAAGCTAAAATATGTTATTCATGTTTCAACCATGTTCATTTTTATGTCCCTCTTGTATTTCAAAGGTAATTTCTGAGCACTCTGGGGTAGGTGATTGTCCTTTGCTTCAAACACAGCCACCCTACTGCTGGCAGCAGGTGGGAGCCAGACTGGGCCTATGGGGCACAGTAAGATGATCAAGTGAAAATCAATTTATCACCAGCTGTAAAGGTGAAGAAATACACTGGCAATTAGAGAAGGCTCCTAATGACCTGCTTTTCTGACCACGGGAGCCTGTGCTCAGCTGTAGCATGTCCAGGAAGAGAAGAGAGAGGTGTAGATGGCTTCAAAGATTAGGTCTCTGGGAAGGAACAACATCCAGCATTTTCAGCTCTGGTCTGCAGGAGTTGGCCCTCATGTTGCCCCATCTCCTGCCTCTGATGAGAATTGAGGTGGGCAGTCTCGTCCTAGGTGCAAGGGAGGAGAAGCAGCCTGATTTCCCATCCTATCAGCACATCCAGTGGCTTCCCAGGGACAGTCATGCTGGTGAAACTGTCAGCAGGGATGAGATGCGGGGAGGAGATCCAGACTGGTTTGAGGACTATATGGAGACAGCATTTAGAGCCTGTCTCTACTCTGAGTCAGGGTCCTGGGAGAACAGGACAGATCTCAAATAACCTGCCCTCACTACCTGTGCACCTGTGATGATCCAGAGCCCCAGCACCACTGCTGAATGCCTGAACAAGGGAACCAAAGGCAGTCACAGGATATGTTATCCCAGCCCACACAGGACTGAGTGGTTAGTCCAGTCAAGAGGAAGAAAAGGAGTTCATTCTTTTTAATGTGGAATAAGAAACCCCTGGGACTCCTCTGCTGTGATTCATGGTTGGTTTTACCTGGGTATATGCCCTAAAAACTCCATATATGTAATATCAAACCTTTGAGGCAATAAATTCTCCTGGGCTCCTTCCCATGAACTGCTCTATCAAGGTTGCCTTTTACCTGGTTAATCTTAAATCAGTGCACTTCCTACAGGAGATGTCTTATTGCTGGATTCAGCTCACTTGGGAAAAAACTCCCATGAACTGCCCCAAAAGCAACCTTGTCCTTAGTTGGCGTCCTCGATCCCAGCTCTCACCTGTTTTGTCACTCCAGCCTGGAATCATCCTGAAACACTGGTCTTGCCACTCGTGGGCTGTGTTTTATCCTGCTGGGTTCCCTGGAGCCTACAGGCCATGTCCCATGTCCCAGGAGATGGCTGTTCTGAGGATTGCCCTTCGACACACAACTTCCCTTACATTGTTTTTGAACATAAGAGCTTTCTGTGCCTGCAGCTCAGCCTAGGGATGATTTCCTGGAGAGCACTATCTCCAGCTGTGGAATCTTTTCAGGATGTCCAAGCAGAGATCTGTGAAAGTGGTATTTTTAGGTCCTTTGGCCACTATGAAATGCATTCTTTTCATATTCCTTATATAACTTCCATCTGATAGAGCCAGCAGGCTTTGGAGCTTTTTCCACAGCTTTCATATCTTAGTGGGATGGGGGGAAAAAAAAAGGCAAACAAATTTTATGGCCTGCATATAATCTCTGACAAAAGCAACTATTGCTGCTATTAAACTTACAAGTGCACACACAGGCACAGATAGTCATGAACACCAAGAGGCAGCGAGGACAGCTCAGCAACGTGGCACTGCTGAGCCAAGCAATTCCATGTGCCAGGCAGGCCAGTTCCCTCTGGACTTAATGCAAATATGACCAACCAACTGGAGAACTCAAGGCCACACAAGTCCTTTCCACTCAGAGAGGCTGGAGGGGGAATGGTAAGGTGTGGGTATGTCTAAAATCCCTCTCCCCATTCTGAATTGAGGTGTGACTCTGACAATCATAAACACACCTAGCACCTGAAAAATTGCCATCCAGGTCAATAAAAATGGCAATGTATTGTCAGCTTTGTTATGTGAGAGTGAGCAGGAGAGCTCGGCACAAACAACTCTGCAGGCACAACCTGCAGTTCAGTGTCCTGTGGGAGAGAAGAAGCTGCTGGGACCAGCAGAGTGCTCCCAGTTCAAACCCAGGGGAAGAAGAGCTCTGAGTCTAACCTTGGCCTGGGAAAGAGGGTGGTTTGGGAACTGTATTTCCTAGGCTTACCCTGGCTTTGGATCTGGAGTGATGCCAGGCTTGCCTGAAGGTCACCAAAATCTTCCAGAGGCCTGAGGGCACCCCTGACCTGGAGTTTAATTATGGGTTACACAAAGTCCCGGGCTCTGCTGCCAGGCTCCACTCCATCCCCTCTCATCTGGGGGTTCTGCCTGGCTGGAACCTGCAGTTCCTTGGGGCCCCATGGATTCACAAAGACCAGGGACCCCTTGTGAACCTGGGGGACCTTACACCAGAGGAGGGGTCTGGGGGTGCTGTTGTAATTCCCCAGCTCCTCCTAGAAACTGCTCTGGGTGCAAGAAACAGCACAAGAGCTGCCTGAGGGAATGCCTGGATAGACATCCACCACAGAAAGCATCCCAAGTCAGACAGGAATTCCTCTCTGCTGCTGCCAACCCAGGTGTCAGCACTGGCTGGAACATGACATGTTCCCCCTCACTGACCGGGAAAGTCATTTACAATAAAGTAACTCATAATACTCTGTTCCTTTCCAGGACTCTCCAAAACGTCACTGTGCCTTAAAAACACTTTTTAATTAATCCTGATGATGGGTTTCTTACCATTAACTACTGACAGGGAGCACATTGGCTCATGCATATTCTGGAATCCACTCAGAGCTGATTTCCAGGGACAAGCCACTGAGAAAAAAGCTTGAGGCAAAGCAGCAGACAGAAACCTTCGTGCCAAACCCAGAATGCCTGACTCAGACCTACAGCACTTCTAACAGAGATAAAGGATAACCATTGGGATCCTCACTTCTGAGTGGATTTTAGCCCTCTCTTAACCATATTCTAAGGTGTGGGATCAGAGTGGCACTTTCTCATCTGCCAGAGCGCACAGGACACCTGCTGTGCTGCATGCCCTTTGAGCAGGCCGTGGAGACAGCTCCAGCATTCCAGGCTTTTAATTTTCCATTGAAATCCTACTATTTCTGCATGCAGCTCCTCCCCTCACAGTTCACCATGCAGCTGCATTCCTTCACCCCAAGGATGTGCAAAGATATCACTCAGGGGTTACTCTAAAACCCAGCCCTGCTTCACTCCTTCCCACTGATATATGGGCTTCTGATGAACCCCAGGCTGAAAGTCCCAAGAGCTGGAGTACTCAGTCCAACCCAGCAATGCTTCCCTCATCCTGCCTCTGTGAAGTATCCCCCACCATTCACCAACTGGTTTCTTGCAGGAGCAAACCTGAGTGTTTCTACTGCTCCTGTGCCATGGAGGGGCTGCAAGGAGCAGCTGCCAAGGTCCCTGGGCAGCCCCATCACAGGCCTTTAAAGGGTTAATCCTGCCAGGGACCCCTCCTGCCTCGGAGACTGTTGCTCTCCTTCCACTGTGCAAGAGCATCACGAAATGCAGTGAAAGGAAATGCTCAAACATTCATTTCAAAGGAAATGTCAAACTGGGCGTTGGACTAGAGATGCTTTAAAGGTTCCTTCCAACCTAAGTTATTCTGTGATTCTATAAAATTAAACTAGAGAAATCCTGTAATATTTAAAAAATTCAGAGGTCCTGCCAAGCACATTCCTCACCAAGCTTTTGCAAAAACACTGCTCATCTTGAAGCTGGTTAAACCAAGGAGAGGGGAAGTCTTCCCTCAAAGTCTGGGTTGGGTAAGTCTGTGTGTCTGTGTCCCACCACACACTGGGCTTTCTGGGGGTCCATCAGCACCTTGGCACAGCTTTATGTGCCTGCGTGGTGGTGGTGCCTGCCTGTGTACAGCTGCTTTGGCAGCAGATGCTACAGATCTGTGTGCATTTGCACATTAGTGCCTGTGTCCATAGTTGTGCGTGTGGGTCTGGCCTGCCATCTGTGCGTGGGGAGGGCATGAGCAGAGCAGGGCTGGTCCCCTGCAGCCCAGAGAAGGTCTTCTGCAGCCCAGAGATGGTCCCCTGTAGCCCAGGGATGGTCTCCTGCAGCCCAGAGATGGTCCCCTGCAGCCCAGGGATGGTCTCCTGCAGCCCAGTGATGGTCCCCTGCAGTCCAGAGATGGTCCCCTGCAGCCCAGAGATGGTCCCCTGCAGCCCAGGGATGGTCCCCTGCAGCCCAGTATCCGCTGCTCCAGCTGAGGCTCCCATCTGTGAGATCCCCTCCTTACACCACCACACGGAGCGTGACAGCAGGCACAGAGGCCTGTCCTGGAGGATGCACACTTCCAGGCTTTGAGTGGAATATTTATGGTCATTTAGGACATATTTTCTTAGTCACTTCATCCTCTGAGCGCAGAGGAATAGCTGTTGGATTGTATCACAGCCAGGCACCATGCCTGGAGCCTGGTATGGCCCTGCCTGGGGTGATTAGTAGGGATTGCTGCTCCCCTGCAGCCCTTCCCATTCTGCTGCACTGGGGCAGGAGAAGCAGCTCAGGCTTGAGATGGAAGCTCTCACACTCGGGCAGACCTTGTCCAGCACTGCAGCATGAGTGGCTCTCTGCTCTGACACTGAGTTGCCCAAAAATTTTCTGTAGTTTGTGGGGCCCAGAGGTTCCACCTGCAACCCAAGGACCAGAGCCCCTCCTGGACTGAACTGCTCACAGATTATCTTTATTACAGGACTGTTACGTTTGCAGTTTAGTGATTTAATGACAGTTTAAAGCCTTCTCTGTGAGCAGTGCTGTTTGAAGTCATGCTCTCGCTTCTCAGCCGCAGCTTGCCAAGACTGTAAAACGTTTATTGCTAATGGTGGAAAAGCTTAAAGAAGCCAAGATAACTTTCCCAGGCTGGGTATTAAGACTGGGATCGGATAAGTAAATAAGTGAAGAGTATTACATGGACTTCATTAAATATCAACCAACACCAACAGCCACTCATTTATAACACAACGGCAGAGCATGGGAGCACCCAGGAGCGGAGCTGAGAAAGGTATGAATCACATGTGATAGGAGAGATGAACACGAGAAGGGCTGGATTCTCCACGGGGCTCCAGGTGTGGTTCCCAAGGTCACAACACAACTCCTGACAAAAACTCCTGCAAAGACTGTAGGTTTGGACCTGATGCAGTGGCAGAGTTAGTGGGGTTCGACTCCTCTCAGCTAGGGAGGGTTGTGGGCATGTCCTTCTCCCTTCTGATGCAGTGGACAAGGACAAAACTCTCCTTCCTAGGAAAGAGAATTTACATTCAGGCTACAGCTATCACTTCTCTGGCACTGTCAGTTCCTGGATGTTTGTTTCCAGTTTTTAGCTTTTACTTCCTTATAGACAGGTTCTGTCTTTACTGGTTTCTACTCACAGGATGCCAACACCAGGAAGAGTAAATTACAGACGCTCTTGCTACAGTTCCTGTGATTTCCTGTGCCAGTATTTTCAAACTCCCCCAAAAACTTGGCTTGATATTTGAACCCACTCACTTCCATTCACCACCCACTGCTCTCGATGAGTTCAACATTCCCCACACAAGAAAAGCTGAGGTAAGGCGGTCACTTCATTTGGGGGTCATCCCCAGATTATGTTTCACTCCCAGCTCTTCCTCATTGTGCAGTACGCTCACTTCTACTTTCCTTCATCATCCTCTGTCACTTGTCTACAGCTCTTACTTTAATTTCATTTTCCATACCTCTCAACTGATTGTTAATGATTCTCCCTTATTTCCTGCCCTTCTTGTTCCCCAAAACAGAGCTTCATTCACATGCCACTCCTTTCAAACATCCCTGCTCACTCCTAATACTCTGTTGCAGCAGCCATTAGCCAGTCAGGACTGGAACTGTCACCTCCCTGCTAAATTTTCCTCCCTTGTTTGAGAGGTGCAAATTCCAAGCAGATTTTGCAACCTTTAGCATAAATTCCTGTTTGCAGCTCCAGCTGTTTGGTGTTTTGAAGCCTTTTCTCAGATCAGCAATTAGGTGGATCAGGTGATCCAGGAAATTCTGTCATCCCTTCAGCTGGGAGGCCACAGATCCATATCCACGGCACACATCTGGGACTCCACCTGGCTGCTTCTGTCACACCTGTGCTGCAGGTCTCTGTGCCAGGGAGCTGTATGAATGGAAATAGGAGCGATGCAAAATCTCTTGTCCTCCTGAGGTCCCTTCCAACCTCATTTATCCCACAAATCTACTGGAAAGGGCACGGAGCAACATCAAAAACAAGTCCAGTTTATTCAGATCCGAACTGGACCCAGCTTTGGGGACCAGCTTGCCAGGTTGCACCCACGTCATGAGCAGAGGCTGGAATGAATGTATTCCCTTTCCCTGGAACAGCTCTCTGCAGGTGGACACCTGTGACACACTCGGTTTGTTTCCATGCTGGCGTATCTCTTACCAGGTACACTGTCACTGAAACATTTTCTGCTTTGGAAGGGTGAACCCTTGGCACAGAAACAAATCAGAGCTGAATCTTGTATGCTGCAGAAGGGCCTTGATTCCCACTGCGGGTTCCTGGGATTCCCACTCTTTGTCCAACTATCTCTGCCTCCCTCTCCTGGCTGAGAGCACGGGTTACAGCGAGAGGGAAGAGCAGAAACCACCGCGCCCTGGGGACAGCCCCTGGCAGGATGCCGAGACGTTTGCAATCAACCTGTGTCCCTTGATCTGTGGGGGATCTCTGGGGTTAAACGTGGCATTTTCCCCTCCCCAGCACTCCCCGGTGAGCCCTTTTTAATGCAGCAAACCTGCTGCGTTACCATCTTTTTTATCACAAATTCCATGCAGACGGGCCAGGCATCACCACCTGGCCTCCTGTGGGATAATACGGTTTTCTGTCCTGTCAAAAACCAAACCAAAGCCGAACTACCCCAAAAATTCTCCTTTTATGAACATTTAGTCCTTCTGTTGTGGTTTAAATCCAGGATACAGGCAGGATGTCTCTCGAGCCCTGCTTCCACCCAGCTGTGCTTGCCTGGACCCTGCTTTGAGGCTGTCCTGGCTCTGGTCAGGGATCCCGCAGCAGCTCGGGCTGGCAGGGAGAGGCTCCGGGGCCCGCAGATGGAGCTGTGGCCCCGCTCCCGGCCGCCTTTCCCCTCTGCTCGGGTCACTGCCACCTCACAGGTCCCGGCTTGGCCACAGCGTGGGGACAAGGGCCGTGCTCTGGCTGGGAGAGGCCCTGGGATGCATATAAGTGTGTAAAATAGGATGTATATGTTTTTATATATGTATATGTGTGCGGATATATATGCGTGCATATATATGTGTATATATATATATAAATAAAATGTATTTCTATATATGTGATTATATATTATATATAAATAGTATGTATTCTATGGATTATAGAGGTAAATGTATTCGTTATATGTTATATAATTATATATTATATAGCAATATTATATAGCAATATTATATATTATACACACACGTGTATCCATGCGTAAGTATACTTAAGTTTATACTTATATTTAAATGTATATACACACATACATATAAATATATATACATACACGTATAGATACATAATATGTTTTTACATAGTACATTCTATACATACAAAATGTATTTTAGAAGTGTACAATGTATTTTTAAATGTGTTTTATAAACTATATGTATTTTATATATATATGTTTGTGTGTAGATATATGTGTATATATATAAAATTCTGCCTTCGTGGCTCACGGCTGGAGCAGTGGCCTGACAGGGATCTGAAGGACAGATGTCCCTTCGGGAAGCGTCCCCGGGCCTTCCTCTCGCTGCACGGAGCGGGTGCGGTGGGACGGAGGGACCGCGGTTTCGGGCCCAAGGCCGGCCCGCACCGCCGCTCGGGGAGCCTCCCGCTGCCGCCCGGGGCCAGGGCGCAGGCGCGGCC
>VXBQ01007074.1:0-17594 GCA_013400175.1 Phainopepla nitens | reverse complement strand
CGGGAGCTCCGGTCCGGGCGGGCTGCGGGGCCCGGGAGCTCCGGTACGGGCGGGCTGCGGGGCCCGGGAGCTCCGGTACGGGCGGGCTGCGGGGCCCGGGAGCTCCGGTACGGGCGGGCTGTGGGGCCCAGGAGCCCCGGTACGGGCGGGCTGCGGGGCCCGGGAGCTCCGGTCCGGGCGGGCTGTAGGGCCCGGGGGCTCCGGTCCGGGCGGGCTGTAGGGCCCAGGAGCTCCGCTCCGGGCGGGCTGTAGGGCCCGGGGGCTCCGCTCCGGGCGGGCTGTAGGGCCCGGGAGCTCCGCTCCGGGCGGGCTGTAGGGCCCGGGAGCTCCGGTCCGGGCGGGCTGTAGGGCCCGGGGGCTCCGGTCCGGGCGCTGCGGGCCCGGGGCTGAGGGCTGCTCGGGGTCTGGCCGTGCCGCAGCCTCCTGGCCCCGGTGCCTGGGCGGACGCTCCGGCGCTCGGGGTTGGGTGCTGCCCAGCCCAGGCTGTACCGGGTGAAAGGCGGCCCTGGGAGCGATCCCGGGGGCCGTGCGAGCAGCTGGGGAAGGTGAGGTGGGAGCGAGGCTTTGAGAGCGCTGTCAGTGCAGGAGGAAGGCGGGTATGCCGGACAAGAGTCCCTGTGGCAGGCGGTTCCATGTGACGGCCGGGAGCGGTGTGATGTGCCGTGAGTGACTCTGAACGCCAACAGCTCAGCAAAATAAAGCCGTTATTTCCTCCCAGCCCCAGGTCCAGCTACAGGAATTATGGCAGGCTCGTGATTTTCTAATTTTTACTCATCTCTATCCGCTTGTGCCTGGATTTGGAATTTCAGCTCCCAGGTCAGACATATTGGCATCACACTGAAAAGTTAAAACTAGATTAAGCCAGCCTCAATACCCATGCGGTGCTGGCATAAGAGTCTGCAGTTTTCTTACCTGCTCATCCAGTCTCTGCACTGCTGCCCTTTCTTATATTCCCGAGTGCTGCTCCTCCTGAATTGCTCAAAACATTCACCTGGGCAGAGGTGCAGATAAGTGCATGTGTTTGCCAGAGAAATTAAGGAAAAACTCCTGGCTACCTGGGCTTAGATGGGGGAGCTTCTTAGAAGAGGGTGTGATTTGACTGAATGGGAGAATCACGACAAACTGGGATGTTTGCTTTGCTTTAGTTTCCAGCTGGGCATAGGAAATAAACGTTAAGGCAAATTAAATTCTGTGTTTCGTAACTAAGCTGTGTAATTCTGTGTTTTAACTTTATTTAGTTCAGTTTCATCCAAGGCAGCATCCTACCTGCTAGGTAGGATAAAGAGATTAGAGTAACTTGCACTTTCTAATCCTGGTAGGAGAATTAAAATGAACGGTGTGCCTTGACTGTAGCGCTGGTTCTTGGAAAGGCAACATGGTTAGTTAGAAAACAGAGGGATACAGAACATAATAAACATGTAGACAGTCAGTGTGGTTGTAAGTCTGTGGGTTTGTTCTTCACGTGCAGCACCTTTTTTTTTACAGATTCCTGCTGCATTATGTCAGGAGAGAGCAACTGCACCAGGACAAGTCCGTCAGCAGGGTCTCCATCGGACAATGAGTTCCTGCTGGACCGGCCAAAGTATGTTTGTACCCTGTCTCCTGATCTTGTTACCAAAGCCCGGGAGGAGCTCCAGGAGAAGCCGGAGTGGAGGCTCCGGGACGTGCAGGCACTCCGAGATATGGTGTGCAAGGACTATCCTTCCCTAGGCACGTGCCTGGACGATGCTTTTTTGCTAAGGTTCCTCCGAGCCAGGAAGTTTGATTACGATCGAGCGCTTCAGCTTCTGGTGAACTACCACACCTGCAGGAGGACCTGGCCAGAGGTGTTCAGTAACCTGAAGCCATCTGCAATAAAGCCTGTCCTGGAGTCAGGCTTTGTCACTGTGCTGCCTCACCGGGACCCGCAGGGACGCCACGTCGTCTGCATCCGCCCAGGTACTCAGTCCTGAGTGTCTGTTCCCCGTCCTCGAGCTGTGGCTGGGCCAAACCCCTGTTCCCTGCTCTCCTGTCAACACAGAGTGTGTGGGCTCTCTCAAATTTGAAAAGCTGACTGAGGAAGGGACGTGCTGGTCCTTAGCCAGCATTATTCCAGTTCCTTTTCCTGCATCAGCAATAACTGCGGTCATGCCAAAATGAAAATGCAGTGAGGTGGGTCGATGAAATATTAGGCAATTCAAGAAAAATTAATGTGCAGTAACTGAAATTGAAACAGGGCTGCTGGCCTACCCTTAGAAGCTCATAATTTGTTTTTACAATAAGCAGAGAGAGAAGCCTATAGCTCTGACTCCTGTGTAAATAATCAGAGTCTTTCATGTGCTTTTGGTGCTGCCAGGCTTGTTGTAAATTTCTCTTCATTCATTCTCCTCTTTTCCATTTACCTGCCTTCTTTCTGAGCTGAAACTGCTATTAATGAGCTGTGCTGGGTGGAGAACGGGGTTCTTAAAACCATTGCCTTTGCTCCCTGAAGTAAACATGAGTTGCCATCTACCTCTTGCTTACGAAAGGCTGCTCTGAACTAGAACTGTGGCTATACAGAATAACCTTTGAGTCCAGGAAAACAGCAAATCAGTTTTTTGGAATGTGTATTGTTAGCTTATCTTCACTCTCCAACTTACCATCCCTGTCTTGTAACCTCAGACAGATGGACCCCCAGTAATTATCCGATTACTGAGAACATTCGTGCCATATACTTAACCTTAGAAAAACTCATTCAGTCCGAAGAGACCCAGGTGAATGGAATTGTAATCCTGGCAGACTACAAAGGAGTCAGCTTATCTAAGGCGTCTCATTTTGGTCCTTTTGTAGCCAAAAAAGTGATTGGAATTCTTCAGGTAAGACCTGAACTGGTGGGAAAATAAGCTTGTGAATGGTAAATGATTGCTTCTGTGTGCAGAGTTCTTGACTATGTCACCACAAACTTCACCGTCTTGGCTTTTGCCAGCAGAGTTAAACATGTCTCTGCCCAACCAGTTTCTCACACCCTTACAGCCAACTTACCTCACTTGCCCCTTTTTTTGACTTTTGCATCCCTAAAACTAAATTTGCAGTAGAAATGCAGACGTTGAGTTGGAACAGACAAAAGGAGTTCTGCTAGATAGTGGTAAGGAAGAAACAGAGCAGAGAATTCACTTATAGAGGAGACAGTGAGGAAATGCCCTGATATTTAAATGGTTCCTGAGAGCTGAGATGGAGCCAACCATGGGGCAAGTGCAGGTTCCAGCTCAAGTGCTGCTGCAAAAATTTTAAGAGGACTTTTGAATTGGTGTGATTTGAGGAGGATTTCCATCCATGCCCTGAAGGCAAAGGCTTTTTTAGCACAAAAGAGACAGTAAGGAAAACATCTCTGCCTGGATGTGTGGAAGGAAAGTGTTGGAGAACAAGTTAGAGCAAGGCTGTAAACACAGTGAAGCTGGACAGAACAGAACAGGGAAAGGACTCAGGAGTAGCCTGGCCAAAGTGGCAGGAAAGTCTGATGATTTCACTTGATATTGATCCACTCTGGAGGAGTGAGATGAGAGAAATTCTCTTGACTGGGTTCATTCCATCATTACTTTTGTTCTGGCCTGAGCTGGTTATGTCCTTTATTGTATCTGTGGGGGGGATCAGGGAGGATAGGGTGAATCAGGGGAGTGTATGGAGATGAGACTGCTGAGTTATGGAAGGCCTTTATAAGAACTCACTCCTTTACAGTATGATCTCAATGTGTCATTTAACTGTAAGCCTATATTTAATTTGTACAAATAAAGCCATGGGTGTCCTGCTGTTCCTACTGGGAGATATTCACAGAACAATAGCTTGGGGAAAGACATAAAGGTATGGTGGAATATAAATGTGGTGCATCAACCTTGCTGAGCTGCAGCTCCTGTAAAGATGAGGTAATTCACTGATGTTCCTATGGAGAAAAATACTCCAGCAGTGCCTGTGGTCTGTTTTTCACTCCAAGCACTGATTTGTATATGTAGAGCTGGTTACAGGGGAAAGAAACTTCACCAAGTCCTTAATTGCTGGTCATGAGCTTTTGCCTATGAAAAATATTCCTGCAAATAAATTTCTGCAGCAAAAATCCCATAATAAGCTATTGTTTTAAACTGCTCTGTATGGGAAACAGCATGTCCTAGTGATATTAGATTCCTTCTTCACCTAAAAACACATTTTAGAGTATCTTGGGCACCAAATCTTGTTGCTGGACACCCTGTTAGAAGCAGCCTGCTCTGGCACTGAGTGTGGTGCACTCCTCAGGAGCTGCAGACATCACTTTGTGACTGCATCCTTATCAGGGCTGGGAATACCCAAAGGACAGGGATTATCTGTGTTTTTGTCAAGGGAGATGAACATCAACATTAGAAATGAGGATTTACTGACAGCACTATATTTTTTGATGGAGGGTTTTCTTGTCCCTTGACTTTGTTTTTATGCTCACAGATGTCCTAGGACTGCTCTCTGTAACAAGTTGAATTTCTGTTGTTGTATTGGTTTATGTGGGTACCTCACATTAAAGTTGGGGAGTCAGTGGGTTGTGCTGGCAGTCAGTCTCAGGAAATTTTGAAAAGAGAAAGATGGCAAATGTTTTTTAAACTGCATTATAAAAATCTTCTTTACCCTTCAGGATGGATTCCCCATTCGAATAAAGGCTGTTAACATAATAAATGAGCCTCGTATATTCAAAGGCATTTTTGCAATCATCAAGCCTTTTCTGAAGGAAAAGATTGCTAACAGGGTAAGAATTTGTGTGATTTTAATATTAATACTAATGTTTGTAAGTTCCTGGCTTGGCCACTCTTAAGTAAAAAAAAAAAATAAAAGCTATAATATTTGACAGCTAGAAAAATATTGGTGCTGTTTTACTTTCTGCTTTAATTTTTAAAAATATGCCTGTTGGGAAAATTCTCCGTGAGACAGAAACTTTGAGGAACTCAATATTGGCATAATATTAAGAAGGAACTTTAGTACATGTGCTCTGTATCCAGGATATTATCCCTGTGGTTGGATTATTTGGGCCAGGAGCACTTTGTTCCTGAGCTGGTGTCACAGAAAATCTGTGCTGCCCCTTCCTTGCTCTTTTCCCTTGTGCAAGGCTCCTGTGTGGCACAAGTGTCCTCTCCACAGGACTGTGGTTGCCAAGGATAATTTTTTTGTCCACAAGGGTAAGTACTTTCAATCCCATAAAATCACTAGGGATGAACTGAATGTGGAACCTCAGCCCAGGCACATGTCAAGTCTCTCTTGCTGGGATTTAATCTGCATGAGGTGTGGAATTTGTCTCAAGACTTCTCTCACTGGTGTGTCTGACTGCACCTGCCCACTGTTCTGTGCTGCCACTTGCCCATGAGCACATCACTTCTTAAAGCTGTTCATTAGCTCAGAATAAGCTTGTTAGCTGGCTGTTCCAGCAATTTGCTGTAAAGTGTTTGATGTGCACTTCTAAAGCTCTTTTGCTTTCTTCTTCAGTTTTTTCTTCATGGCTGTGATCTGAATTCCCTTCACCAAAACATTCCTCCAGTGATCCTTCCTGAAGAGTATGGTGGTAGTGCAGGCAAGCTGGACATCTCTGCCTGGAACGAGCTGCTGCTGGCCTCTGAAGAGGATTTCCTGCACGATTTCTCCGAGCTGGTGCTGCCGTGTGACAGCTCTCCCCACGACCTGCTAGTGAGTGGGGATGCTGATGAGAAGCAGTGTGATGATTCCCTGAGGGGGATGAAACCTCAGCTCTATTACTGTTACTGACAAACCACTGGAGGGACGTTTTCCAGCACAGTTAAGATCTGCTCTGCTAGGTGATGTTGTGAACTCTGCCTTACTTCTAAACCTGCAGTTTAGGGGCAGACTGCTGAGGCACTTTACACTGTAGAACCAAAGGAAGCTGGAGAGGGCACAATGGGAGCAGGGCAGAGTTCAGGGAGGGTAAAAGCAAAGAGCACAAGTTATGTAGAAGACTTGAGGCTCATCATGTGTGAGTGGTGCAAACTGGCCTATTCTTTCTAAAGACAAAGGGAAAAAAATATTGCAGATAGGTAAGCTCGATGATTTCTTTCTCACTTTTCACCCCACACAGGTGAAAAGTGAGGATGATTTAGGAGTTTTGTGATCATCTCGTCCCTTCCCCTTCTGCAAACACCAGTAATCCAAGACAAGAAAATGGCTTTTGAACCCCGCAAAATATAATTCTGTAGTGAAGATTGCTTAAAACCATAAAAGTCTAACTTGGCCTATCCTCTGTCACGTGGTTCAGATTGTGAGTTGGTGTTTCTGAAATATCTCAGTGAATATTTGTTTCAAATTAATACAGAACAAAATTTACTCATGAATACCTGTATGGAGATCATCTCAAATTCCCTCACAGTTGGAAGAACTGTGACTGATGGATTAACTACCATAACATCTATACCAAGGTTTATATAGCTGATGCAATCTTCATTTTCAGAAAACAGCAAGTTTTTCAGATGATTTACTAAGGCTTTTGGTTGGACAACAGCTTCAAATAATGAGGTTCAGGACCAAATAAAAGAAAGCTGTGTCAGCCACCTTCCCACATTGACAGTTCTTTTCTGGTTGAGATAAGGAATTGCTAAGTACCTCATACCCAGGATGTGTGAGGAGGTTTTGTAGCAGTTGGCATGTGATGTATAGAAGGCAATACTTCACTGACAGACAGCAAGGTGCTGCTTTAGCTTGTTACTTTGGGCTGAATTTGAGTTTTAAGTCTGAAACCAAATGCAGATAGGCTTTTTAAAAGCACATTCTTAAATTTCCTGATATTGTAGCATTTTGTTCACTGTGCTTGTCAGCTCTTCTGTGAAATGTTACAGCTTGGTTTTTAACTTTGTTGATCTCTTTTGTCTTTGGTTGTCATGTTCCTGTTTGAAGTTAGACTTGAATCATCTCTATGATATTTACCCATAACTTGTATGCCTGTGGTTCTAGGTCTTTGTCTAGAGACAGAACTAACATTGATGTCAAACCAGGGTAAGATACCTGTGTCTGAATAAGCTGTTCCCACTCCCCAAGTTCATTTTGTTTAATGGTCTTGAATTAGAACTTTTAGCACACTCTTTGCACACATTTTTCTGCACTAGAATGGTGTGGAGATGGGAAACCTCACTAGGACGAGGAAAGCACAGTCTGTTACTTCAAGGTGAAATAATTCACTATTTGGTGGAAAAGAATATCCCTTCTAAATTGGGAACTTATCACTAGAGCACTTTCTCTGGATGAAATCTTGATTTAGTGCCAAATGTGATTATAGGCACCAGTTACATTTCTGTAAATATAAAACTGAATTATCTTGAGGATCTCAGACATTCATTTTTCAAAGTGCCAAACTCTGTTTTGAATGTCTTTCTTCCTCTCAGCCCCCTTTCAGCATGACTGCACTCCAAAAGGAGACTCCTCTACGACTGTAATGACTTCCTGACCTGGCAGCAGACCTCATCCTGGAACTAAGGGGTGGCAAATGCTATACCTCTCATCCTGACATTATAAAAAGAGACTGGGTTCTGAAAAGGGGTAAAACCATCAAGCTTTTTTTCTTTTCTGGGTGGCAGTTCAGAATGTGGTAGGAGCAGAAAACTCATCACATGAACAGATATGTGTTAAAGGTGGGAAGAGAATTTTCCTCAGTGAAAGCATCTCGTTTTTCTTACCTTTATCAGTCACCTGTAACTTTGATAACTATTACCTTTAGTGCAGGGAAAAAAGAAACTACCATGTTCATCTACTTAAAATAAGGTAAAAGAGTACTCCAAGGCAGCTCCTCCTTTGTGACCAGAATATGCTCTGTGTTTTGCAGAAATTGAGTTTTTTGCCACCTAGAAGCCAGCAGCACACAGCGCCAGGACTTGGACAGATAAGTGGCTGCCCACACTGCTGAACTGGTAGAACAGAAAGACTGGTGCCTGTGCCTCTGTTGTTTTAGTGCCTCTTAATTCCAGTCACAATGTACAACTAAAAAAAACAGAATGGACCATTTTACCTAGAGATGAAGGCATGACTGATAGTCTTTCCTTAATTGTGTTGCAGGTTGGAAGTGGGGGTATATTGACTGTAGGAAGAGCTACTCTCATCCTCTTATGTAACTAAGAGAGGGAGGTTGGATATTTAAAATTCAATTTAGTGTCCTTCAAAAAGAAATAAATCTAGTGGTGTTCAGCAGAAGGCTGAGGAACCTCTACAAAACTCACCCTTTTTCAGGCTTTTATATTTTCTTGCATGCCTTAAATAGTAGGTAGAATAGATCCACCTCACCCTCTTCTTTCCTCTGCTCACTAACAATAAAGAATATGATTTAAACATAATATATGAGGTTATATGGTTGTGCTGGGTTTGGCTGGGGTAGAATTTTTTTCACAGGAGCCGGTGTGGCACTGTGTGAGTGAGCAGCCATCGTGCTGGCTGGGGTTAAACCACAATTACCAATGCTGAAAAGTACCAGTCTTGTGCCTCTAGAACTTTTTCTTAAAGGTGGCTCCTGGGCAGTGGATGTCAGGATGCTGAATTAAGCCAGGCTTTATCAGGCATCTGTTACTTCTAATTTGCTGTTCCTTGGCTTTAGAACTCAGCCAGGAATTGCAGCTTCACTGAGCTGTATCTCTAACCCTGAAGTCTCTCTGACCAGTGTTTGGCATATCTCACAGAAAGCACAGCTCTGCCTTCTGTGTGCCTGGCTACAGAGCTGAGAATGTTCTTTGAGCTTTAGCACTTAGAAGCAAAGAAATCAGTTTCTTCCAGAATTTCTCATGTCAGCATTTGGAAAATAAACATTTGGGTCAAGTATAGCACCTGAAAGTTAGGAGAACAGCTAGGCAAAGCTTACAGGAGAGGGTAGTTTTTTTGCTTGGGGGCTGTTTGGTTTGTTGGTTTGTTGTTTTTGTTTTTTTTTTTTTTTACAGCACAACAACCACTCTTTTCCTTCTTCCCACCTGAAATAATTTTTCTATGGTTATTTGCCTTTCCCAGTACATAAGCCATCCATGCCACATCCAACACATAAGGAAGGATACTTGAACTGCATTGGCATTAGGTGGCACAAAAGGTAGCTGCAAACTGTACATAAAAGTACTTGAATTTATACTCTTGCAACTGGGTGTTATGAGCCCTGAGGTATTTTCAGAAACTGGCTGAAGTATCATTTTTGTTAAATCTCATTTTGGCATGAGTTAGTCACCGTGTAATTCAAATATTAATTTTGCATTCTGTTGTATGTGGTCTTAGAGGTGTTGGGTGGTTAAGTGTACATCTTATTTTGATAAAATTTATTTTTATATTGCATTTTATAAAACAAAGTCGTCAAAATGTGTAAGTTTATTATGCATGACTGGGTGATTAAACACATTGTAACAGCTGCTCATTTGATATTTTCAATACATTTGTCTTGTGTCATGTTGGGATATTTTCCTGCCAACATCAATAACAACACACAAGTTCCACACATACACAGTTGCTACTACACAATCCCCACAGCGTTGCATTACCAAAAGGTGTTGCTTTCTGCTGAAGAACAGAAGTTTACTTGAACTGAGCAACCTGAAGGAGCAGGATTTAACATTCACAGACTCACAGGGAAGATGCTGTTTGTTTCAAAAGAAATCTGTCACTTTGTATTTACTGCACAGAGAAAACACCCAGTCACATCCACCTGGGCACTGCAGCACCTGAGCCCTGCATGTGGTATTTTCCACTGGAAATTAACTGCTGATTCTTAACACTTCAACAGAGCGGGGCCACTTTCAGTAGTTAGTCTGCTTTATTCAAATGAGTTTACAGTGCAAATGCCTTAGAGCCAATAGTAATAATAATGATAATTCCATGTAGGTTACTTTTATTAAGCATACTGGACAACTGAAATCAATCAATCAATCCATAAGGTCTATTTTTCCAACATAATCATAAAGCCTACTCATACACTTACCACTCTATTTGGCAAACATCCTAAAAAAGAAGTTACCATAGAAATTGCCTCTTAAAAAGGGCAAGTTTGTCTTAAAAAGAATTAAGAGTTAACCAGTTTTTCAACTTCAGAGTTTTCTTTTGGTGGGGAATAAGGGTGCTTTTTGCCACAACACAAAGTAATTTAAATAAACTTTTGCTGTAAATAAACTCTAGCAGTGGAATGTAGAAATCAAGCAGCATGGCTTACACTTCCAGAAACTGAAGCATGAGCATAGTAGTGCATTATGCTGATTAAAATATATTACTTCATATTTAACTAAAGTTCGATTCAGTAGAAGGTTGTGGCTTTTGGACAGAATAGATAATTTCTTTTGTGCTTTGACAGCACAGCTGTAGTGAATTTTAAAAATGCAGTAATAAAATAACCCTGGTAAAGGTTAAAATAGATAACTGATAATTTTGATGCTGCATCAAGCATTATGCAATATATAACTGTCTAGCCAACTGCATTTTAATACCAACATAAGAAACAGTAACTGAAGCAATAAATGAACATTTTGGCTTTCAGCAAAGAGCTCCCCACTTCTGTAAGCTCAGGTGCAGGAACTTAACTGAAGTCTCTATTAGTAAGGACAAGAGGAGCCACCAAGGTCCAAAGATAGAGAAGCAGACAAACCCAGCTGGAAGTTATCTTCACCCACACGGCTGGCCACTTACTTGTCATGGTTTTGAAATCTGCATCAGGGCTAAAAAGTAAAGAAGTCCATTAGTAGACACAGAAAGCACCTCCCACTGTTCCTTGGTACCTCTGTATGAATATGAAGTGAGGGCAATCCTTTGGGACACTCCAATGCAAGACCCTTTGTGAGAACACAGTGAGACAACAAAACCAGTAGTTTCCTGTGGCTCCTTCACAGGTTGTTGTTCTTGGAACCCAGTTTTCAAGCCTGTTTGCCCACGCTGCTGTTCAAGGAAGTATTTGCATGAGCTGTGCAATAGGTTGCTGGTGGCTGCTGATGTCTAAGTGTCTTTGCTAATTTGTACAATGTCCTGGGAGCAGCGGTTCTGAGCTGCAGCAGCAGAGGGTATGGCCAAGTGTTTCCAACAGATGTAGGCAACCACATCTCTGCTAAGCAGCACATATGGCTTATGATAAGCTCTGATAAGCTGCACATCTTTCCCAGGATGAAAAGCCACAAACAGCAGGCTGGCTTCTAACCAACCATGCAGGAGGCCACCTGAAACCAATTCCATGTGTATCCTTCCTGCTACTTGTCCAGCTGAAGAATGGCAGCCACACTTTCTGCCCTTGCAGCTCTGAAGCAGTGCCCTGGAACCACAGCTGCTGATTGTGCTGTGCTGCCTTCTCACATCTTAATTCAGTAACACTAAACTGAGAGGGCACAGCAGGGACAGCACCTTCACCAGCTTGGCAGGAGTAGCCCACAGGGCAGGAGTCTCCTATCCCCATGGAAACACTGGCACACAGAACCCATCACCTCCCATCTGGCTCTTACCTGTACCAGTTTGTGAGTGTCATCATGATGTACAGAGAGGCAAGGAAGAGCATGAAGTGGAAGAAGGTGTAGCTGTACTGAACGCCGTCCTTCTCGTTGTCCGCCACACGGCGCACGTCCCCCTCCTCGGCAGCCCCGCTGCCTGTCCCCAGGCTCTCCTCCAGGATGGCAGTGTCACTGCCAGACAGGGTCAGCTTGTTCACCTGGCTGTTACTTGAAGAGCGGATGCTGCAGTGTGTAACCCAGAGAGATGTGGTTAAAAACTCCTTTTACAGTCAGCTGTGTTTGTTAATAAAGCAAGCAATGGACCACGGTGAAAAGTCAGGGACTAGCAAATATTTTTTTAAATCCGTTTGGAAACAAGGAAATTCCTCCAACTGTTTTCATCCAAGCTTTTGCTAACCTGATTAATTATAATCTTGTCCCAAGATCATACAAAGGTGTGGTTTGGAAGGAAGCCTAAAGATTATCTTGTTCCAACCCACCTGCTGTGGGCAGGGACACGTTACACCAGGCCAGGTTGTCCAGAGCTCCATCCAGCCTGGCCTTGAACACTTCCAGGGATGAGGCACACACAACTTCTCTGGACAACCATTCCAGTGTCTCGCCACCCTCCAAGTAAAGAATTTTTTCCTAATATCTAATCTAAACTTACTCTTCCAGTTTTAATCCATGCCCTTGTAAAAGTCTCTCTGCTGTTCCTTGTAGGCTCCCTTCAGACACTGCAAAGCCACAATTAGGTCACCCTTAGAAAGGAAAGCCTACCCTTCTCCAGGCTGAACAAACCCAGTTCTCACAGGAGAGGTGCTCCATCAATCTAATCATCTTGTAACACATATTGTTCTGTTATCTGGATTGGGCTTACAAGGCTTATCCCCATGCACAAAGCAAAATGCAGGTTTATGAGCCACATTTGGCCTCGGGCCTGAGACAGCAGCTGGATGTGAATAAATCCAGGTACATTTTGCACTAGACTCAGATTCAAACAAAAGAGGCAGACAAATCCCAATTCTTTATCACTGGATAGCAGTGCAGATCCTACCTGGAATACAAGAGGCAAAGGACAAAGATAACCAGTCCAACAACGCTCTGGGCATCCCACCACTGCAGGGACTTGGGCGGAGCAGGAGTGGCAGGTGGCACGGTGGCATTGGCTGGAGCAGCTGTGGGTGCAGCTATCTGGGTGATGATGTTCAGCAAACTTGGGTTACAGTTTCTTTCTGAAAGGCATTTCATGGCAGATTAGAGGGATGTCAGCATTTAGCTAAGAAAAGGTGACAGGTAGGCTCACAATTTTTCACTCCCTTTAACTGCTGATCTCTTCGATTCTCCTGAGGCAGAAATTGCCTGCAATGTTTTTCCTGCCTGGGAGCTAGACAAGGTTGTAATAAATAAATAACACCAGAATGCCCTGACACTGTTTCTTCCCCCCACCCTTACAAACGCCCCAGTTCAGTTCTGCAAAGAGGCAGTTTGATGGTTTCAGTCAAGTCAGCTTTTCAGCCTCACTGGATTTGATCTGGACAGATCAGCAATTCCCACAGAGTGATCTGTAATAACCATCAGCAGCTTCAGCTTTCACACCAAAATGTGTGACTCAAGACAGCATGTTGCTTACCAGGCTCATTGGACATGGCTGCCCAAGTGAGGTACATGGTGTACAGAGTGATGACAGAGGACTGGAGGAGGCCAGAGCGAGGCTGATGTTCCTGTTCCAAAGAGAAGAGCAAGCCAAGGTCAAAAGGGCAAGTTTTACCTAGAGTTGGATAGTTTTACCACTGCCACAGATGAAACAGTTACTAGCATGAAAACCACTGCTGTAGAAATGCATTAGGCTTTGTTTTATGTTCAAAAGACTGGAAGAAACTCCTTACAGTTATAGAATTTATGAAAAAGCAACTCAAACGCAGAAGGAATAAGCAAACCAAATCCTTTTTTTTGCCCAAGACTCAGTTATGGGCTCTTACTGAGTTAATCTCAACCTTTTCAAACAATTTTGTAGATGTGAATCCAGCACGTGATTTGAGCAATACCAGTTCAGAATTGAGTAACATGCAACCTTCCTCTTATATTAAACAAGCTTACCCCTAATTTCAAAGCTACAGTATTAAGCAAATAAATCTCCAGTTCTGCCAGGGCCTTCACCACTAAAACCATGCCAGCAGTCCTCCACATGGAAACAAAGTCCAAAACCATGTTAGCTCAAAAAAGCTTCTCTTCAGAAAATGTGTCACTATGTAGGATCAAATGGTTTCAGAGCAAGCTTTTTTTTTTTTTAAGTTCCTAACTAGCACAGCTATGATAGCCAAGTTTTAAAGTTCTTACTTTAAAGTTATGACTGAATTGGTACTACATCCTTCTCACTTCCCCTGCTTGGTATGTCAGAAGAAAAGAGCAGAGAAAAGTAATACCTGCACTTTTGGAAGGATAGAAACAATGGAGACAGCAATGCACAGGATCATGTTAAAGCTTATGAAGAACTTGTTCTCAGTGCAGTCATCAGGCTTCGTGTAGAAAACGTAGAAGAGAACAACAAAAACCAGGGACAAGGCATAGAACAAGCTTGTACAGGACAACAGAGCTGGAGGAAAAAAAAATTTTTTTCACATTACACATACAGTTTTAACAGTACATCTAAAGTGGCTTAATGTGCAGCTAACACTGCAATAAGACAGTGTCTCCTCCTCACCTGGCAGTCTGGGTCACAAAACCAGACCAGCAGACTGCATTTCTGTAAGGTATGGCTGCCTTTCTGCTTGGGCTCACTAAGCAGCACAGCTCAGAGGAAGGCCAGTGCCATCAGAGGAACAGGTCTGGCCTTTCAGCAGCAGTTTAATTAGTTTAACTGGTACCAGGCCACAGTGGCACAATGACAGAGAGCTGTCTGCACACTTCTCATGGACATTTATCTGCCCTGGATTCCTGTGCTTGAGGTCACCCATTTTTGCTTCCACTCTGTTCTCTGTAAGAAGCTACAAAACGCTGCTGCAGCATTCTTAGCTATGAGCCAAGAACCACAACAATTAGCACTTTGTAATTAGTGGCCAGCTGGGGAGCAGGCACCAAGGCACACTCAGGCTGGTTCTGCAGCCACTGTCATGGGCACAGCACTGTGGGGACACAGCAGGGGAGGAGCAGAGCAAAGCTCAGCTTTGAAGAGAAGCAGGCCTGGAGCTCTGCAAACGCCCTGCAAACCAGGCAAGTGTGGTTTGTGAGGACTCTCAGATGTGCCACTCACAAGCCTAAAATATTCTGCATTTTACTGAACAAGAAAAAGGGAATGCTGCTGCTATTAATTTCAGGTGTTTAGAGCAGTGACTCAGGGACACTGTGGAGTTTAATTGTAGGCATGGCTGCAAAGCAGTAAATGATATTCTGCAGGGTACTGGCCAGTACAAACAAATCCTTTCTTACCTGCATACCAGCATTTAGAATTCCCCTCTTCCATTTTCTCAACCCAGCTCTCATTCCAAGAGTGAGCAAAATCCACAAGCAGAACCAACTGGATAAGAATGAAGCAGAAAGCTCCAGAAACACCAATCCAAAACCAAGCTAGAAAAGGGTACAAGGAAAAAAAAAAGTTAGCTTTCATCATCTGCGTGCTACCTCTGTTTAAAACAAAAAAGCTCCTAATTATACTGCAGACAAATAATGAAAACAATTGAAACTGTAATTAGAAATGCAGATGTTGTTAATCTCTTTGGCCTCAATCTGGCAGCAGCATGGAAGGAGTCCCAGCTATTCAGGGATGCAGCCAATGCTGGTCAAGCTGACCATGGGAATGTTCAGCCCAACACATTCTCAGAATGAAAGCAACATCTAACACATGGCATCTTTGTGTACATAAGTAATAATTATTATAATAAATGGATAAAAAAATATAATTTTAAAATAAAAATTTCAAATTATTAAATTAAAACATAAAAGTATATGTTATTTTAAAGTTACTTATAAAATATGATAAAAGTATAATTATTTTCTATTTTTAAAATATAAAAGTTTATAAAAATATAAAAGTATATAAGGATTATAAAACTATAAAAGCATATATATAAATATAGATTTTTTAGATATATTAAAAAAAGGGTTTTGTTACTGCCCTAACTTCAGCTGATCACCAAAATACTGGATGAACCAAGGTACTCCAACAAAGATGGGCAGAAACTGCATCTTCTACTAGAGAATTTTACTATTGCCTAGAAATTCTGTGAAAAGGTTTGAGCTTATACAAGCCAGAACTGCATGATGAACATTAACTGTACCTCTTGTGAAAGGCCCTTCAGGGATATAAAATGCTCCAACCATGATAGCCACAATGGCAGCTATTTTGAAGAACCAGAACCTTTAAAAGAAGGTAGAAGTCATCAATATTGGTCTTACAGTACACACAGCCAGTTCACACACACAGTCACGTGCTGCATCATCTGTAGGCAGCCTGGTCCTGCTCCAGCTTTGCAGCATGTGATCCTGCTGACCAGGAGGACTTCCCATCCCTGGAAGGGTTCCAGGCCAGGCTGGATGGGGCTCTGAGCAGCCTGGGCTGCTGGGAGGTGTCCCTGCCCAGGGCAGGGGGCTGGAAGTGGGTGATCTTTAGGTCTCTTCCAACTCAACCCATTCAATAATTTTACGATTTTATGCTCTCCAAAGGTCCCTTTCCAATTAAATGACTCTATGATGATTCAGTCATCTAGCCCAGAACTAACTCAGTTAAGCCAGGGAATAGGAGATCAGACACCAGTTTGTGCTGGCTGAGACAGACTGGCCTTGAGAACGACCCAACGAGTGCCAGAGGCAGCCCAAGGCTGGAGTTATAAACTAGCTGCAAGCTGACATCTCTGTGGAAACACAGAGCACTGCCCTTTTGGTCACCCCAGCTCAGAGTGACACCCTCATCAGGACACTGAGCATCTGACAGAAACAGGAAGCTTTTAAGGTCACCAAAGCACTACTCTGTATTGGCTCCAAAAGGAACCTGAGGCTGTCCCTGCATGCATAGCAGAGAAGCTGGAAAAGGGGAGGAGGCCAGCAGCTGGAAAAGGGGAGGAGGCCAGCAGCTGGCTCACACATACCCATTGTGGATGGAGGCTCTGGGGTCTTTGCTCGTTTTCACCTCGATCATGAGCAGGGAGAGGAGGAAGAAGAACATGGCCATGGCAAAGCTGACACGATAGACAGCTCTGTATCCCACAAACACATCACAGCTCACAAACCCATCCAGGTGGGGGATCTGAGTGTGAAGGCCCTCGTCACAAAATCCAGGTATCTGGGTAAAGACACAGTTCATTGTGAATTTATATCTGCGTTTGCAATTATGTTTTCTAAGTCACAGCCAAGGGTTTCAGCCTTTCTGAGAGGTCAGAGAACAGAAGACCTTGTGCTCAGACCTTATTGTCATCTGTCTCTCCCCATGTCAACACTTTTCACCCAGGAAGATTAAGGTACAACAGCAGCAGGCCTCTGATAACAGCTGACCATCTCCAGGTCGGGTCAGATTTCAGAGACCAAGCACGTACTAAAAAAGGAACATTTACTCAATTTGCTGTTTCAGCCAGGAGCCAGTCAGTACACACAGCCTCTTAACCCAGGAACAAGGACACTTGGGTGTTTGTGTCTCACACATAATCCATTCCAAGTAAAGAAAATCAACAGTCGCTGGCACAAGTACTGGCATTTAAAACACTCGGGAAGAGGTTTTCCCCCTCCATACCTTTTTCAGCTGCTCTTCCATGCCTGGTGCCAGCATGATGCAGGCAAGGGCAGTACTGAGGAGCAGGAGGAAGGCATAGATAAGACGCGTCACTGTCGAATTCTTGCTGTTGGGGCAACATCGGCACAGTAAACACGAGGCACCGCTGCACAGGCAGGGAATCTGAAGGGCACAGACAGGAATAGTAAGGGCATTCCCCTCGCAGCCGACACCGCGAGGAAAAGCCGAGCCCCATTTAGAGACGCTCCGCTCCCGGAGCGCGCAGATAAAGCGCTGATCGCGGTCCCGGCCGGCAGCGGTCCGCGGACAGCCGCGGATAACCCCGCGGATAACCCCGCGGATAACCCCGCGGATAACCCCGCGGATAACCGGCTTTATCGGCCCGCCCGCCTCCCGCCCGGGCCAGCCCCGCGCCCCCGGAAGGGCAGGGACGGCTCCGGCCGGGCACCGCTCTGCTCCCAGCGGCCGGAACCGCCCCGGCT
>VXBQ01007067.1:209383-225112 GCA_013400175.1 Phainopepla nitens | reverse complement strand
CCTGGGCCGGGCAGGGACACCTTGCCTGGGCCGGGCAGGGACACCTTGCCTGGGCCGGGCAGGGACAGCTTGCCTGGGCCGGGCAGGGACAGCTTGCCTGGGCCGGGCAGGGACAGCTTGCCTGGGCCGGGCAGGGACACCTTCCCTGGGCCGGGCAGGGACACCTTGCCTGGGCCGGGCAGGAGCACCTTCCCTGGGCCGGGCAGGGACACCTTCCCTGGGCCGGGCAGGGACACCTTGCCTGGGCCGGGCAGGGACACCTTGCCTGGGCCGGGCAGGGACACCTTGCCTGGGCCGGGCAGGAGCAAACCCCCCCCTGCCCACGGAACGGCCGGATTGGAGCTCTCTTCAGTGCTCTCTCACATGAGAGGAATTGGGTTTTCCACTCTGGCGCACAATTGTGTTGTGTTAGTGTCATGACGGACGGGTGTGGAGGGGAAGCCGTTTGAGCAGTACCTGAGATCACTTGGCTTCTCCAGCCCGGAGGAGGCTGAGGTCAGACATCATTGCGGTCATGGAGCTTCCTCGTGAGGGGCAGACGCTGATCTCCGCTCTGGTGACCGGTGGCGGGACCCAAGGGAATGGTTGAAGTTGTGTCGGGGGAAGCTCAGGTTGAATATGAGGAAAAGGTTTTTCCCCAGAGGGTGGTTGGGCGCTGAAGAGGCTCCCCGAGGCTGTGATCACAGCTCTAAGCCTGACAGAGCTCAAGGGATGGTTGGCCAGGGCTCTCAGGCACAGGGTGAGGTTCTTGGGGCTGCCCCGTGTAGGACCAGGAGCTGGACTCTGTGATTTCTGTGGCTCCTTTACAACTAAGGATTTTCTGACTCTCTTTCCTTTTTTTCAGCAACATTAGTGGTGGCAGTGTCAGTAGTGCAGTTGACCAGTGTTGTACAGATGTCCCCACAAATACTGTGGTGTCTGATTTGACCTGTATGGTAGAACTGCATAAAGAAATCTTCAGAAGTTCTAACCAGTACAGTATGAAGATTAAACTGCCACTAATCAATTGGGAAGGAATGCAGCCAATTAGTAGTTCATTGGGTGAAGTTATGCTGGTGAGGCCTACAACATTAATTATTAATAAATCAATGTATTGAGCATTGTTCCAGTGTAATTACCCAATTACCTGTGTCTAAATTGTTGAAGCTCTGCCTTGAGGCTTTTCTCAGCTCCAGAGGGTGAAGTACCTCCTGATCTCAGCCCTGTGATTCTTGAGCCTAAGTGTGACAATTCAATCTCAGCAGTCAGATACTAAGTAGTTATGGCTCCAGTGAATAGTGTGGCATTTGACAGATCCCCAAGAGTCGTGGTGGAATTGGGCCTCTGCTTACTGCAGGATCTGAAGGGACATGGAGAAACAAAGATCATGCATAAAGAACAGTTATATCCGTGGATCATAAACCATGAAATAGACCATAAAAATGGTAAGAAGGCTTATCCAATTCCAAATTACAGTTGTTTGAACACTTAAGCAGCTTAAGAAAGCAAGCAGCATGATCATTCTCATCCAGAACAACAAACCACTGCTGAGGTAAAACCTTTTGGCTGGTAGTAACACAGTGAAAATATTAATCTTAGCTGTTAATCCTTTTGGTTTATAGGTATTATATAAATCATGCTGCTGATTTTTTCCAAGCCTGCTGTTAAGATTTGCTGCATGCTGCTCACCTGGAGAGAATGGCCTGTTGGGAATTCCTGACTACTTAGGGAATACTTCAGATGTAAAACAGACTGCAGATATGAGCTTGAAGATCACCTCAGGTAAAGTTAAATTACCAAAATGTCTATATAAATACACTGCCTTTCAAACTGTTAGAAAACAAAATAAAGTTCCTGACTTGAAAGTTACATTCCTATAAAATCTGGAGTAAATTTAGGAAACAAAGCAAGCAAAGGGATTTCTCTTGTACTCTAAACAAGCCTTTGGAGAGGAGACAAAACCAGTCTGACTTTTTATAATTCAAGTATTATAAAGTAAATTGTTTGGGACCCATATTTATTATGTGCTCACGGATCAAGAGGATTACATGAGTGTGAATGATAGTTCCAGATGAGTGGAAGACAAGCAAGTTTTTCCAGTGTCTTCCTTAATCTGCAGCATCTGAAGTCCTTATCATGCAGCACTTTCTGACATGAGGATCACAGTTCACTGGAATTTCTGATGTGAAGAAGTTATTTATGTGTGGAGATAATCTGAGGAATGTACTCCCTTTTTTTTTTTTTTTTTTTTTTTTTTTTTTTNTTTTGATTTTGCTGTTTCAATTTTTTTTTTCAATTTGAATCAAGTTCTTGATCTTTCCCAGGCTCAGAATTACATAATAAATATATGGATGGTGACATTGCTCTCTTTCCTCAAACAGTGGTTATGGAATATGTGGTTATTCCAGCTCGTCATGTGTCATGGGAAGGAAGGAAAAAAAAAACCTCCTTGAATAATTAAACCAGCAAATTGCCATTTTTTCCCTTTAAACATCTATCAAAAGAGTCAGTTGTGATCAGACATGAATTGATGTTATAACTACTACCCAAGGAAATATTCCACAACAAAGGATGTGTGTAGCCTATAAAATTTCACCAAGACAGAGCTTTATACAAAACAAGAGTATGAAAAGGAGAAGCCTTTTGGTGAAGTCAGATTTGGGGGTATGGACCTGAATTAACCCAACTGAAATACTTAAACCATATCAGAACTTTATGAGAAGAGAAACCTGCAAAATTAAACTGAACTAAATCAGAGTATGAACAGTTCCCTTGCAAAGGTGGCTTCACCAAAATGGTGTTTAGTCAAATAATCATGTGTAAATTAAATGTGGTCTAGTGTAATCCATTCTAAAAGTCAGTTTGCAGTCAGTGGCTGTTGTTCAGTTCTTTTGCAGAGGACAGAGTGAGCATTTCTCTGGCCAGAGCAGGAGGCTCTATGGCACATTCTTGTAGCTGGCCAGCATGTGGAGGAGGACTCTAGCTAAAGGTGTTGCCAGTATTAGGTTTTGTTTCTGCTTTTTTGTTGGTTGTGATGGGTTCTTAATATCTCTGTGATAAAAAAAAATGATGGTTGCATGCTAGTTATGCTCTTTGGGGTATTTTATTTGTTCTCATGTGCTTACCATGCTTTCAAAAACCCTGATCCACTGCATCACTGAAACAGCAACAGCTTTTCCTTTTTAAATGCTAATGAAATTATGCATTATGATTTCCAGAACTTACCAGTCAAATTATGAATTTGAGCCATGAAAATAGGATGACTTTTACTTCAGCAGAAACTACATCAGTCTGTATGGTTTTTTTCAATCCATGGAAGAAAAAATATCCTATAGCAGACAACACTTACCTGTGTATGAATGAAGAGGTTGTGGTGGGTTTGGGCTGTATTTTTTTTACTTTTTTGCTTGTTCTTTCTTAAACATCTATATATTATAATTTGGTTACCCTCAGACTGGAGCTAAACACTGTATCAGCATCTTCCAGCTACACAAATGAGCTGTTGCAGAGCTGTGTTTGTGGCTTGTCAGTCTAACAAGGATTGAAGTTCAGTTGTTTTTTGCATACCATTCTTGGCCTGGCAGAGGCCTGATTTCTGCTGTCACTGGGAGATTGACCGTGGTGGAGGGGGAGCAGAGTGTCTGACAGCAGCCACAGGGCAAGTTAAACTGCAACTTTTGTGGTATGAGCCCGAGGTTGCCAATGAACCTTTAGTTTGCTTGGCAAAAACTATTTAGCATTTTTAAAATTAAGATTTCTTGCGTGTTAAAATTTTATTGGATTTGGTGGAAGGCAGTGAAACAGCTGTAGGTTTTTTTACAACAGATAATGTCTTGGATTGATTTCAATGTCTCGATCGTAATCCATGGCAAAAATGAACCCTCGGTAGCCCTGGCCTGGTTGTGTCCCTCGATCCAAGGGGAATTTCGGTGCCGCGGGCCAGCAGGGGGAGCGAGTCACCGGGACAGGTGAGGGGCCGCGATTCCTCTGCCTTGGGAGGCACGGCGTGGAAAAGGATTGCTTGAGTGGAAAACAGAGCCAGGCCGTTTCGGTGCAGGGTTTGGGCACGCTGAAAGCAGACATGCCGAGCGGGGCTGAGCTGGATTGTGAATGCCAGCCACCATCAGGAGCATTAGCTTCAGGCCTCAGGATAGCCTCAGAGGAGAGTCAGGAGTAAAATATATTGCATTGTGACAAAGTCGTGGATGACTGCTCTAATGAGGATGTGAGCAGAAAAAACACACAGCCATTTTTCAAGTGGCTGACTGGTTAGAGATCTTCTGTTAGCCAGAAATAAAACAAAAAGGGTGTGGGATACTGCCAGTGTCTGTATTTAACCCTGTCCAAAGGGTGATAACAGTTATAATGGGCAGGGGGGAGATGGATCCAGGTTTTTTTCCCCAGTTAGCTTTATTCCCTGAGGTTACTCAAACCTACTCAAACCTCTCAGTATGTTTTGCAACAAATCAAACTGCACCATCTCACTTTGGCAGGGGGGAGTAAGAGACAGAATCGTTTGGCTGTGGGTGGTGTTACAGCTTAGACTGTCTCCTGGTGGTGACACACACACTTGGACAGGAAGAGTGGCAAAACTGAAGCCATTCCTGAAAATGTCTCTACAGCAAATACCCAATCCCTCTCTTCAAGCCCGCTGTTCTAAAAATGCAGCAGTATTTTTAAATGCAGTTCATATTTTACTCATTACAATCAAGGTGCCTAGCTAAGATAGCCTTCCTAAGCATTAGTTGTCCAAATAATGTCAAAATTTGCAAGTAAAGCTTTTTGCTGGGCTATGAAATTCAAGATTCGTTTGCAGAGCCCTCCCCCCCCAGAAAAATGTGGTTTAAAAATGAAATGGAAGATCCTGTATTAATTCAAACAAGGAATACTAAAGAGTAAATAAATCTGAGAGGCTGATACAAATAAAAGTTCTGTTCTGCAGGCTCCTAGTAGATTAAATGCAGTTTTGCACCTTACTGAGCCTTGACATTGCATACTCTTACAATCTGTAAATCTTTCAAGGTGCTTTACTATTTACTTTACAGAGTCATAAATTTGCAAAATTTCTTACAATTGGAGAAATGTATCTTTGTGGACAAAAAGGCTGTATTTCAATAGGAATCATATATACATTGCTTGAATTCTTGATTTAACAATAACTTATTTATCCTAGCTGATTATAGGTAATGAGCAGTCAGGAGTTCAGATAGTTCTGTGAGCAATTCTCACTTCATGTCCAGGTCCAGGACCCTTTCTGAAAGTGCAGGATAAGCACATAATGAAATTTTTAGTTTGTCTACTCTTCTAACAGAGATCTTCTCATTTGTTAATATTGTGTTAGTCTTTCAGTTTCTCTAAAAAAGTACCAAAACTTTTCCTACCTTTTAAAAAGAACCCTTTTTTCCCTTGTTATTATAGTTAGGAATTATTAAATATAGAAATCTATGTCCTGTGCTATTTGATTATTTTATTCTATTCTATTTTCTCAGAAGTGCTGTGTTATTTGTATGTAATAAACAGGCTTTGGAGATTAAGCTGATGCAAATTACACTTATTTTCTGACCTGTTTGCTAATATATTTACCTCACTATAATGGCTAACCCATTATCATGAGCTTCAGCTATTTACATCACGTCTCAGTTTTATCATTTGCTTTCCTGTAACTGTGGCTGCACTGACTAATTTAGCAATATAAGGTGTGTCTGATTACTTCCTTTGGGAGACAGAGACTGCCACTGCATCCACTGCTAGCATGAAACTCAGGAAGTGTTTTATTCAATGCATAATGCTTGTCATAACTGTACTTTAGAGCTATGCTTTAGTTACCTTCAATATCTTGATTTTTCACCTGACCTTGTCCATATTTGCTTTGCTTTCTATTTTGAGGTGAACTACAACAGGTCTTTAATGCTAGAGAACTCTGCTGTAACTGGAAAGATGGAACAGGGCTAAAGTGAATTGATCTCTTGCCTGTCACAGGTTATATATGAGGTTTAAGTCTACCCATAAAGAAGATGAGGAGGGAGAAACTATGGTTTGTTGTCTAATTCAGTTAAAGAATGGTGCTTTGCCAAGTAACACAGTAGAACTGAGGAATACCTCCCTCCACAGGGCGTTTCCTGCCAGAATAAACCTTTCTTTGTTTTTTAGCTTTGCCGACATCTAGAAGATCTCAGTCTCTGGGTAATATCAAAGGCAAATTAGAGTGCCTTTTAGGAGTGTGTATTTAGTACAAGCTGTCCAAGAGGGACTGAGAGGAAGGTGTGTGCTGGTGCTGCTGGCTTTGCACATGCTCCTGCCTGGGTGCAAGCAGACTCATCCCTGTCAGAAAGCAGATGTTGTGTAGCTGTTGAATGCTCAGCCTCAGTGCACATTTCAGGGGTTAACTTTGGAATAGCTTTGGTCTGAAGACACAGATTGAATGTCATGCTTGGAGCACACCTCCCTGTCTAATTCCCCTAAGCACTCCCATGCTCTGAGACAGCTCTGTCAAAGGAGCCAAAGCACAGTGCATGAGGACAATCAGTTTGGCTCAGTTTTGAGCCCCAATGAAGAGCTAAATTACACACTTGGTGAGTTAGATTGCTCTGAGCAGGAATGATCTCTCTGAAGCAAGCTTTGCAGGAGACTGCTGAGGGTTGCTTACAATCCTCTTGAAGCTGGCAATCAGATTTATCCTTTTTGTAGGTGAGCTAAGTAGGTTAAACATCTTCAAAGCCTCTAAACTGTTTCTCTCATATCCTGAAAGCTATTAACACATCAGCACTGAGTCTGTAGTCTTAGGTCAAAGGGCTAAATGTTGCACCTCTCTTAACCATATCCATCTGGCTAAAACAGAAATTCCCCAATGATCAAATTGGTTCTTAGGAATTCTCAACTCTCTCCATGCACTATGGAGGACACTCAGGCCCTCTACAGAGAGTGCCACCATGATGCTCAGTTTTAGACCAACAGCCTAATTCCTGCAAACAGGATAAGCATTTATTCATCAGCTTATCTTAACTGTCATACTTATTCCAGAAGGTCAAGGAGTCATCCAAAACTTTACAAGCACTAGTAAAAATGGCCAAGTATCTTCCAGCTGTCTGTGTATAAAAACATACTTGAGGAATTCTTCAGCTTCACCTCTGACACTTTGCAAGCAATTGGAGTTTCAAGTCCCTAATGTTTGCTTTTTGTTTTCTGTCATTCTGCTTCATGTTGCAGAAATACTGAAAAAAAAGTTTAATAATGTCTCCTGAAATGTAGTGAAACAAAAGCCGTGCTACAAAACTAACAATTTTATGTATACACTGAATAATTCTGAATTTAAATAAAACTTTAAATAAGGAGTGGCCAAACATGACTAGGGTCTTTCAAAGAAAATACCTCTGCAGAAACACGAGGAGAATGAAGTTAGCTGACACATTCAATGTACTTATTTCTGGTATTATATTGTGGAGCATCAAACTGATAAGAGCTTTTTTTGTTTTCTTTACAATCGTTACCAAAATACAGGATTCAAAATACATCTTCAGAAGGCAGGGGAGAAAAGAGTCTTCCCACCCTCCTAAAACACTCACGCTTTTCCACGTAAAATTTCTTTGTAGAATTCACCTTTCTCTCCTTCTTGGCAATCTTCATTTCAGCTCTTGACTTTTCTTGGGCAAGTAAGTGTTTTAAAATACAGAAAGGGTAAAGAGTATTTTAATTGTTGTTTGTCAAACTGGAAGGATTAGCATTTTAAGGAAATCATCCAAGTAGAGCAGGGAAGTGTGAGAAATGTTTGAATGCATCCCTAAAGTGACCTGTGCTAGTGGAGTGTGTCCGTGCCTGTGACAGAGGGGGTTGGACCAAGATAACTTGAAGGTTTCTTCCAACCCAAACCATTCCATGACCCTTTGAATGCTGCCATAGATACCCTAGGAAAGGATTTTCTGTAAAGAATTGTGCATTGTATCCCTCTGGCCTGCATTCAAACCAATATGACCCTAAAATTATAAGATCTCAGGCTAAAATTGATTTGCCATATAAGCAACAGAATGCTTGGAAATTAGTGACTCCTCAGAGAATTATTCTGAAGGAATTAATATATCTAAAAATAAGGTTAGCACATTTTTTTCTCCTTGAAAGAGTCAGTATTCCCTAGTAAGCACAGTGCTCAAGACTTGGGGAGCGAGTATGAGCTGCTGCTTTGGCACTGCCTAATTTAGTGGTGCTGACATCACTGCAGCTGTCAGCTGCTTTGGAAGCATCAGATTCCTCCTGCAAACAGGCAATATCAGAAGTGGTAAGAGTTCCATGACAGTGCACTGACAGACTAACACAGGAGCCTTGGCTTCGTGGAGTTCTCATTCTGCAGCATGGAAGAGAATGCAGAAGGACACAGAGTTTACAGTAGCCTTTACAATTAATGGCACTGGTGGAGCAGCAAAGACCTTTCACACAGTCTTAGTCCACACAGCTATTGCAAGGTAGGACATAGACACATGGAGTACTGTTTTTAGGAAACAGTTGCCATTGTAATAGAATTGCACTGCCATTAAGATTGAAGTTGCCACAACAGGCAGCGTCCTGCTGTTTCTCATCCTTCACTCTAATCAACTTTTCACTTTTTACATGCCTTTGAAATCTGTTTAATAAGTTCATTTTTGTGTTTCTAACAACACAGAAATTTTTTCACAAAATTTGAGGTTTGTGTGCTGTAAGACTCAGAACAAACCTTGGATGGTTGAGGTTTTAACTTGAATGCTGCACTCTGAAATGTGGCACCCCACCCATTGGCTGCATACAAAAGGAGATTTTTAATTGACAGGAGAGTTAACATTCTTCCAAACCTCAGTCTAGAGCATGTATAATTATATTGAAGCATTGTTAGAAGCTATTTTAAAAGGAAATGTTGCCTGCCTTCTGAGGTTTTTCTAAATTCATGTAGTCTGGGCATGTCAGCCTTTCTTTAAAACCACAGCATTGTTATTCTTGATCCAGCAGCTTTAGCACAGAAAATGACAAGCAGCTGGGCTCTTCAAATTTGCAGCTTGCCACTGACTTTGTAGAGAGCTTCAGTTATCCTGAGTTTCACTACTTAAATTTGTAAAATGGGACTTATGCAGCTGTGATTATTTATTTACCTAAAAATGTATTTTCTCCTGTAAACTGCTGAATTTTGGGCATTAGATAATTTTATACATTTTTGTTACCTTTTAGGTCTGTACTGGTTTAACTGAGGTCAGAACCTAACCTGTAACAAATGCTCTTTATATTTTATTTATATTTTCTGAGGACTAAACCTTCTCTGAGTGTCAGGTGAAACATTTTAGTATTGAATTTACTACCATTCCTTCCTTTTTTCAAAGGTCCAAATTATTGCTTATTACAAATATTTCAATTAACAGCCCACCTTTTCTTTTCTGAGGGGATAAAAAAGTTGTGTTTATTAAATTTTGGTTTTACCATAAAAATATGGCACACTCCGAATGTCTGTAGTCCCATTTCACTGTAAGTCAATCAGTTTTAAATAAATCCTTCCCTAATTAGGTTGTCCTGTCTCTGCCTCTGGTGCCTACTCCATCCAGCCTTCTTCCAGACACAGGCCCCTTACAAGATGCTCTTCTGATAACAGAACAGGAAGTTCTTTATCTTCTCATGCTGTGTGACTCCAAATTTAATTATATGCTTTAAACAGGTAGAAAATATGCCTTGCTCAAAGAGAAATTACTTAGGCTGGTACAAGAAATTTCAGGGCCTCTGGCATACAAGTCAGATCAGATGATCTGACCTTCAGCTCCTTGGACAAATGACAAGTGACTTAAGAAGCCAAAGATAAACAGATGATGGGCAGAGGCCAGAAAAAAGTGATGAAAAACAAAATTCAAGGAATAAAAACTGGAAAGCAGCAGTAAGCAGTGACACTTGTTTCGAGGTCAGCCCTTCTCCAAGGGATTGTGATGCTCAGTGTTCTCACACAGGTTTCTAAGTCCAGTATTTCAAGTAAAATTAGGGCTGCTGCAGCTCCTCCTCTTCCTTCAACTTGCTGTCATAATGATCATAAAGGACTCACCTAATTCCAGTCCTTCCAGTTGTGCAGTAATCAGCTAACTATGCAGATTACAGAAAACTGAAGAGGGGGGATGCAATATATGTGCTGTGGTAGAAGATATTTCTCTCCTTGCGTGAAAGAAGTGATCATTTAGTGCTTGTGTTCTTTAGATCTCAAGATGCATTCCCTCCCCAAGGAACAGGAATGAAGTCATTACAGAGAATCAACTACTTTACTTTGCTTTACATCTGAATTATACTTTATTGTATGAATATGCAAAACATGCTTGCACACATCCCTAGACAAACTATGTGTTGCTTCAACAGAAATAAGTAAATGAAAAAGCCCAGCTGATGGGAAGAAAATGGATGTTGGGCAGCATCTCTGCACACAGTTATCTGTGAATGTCTGTGCATTTGGAAGAGTGATGTGCAGTACTGGCTCTTGGGTTTTTTAATGAAAACTATACAGGTGGTTTTTTGGTGGCTGTCAGAAAGAACCAATCTAAACAAAAATTCGACCTAGTATGTTACAGAATAAAAATTAGGCCTGTTTATGTAATTAAGTTGACCCTCCATTCTAAATAAGACTTCAACACAAACAAAGATTATCTGTCCCAGGCAAATCCTTCCTGGGGATTACGTGGTGCATAAACTAATAAGAGTTTATCTTTTCTTCTTTCTGAGAGGGGAGATAACTAGAGGAACATTAAAATGTTAATGTGGCATTAAAAAGTTGCAAACAGAATTAGGAAGTTAGGTGGTTGTGAGTCTCACAGCAGCATGAAATCACCATTAAGTTTCAGGATGCAGATTCTGTGTGCAGAGACACAAAATTCTGAATACTCTGTGTACACAGAACTCTGTGATGTAAAAATGTCAAGTATGCATAAGCTGTTTATTTTAAAAGGTAATCTGAATATGGTCAGTATAAAATTATGTATGCTCTGTATTATTTCTATCTCTGGGGTATCACAGTCACAAGAAGAAGCTAGACAAAATTTTTATCATTCAGCGTAAATTAGATGAAGATACTTTTGGTAAAGTAGCTGAGACACAATTAAAATGTGCTGGTTTACACCCTAAAAAGGTAGAAATGTATTTATTACCTACCATTTGAAAGACTTTCATGAAGAGTGTAATATGGCTATTTGGGAAAAATGACTGTTTATTTAAAAGGCTAATCAGTGAAAGCTATAACCTAGACTTGAAAGTTGTCTAAATAAAAAAAACAGGCAAAATCTAAAGTCTCTTTGAATTCAGTACAGATGATTTCCTCAGTGCATTTGCATCTTTTACTTGGTGATATATGGAAAAAATTATTATCAATTAATATGTAATTGCAGAGCAGGCCTAGTGCCTTCCCTGCCTACCGGCCATGGTTTCATAAAAACCTTTAGGCAAAAGGAAGTGATACTGGAGTTTCCTTCCCTGGCAGAGTGGAACTGCTAATTTGCAGGTCTTTGCTATCACATCACAGTATCAGAATCGTGTAGGTGGCAAGGGACTTCTGCAAGTTTTGTAGTCCAGCTTTCTCCTCATGGCAAGTCCCGTTAAAGCAGGTTGCTTTTAGTCATGTTCACTTGAGTTAGGTGTGTCTCAAAGGGTGGAGAGATACAAATAGCCATATACATTGCCATAGCCTTTCAGAGCAAAGTGTGGTCATTGCTTCTTGAGCACCTCTGGGAAAAATGTGGCTGCATCTCTCCTAGACCCTTCCATTAGGAAGTGCTTCACAGCACTGTGATCTCCACTCACCATCTTCTTTAAACCCGGGCAAATCCAGCTCTCACATCTTCTTGTATGTCATGAACTGCAGCTGCCTGAGCACTTTGGTAGCCTTGCTTTAGTGTGTCAGTGGCTTTCTTAAAATGAGACACAGAGCTCCAGATGTGGTGTCACAAGTGTCAGATGGAGGGGAGGAATCAGTTCTCTCCACACCTCCCAGTGGTACCCAGCCCAGTTTGCAGCTGAGCACTTTGGCTGCAGGAGCACGCGGCTGACTCACATTCAGCCTGTCCACCACAACCCTCAGCTCCTTTTCTACAAAGCTGTTCTCTACCCAGTCACTTCCCAGCTGTCCCACGTGGGGGGTTATGCAAACCCAGTTGCAGGGCTTTGCATTTGCCTTTGCTGAACTTCATGAGGTCCCCAAGAGCTCATTTTTCCAGTCTGACTAGGTCTGTCTGAGTAGCAGCCCTGCCTTCCAGTGTATCAGCCACTCCCCCAATTTGGTATCACCTACAAAAGTGCTGAGAGGTCACTCTATCCCGTCATCACAGTCATTACATCAGCCATTTCAAGAAGTTGATGCAACCTATATAAAGAAAGCAAGTCAAATATCCTTCCAGAGATATGCTGAAGACTTCAAATTTTGTTTTAGAAACATGCACACATTGCATTGCCAAGTCTTTTTGTTCTCAAGATATAAAAATAAGAAGTAGCCCTGAGTTCCACAAGAAGCAGGCCGTGAGTCTTTTTCTGGATGCAAATGCCAAATGCAGAACTTGGCTCAGAGAGTGCAGATCTTCTGGAAGGCAGAGATGACAGTCAGAACCTAAGAGCTAAGCAAGCTGGAAGTTACAGAGTCCTTCCCCAGCATCTCCAGTGCGTGCCTTTGCTCAGAGACAGACAATATATTTCCATGCCATAAAACTGGACAGAACTGCATTGGTAAATGCGTGGAGCTCTGAGGACGTTCCTGCAATCTCTTTTCCTGCCTGGGTGGTTCTGTGGACAGAATGGACTCCATGCTAGCAGCTGTTGTACTAAAGGAGCAGAGGGGGGAATGGGGAAATCAGGAAAAAAAACAAAACTAGAAGGAAGAGAGAACAAAACTGTAGGAGTAATTCAACTCCTCTGCAGACATGATAGCAGTCTCAAGAACATTTCTGTAATAACCTTTCCAGCACACAACTCTTGTTATGGGCTGTGACACACTGCAAGGTGTTTCTGAGCATGGACAGAGTAACATTGCTGCCAAAGGGCATGGAAAGGACAACAGACAATCACCAAAATTCTCTTGGGACACACTGTGCTACTCAGAGACTTATTATTGCCAGAGACATTACAAGTTATGCTATAGGCTGATACAGTCTTAAAGTTGGATTTTGTTTTGTATGCTAGAAGTGGATTTCAGATAATACATGTACATTGCAAAATAGTATAAAATGGCTTAGCAGAGTGTTTTCTAATCTTCCACATGGAGCTTGTCTCTCCAAACTTGGCTTTATAACTCTTGTACACTTTGGGACAACATCTCCAGCAACATGAGCTGAAGAAAACGTTGGTAAACAGAAAGCATTGGTTGTGAAAAGGAACCAAGACAAGATGGAAGGACATGAAAGTGAGGAAACCTAGCCAAACCTCCAAAAATGGGAACAAAGGCACTGAATGTTTCCAAACAAATACTCAGATAATTAGGGCTGTTTGGTTTGGTATTTTTATGAAGACTATGATAAAGAATGATAAAGAAGTTGTGTACTACATGGACATTCAGTATCTGAAGGAGCATACACTTGTAAAGGATATTCCAGGCAGAACCTGGCTCCCAATCCAGTGTTTAGGAAGATGTGGGATAACTCAGAGACACGTACCAAATATAGCAACAAGTAAACACAGTCATTTGACTTAACTGCTGGGAAGCAACTCTTCAATTCTAATTATTCTGATACCCTCACAGTAAGGCATGTGCTTCTTTCCTTTTTTCTCTCCAGGAGACAGTGCCACAGAAGAACCCAGTCTGGGACTTTACCTGGGATGCAGAACACCAAATTCCCATTTTCCAGGCCTGCTACAGCCATCATAAAGCACCTTAAGCAAATCATCCTGCCTCCATTCCCATCTCTAACAATGAGAAAATAATTTCTTTCATCATTCTTTATTAGTTCATTAATTCAGTGGGGCAGCAAGTGTGCCCTATGGCTTGAATGCCACATACTTAATGCTGTAGGCATTTTTTAGGACTTTCCTTAGACACATACAGACCCTAGTACTTCTGTACTCATCAGCAGCAACACTACATTGGTTCACAACAGCCAAATGCAGAGTATATATAAATTTGACTAAGGTAGGTGCCATGCTTTTTCATTTCTCAGGAAAAATAGCTGCTCTTACTAAATAAAAAATTTTAATGGAACTATTATTACTACAAAAATACAGCTCTTCAGCTGTTAAGTCAGGAGTAAATCTACTGTTACACTTCTGTTAAGATCACTGTCTTCACCTGATCATAGGGTAGTGGATAACTTGCACTTACATTAACTATATTTTAGACCATTCTAGCACTTTCCATAAACTTTTACACATTTTGGGTTATTATACTCTGTCGCTTTCCTGCATGTACATAATCCTGGACCCTGAGAAATGAGGCTTTTAGAACTCATTTATCAAGTTTGCCAATAACAGTGTTGTGCTGTGAGAATGTTCCTCATTACAGCCCAGTGTCTCAATTACATTAATCTGTTTCTCAGATTTAAAAACAAAGCAATCATAAGACACATGCAGCCTTGTTTGAGAAAGTATTTTTGAAAAGCAAATGCTTCTCCCTGCCCCTGCACCCTTCCAGTTGACAGACAGAAAGAATTCATCAGTAAGAGGGAAAATGCCATTTGTCACATATGACTTAGGCCAGTTCCCAAGTGCTTCAAATAGAAGAAAAGAAACAGTACAAAAAGAAATATGACAGGTCTACACCACCAGGTAAGTTTTTAATTAAGAAGTTTAAAGGGAACCAAATCTAATTTTAAACAAATATGATTCTATCATTGTAATCCATATGAACTTCCAGTCTGTTACTGGTACATTTTCTTAGCCATATGTCTGGCAATTAACTGGACAATTTAGCTCTGCCTCAATAAAAGTATTTCCTTCTATCAGATTTCCTCCTCTCTCACCAGTTTCACTGGATGTTCTCCTTTGAACTTTTACTACACTCATAGGAACCAGAACTCATGACTTGCATTCCTTACTTCATCCCTATATACAGTTTCCTCTCCCTACACATCTTTGTGTACTTTCTGATAGAAGCATCTGTAGTCTGAGCATTTCAGTCTCATTTGATTTTTCAGTGGTTATAAGGTTACTTTCCCTTCTTCAGAGCAAAACATATCAGCTGCACTAACACATTGCATCAGTCAGTGTCCCGAAGAACAACATGAAATGCAATTCATCTTGCTCCCTTGGATACTGTGTTCACTGTCATATGCAATGGCATGCTGGATGGGACAGCGTTCAGCTGGAAGTTGCATTAGGCAGCTCTCGGACACCATTAAAGTGTTCTAATGGGTGTGACTGATTGACCGGAAGAGTCGGTAAACAAATGGATGGAAGTGACAGTAGGAGACCAGAGTAGCAGTAATTAGTGATGTGACTCCATGAGTAACAGGAAAATTGCCCTGACCCAGTTGATGGCAATAGCAACAAAATCCTAAAAAAAAAAAAAAATTTAAAGAAAATCCACAATAGATGGGTTTTCTACCAACACTCCTAAGGGCCATGGGCAAGCTTTCTGGGTGCACAGAACCCACGTCAGTGGTATTGAACCCCAGCTGTGTTGGGCCACACAGCAGCAGCTGTGCTCCCTGTGTTGGCCAGAGCCAGGCACAGGGGTGGGAGGAGGACGGGCTGGCAGGTGTGTCAGGGCACAGGGCACCTGCGGCCACGGGACGGGCCTGTGGGACAGACCTGTGGATGTGGGACAGACCTGTGGGACAGACCTGTGGGACAGGGACG